>OZ038437.1:19896738-20085616 GCA_964036275.1 Litoditis marina
CACTTTCTCAGTTGTCTTATTTTTATGTTGTACTATCGTTTCTTAACACTCACCAGTTAGTTTTGACTGTCCGAAGAAAGGACACCGTTTTTTCAGAATGATTTCGTTAAAATTCGTGATTTTGTTCGAAAATTGGACCAATTTTCCTGATTTTGGCAGAATGGGAGCATGATTTTCAAATGATTCTGGTCAATCAAACCACTTCACTGAAATATGGTCTTAAATGTCCCCCTTTCGAATTTGGAAGTATATTTTCCATTTGTGTTCATTTTTCGCGGTCACATTGGAAATATTTGTTTTCTTCCAGAAATGTGAAATCCTTCATCCTTCTTTTGTTATGGTCGTCCGCCGAGAGGTTGCTGGTGACTTGAGGTGAGTTCTCGATTGATGACTTGTGCTTTTTCAATTTGAACATTAAATAACGTTGAAATATAAGGAAAGATCGAATATTTCGAAATTTCCCTGGTCCGATTTCGGTCGAAAAAAAACCCTATTTAGGCCGTTTTCAACATTTTATCGGTTTTTGCGTAGTTTAGTGTTTACTTCTATTCATGGGTCAATGTTTCGTACGTATTTGTGTTTCAGTCTGCGCCTGAAACGGTGATGATTGCGATCGCCAAAAGGAGAGGAAGGAGATTCGTTCACTGGCTCAGTGGAACAACGAGTTGAAACAGAGCGCAGGTATGTTCTCGATTATTTAAATTTCAAGATTATGCCCCCATTCGTGATATTCTTACCATTTATTTTATGCATCCAATTTCAGAGGTGATTTTGTTGGATAGTTCATGTAAGCACCCGTTTTTCATCAAAAGTGGGGACCGGGGCATTATTTTCAATAATAATAAAAAACTTATTCCAATAAGTGGCCGACTCATTCACCTCCCTCTATTCAGGAGTGACCAAAAAGTTGACCGACCCTACCGCCGGTACGACCTTTCCCCTTAAAGAATAGAAATTCACCGAAAAATACGGAACTATTCTTCAAATTGCGAGAATTTCACGAAAATCGGCCAAATTCACCATTATTTCAAAACATTTCCTTAATGTTGGGATCTTTACGACCCCCTCCCTTCAAAAATGTTGCACGCGTGCCACTTGTGGTCATCCCCTGCCGCTATTTCATTTTGTGGATAGGTCTTTGGTGCCCTGAATGGAACCCCTTATTCTCAGGTATTTTCTGTAAAACACAAAGCGGTGCCGTCATTATACATCAGTTGTCTTTTGTGAGAAAAATTGCGTGTTGAGAATGGAAAGTCGGGTGTTTATTGACTACTAGTATCAGCATGATTTATATAGTGCGTTCTGCTGCTCCCATATCACATTCACGATTATGCTAAAGACTCAGAGAAATGATGATGGGCTTTTTTCATATATAGTTTTTCAGGTTTTCGAATCTCTGGAATGACGGTCCGTCGGGGAACCAAGATGATCATATATTTTTTTCTATTTTGATTTTTTAATAAATAAATATCTCTTTTTTGTGAACGTATTGAAGAAAATTATGTCCATTTCAAAAGTACGTTACCAAACAAAAGTCACAAGTTTCTTTGTCAAACGAAAAGTAGAAACTGGAAGAGATATCCGAAAAACTTAGCTTGAAAGTTGCTTGCACTCTTTTCTCAGTAACTGCGTTCATGTAGCAGCGCAATTGTGCTGTCCAAATGTTGGTCGGATGGCCTAATGGTTAGCACCTTTGCTTTTGAGCCGATCAGTTGCGGGTTCGATGGTTCGATCCCCGCCTGTGACCAAATATTTGCTGTTCCAAAATTATGCTGTGTACGTTCCAGGTATACATTTGACACCCCCTATAGCTGGGGTACCGCTCTGAGTCGATATAAATTGTATCACATTATTAAATACATTGTTTACAACTTGACACACACGCAGCGAACATTTGTTTGTTTGGAAACACTTTCCAATAAGTTTTCTGTACCTCTTAAACTAGTTTGAGCAGGAAACGAACGTAGGACCGAAAGATTAGAAGTTTCAAGGAAACACAGCAGAATTTATGCTGTAGTTTGCACGACTGCAACGCGGCGAGATCAAACTACAAACACAGCAGAATTTTCCACGACCCCCATATCCAATTTCTTGAAGGATATAAACATGGAAGATACAGTATACCGATTTGTTCGCAACAGATAGATGGTTACGAGAACCGCGGCGACAAAAGAAAGGGTGCAGGGTTTAGAGACAGACGGTGAGACAGCCTGCGAGAGAGCACGGTACATGGAGAGGGTGGAGACTATGGGAAAGAGGGAGTAGGGAGAAGGAGGAGAGCGCAGACAACGGTTAGAGACAGCCGGTCAGAGAGCATCATACATGAAGATGGGAGAAGATGAGAGGAAGAGGGAGCAGGGGAAAGGAGGAGTGCGCAGGACAGGCAGAGGACACATTAATGAAACGAGGCAGCCGTGCAAAAGAAAAGGTAATAACTATAAACATTTATTACCAACAACTTGCGATTCACTCGCTTTGTTGCGATTTCAAGGGAGGGATCGAATTAGAAAAGAGGGATAGGAAGAGGGGGATAGAGAGAGAGATAGAGAGAGGAAGAGAGAGAAGAAGAGAGGACGAGAGAGAGAGAGAGAGAGAGAGAAAAGAAGGTAGAAAAAAGTAGAGAACATCAATGCGGGAAAAAGATGAAAGATAAGGAAAAAAGAAACTAAATTGAAGGATTGAAGGATGAATGGAACACACGTGAAAACAAATACTAAAAGAGAATATACCAACAACTAAAGAATATTAAAAAGAAAATCGAAGAAATACGTGGGAAGAGTACGTTCCACACGACTATCAAAAAGAGTATTCCAACGAATGAAGACATTTGGGAAAAGTGTTTTGATTATTTGGTAGTAATAAGTAATCTGCGTAAAGAACCAAACCACAAAGTTTGATGAGTTTTCCACAAATTTGAGATGGGAAGACGGTATAGTTCCAATCATTCCCACTGAGACCTCGGCAACGTGCCAACGAAATTTCCAGGCGGCTTTTCGACCATGCTAATATTTTCCAAAACACCAAAAGTTTTCCTGACAGTAACCCTGTTATAGTACGTGGGAGAAGTTACTTTTTATTAAACCTGTTATTTCTATGAAATTTATTCATTTGAAACTTATTGGCGCGCTGCAAAGTCTCATTCATTGGCGTCAATTTTGTGTCATTTGCGAGCTACAAAAGCGAGAGAGTGTGCAGGTCAATGAGGCCGCTGACATCTGCGTCTCTCTGACCTGCACACTCTCGTCGAGACCCTAAAAAGCTGCTTGCTAATCGGCAGCGAGTTCTCGGAGTGGCGAGAACTATACCAGCCAGCTTGCCGCGAGAGGCAGCCGGCGGCCAATAATAAGCAATCATAACCAAGTACGGTAGGAGGCGGGGGATATATCTCAGGCGGGATAGAGGGGGGGGGGATAGAAAGTAAGGAATGGGGAGAAAAGGTAAAAAGATCTCTTTCTACATTTTCTCTTAAAAGAATTGTATAGAGAGTGAAACATAATTGTAGTTTGATCTCGAAACACTTCATTTTCACGAACTCGGACTGAAAACGACGAGATCAAACAACAAACACAGCACAAGGGTCGATTTACCGACGGAACATGAATATTTCTGTTTCCGATTCAAAATTGAACTGTTCTATATTATTTGGTGCTGATTCGACGAATTCGTAATTCGTTCCTGAATATACTGTTAGTCGATTGCACAGTCACGTGAGACAAGTTGAACACAGCAGAACTCAGAAACGTGCAATGACAGCGGGCACGATTTCTCATTAGAATGGTACCTTCACGTTACTAGTCAATTTACGTCTAGTATAATAATAATCTTTCACTACAAATACTGTGTGTTATGTTATTCATTAGACAATCACACAGTCACCTCATCAAACTAACCCCAGAGGCACTGCTCGTGCCGGTCAACCACCCCCATGTTCGTCTCGCGACACATCAGAAAACCGAGTGCTACCGTACCCCATCACCCGTCCACCGTCTGCCACTAATGCCCCAATCTCTCCCTCGAGGACCAGAACATACGAGAATTCCGCTTATCTGCCCGCGTTTTCCCTATTCGCTTATAATTTTTCATCATTTCTCATCAAGCGCAGCAGATATCGCCTCATCTGTCTGCGCGCTCCTCGAACCGTGTGCACTCTCGCGGCCGGCGTGTCTGGGCCCTCCACGCTCCTCGTGCTGTCTCGGCGCCGTCTGACCGGAATGCATCATGGCTAATTATTTCTGTGGCACAACATTTGAGCCATTCATCAATGTCTCTGATTTCCTGCCAGAATCCACCAAATTACCAAATATGATCGAGCAGCAAATGCGCCTTTTTTAGGGCAAAATATCATGGTGGAGAGGGGGTGGAAAGTATGATGTTAGTCAATTGCACAGTCACGTTAAACATGTTAAACACAGCAGAACTCAGAAACGTGCAATGAAAAAGTGCACGATACCTCATTAGATTGCTAACTTTGCGTGACTATTCAATTTACTTCTAGTATATCGTAGTTCTTGATTACCCCAAAAAAGACCGAAAAGGGTTCATTTGATTGAGCAATACAGGGCGAACGGTCGTTCATTGTTTGCCAGCAGACGAGAGAGTGTGTAGATCGAACATACGCAGATGAGCTGGCGGCTGGCCAATCTCCGCCCTTTACCGACGAAACGACGAACCTATACACGTGGTTTGGTGGTTTTCACGTGAATCAAGACTTTGTACCGTGTAAAGAGAAAGATACAAAAGTTCCAGTGCTATGAGCTGATAACAATAAAACAGAGTAAAAAGTGTGTATCGATGGAAGTTTGATCTACCATGTAGGATACAACATATTTCGTAGTTTGCTCCAAAGTCAGGGACTTTTAGAGACTCTTGCACCATTAAAACAGTTGCCTTCAGCATGTCGCGTTTCGAAAATTTCTACGAAGTTTGTTTCTCGTTTGGTTTTACACTAAATAGCCGGTATTTCTCTTCAGCTGGTCCGGTTTGGAATTGGAATATACTGAACTATCAATTTTAGATCCTGGTTTTGCGAGGAAAAAGTCTAATTTTCATATCAAATATCAGTTCATATTCAGGAACTACTTTTTCAGATAAGCAAAAAGAGCGTTTGAATTGATTTTTCTCTTGTTTCATGACTTATGATAGATTATTGATGATTGTGAAAAACAAAAAAATACTTTTTATTCGTATTTATTCTACTATTCAACCTTAACCTTATGGTAAATTATTGATGATCGTGGATTTGTTGTATTACCGAGGTCCAATTCGCCGTCCATTGTTCGTCCGCCGTGTCATTGTGGAATACTAATGAGCTAACAGCATGTTGTTATAATAAGAACTAATAGACGGGACATGACCCTTAATTTGGACCCACAGAAGGCTGTCTCCAACCGACTTCCCCCTTAGGCGGCTGGCGGGGAGCGAGAGTATAGTCAGCGCCAGTTCCACGTGGACCACTACAGAGAACCAAATCATATTTGTAGTTTGAACTTTGTAGCCTCTGTAGGAATCTCCCTTTTGAGGGCTCGGGGGGGGGGGGGACAGTCAGTCTCAGTCCTACACTGATACCTGTACTAGAAGTAAATTGAATAGTCACGTGAAGTTAGCATTCTAATGAGGCATCGTGCACTTTGTAATTGTACGTTTCTGAGTTCTGCTGTGTTCAACACGTGACTGTGCGATTGACTAACAGTATACGGCTGCTAAATATGATAATCATTGTTTTCAAAACTACGATTTCAGTTCTTTTTGGTTACGGGTGGAAATATCCAGGAGATTATAGTCAGTGTCAGTTTTACGTGGACCCCTACAGGCAACAAATCATATTTGTAGTTTGATCTCGATGCTAGCCATATTTTGGAAGGTTTTAATCACGAAAAAATCGTTTCTACAGAAGTTTTGTTCTGTTAAGTGCTGTTAGTTGGGGTGTTGTTCAGTTTTGTGAAACACGACAAACGAGTAAACTTATATACAAAAAATGGTTATGTTCAAAGGTACACCAATTTTGCCTCTACAATTTGATCTACAAATCGATAATCGCGAATCGATCGATAGTGTTATGAGTATCTCTCGAGGAGTGGAAACATTGCGGGTGGATCATAAATCTCGACTCGTAATACGTCTGTCCCATTCTGAGGGGAAAATGGCAACTGTTGGGAGACGAAGGTGAGAAGAGTGTCAAAATAGAGAGGGAAGGTACTGTAGAGGGAATCTCTCTCTATCTCTCTCTCTCTAACTCTCTCTGTCTATTTATCTATATATCGTTCTCTTTCTCTCGCTTTCCCTCTATTACCCTCTATATCTCTCTCCCTCCCTCTTGCTTTCCCTTTATCTGTATATCACACACTCTCTGTTTCTCTCTCCCCTCTTGCTCTCTATCGCTTTCTCTCTCTGTGTGAGTATATCTCTCTCTATCTCTATAATACACACTCTCTTTTCCTCTATCTATTCATTCTTCTATCTCCCCCCTCTATCTTCCCCTCTCCCTCTCTCTCTCTCTCTCTCTCTCTCTCTGTCCCTCTCTCTCTCTCTCTCTCTCTCTTCTCTCTCTCTCTCTCTCTCTCTCTCTCTCTCTCTCTCTCTCTCTCTCTCGCTCTCTCTCGCTCTCTCTCCCTCTCTCTCATCTCTCCCTCTCTCTCCCCTCTCTCTCTCTCTCTCTCTCCCTCTCTCTCTCTCTCCCTCCCTCCCCGGAAACTGTGTATAGCCCATCAACGACGTATGCCGCTCTGCTCCAGAATAATTCACCAGATTTCTCCTCTCAACTGACAAACTATATGCCGATTAGGCGATTAGCGCGACTTTCATTAGATACATCCAACACATATTCTACAGGGATCTCGACAAGATTTCATGAAAATATAGGAAAACGAAGTACACTTAAAGGGGGACAGAAAGGAAAGTTAATATGATAGAGCTGCTGTAGAGAAACTCATAAATACTATTTTGTATTCAACCTAACCAACCTATATTGCATACGTTCACATGTTTTAGTCTGTCCTTGGCGCGCGCAACGCTATGTTTAGGTATCCCGGGGTACCTAAACTGGCTTTTCATTCATAATTCTCTAATGACTCCTTTTAAGACAACTATACTGCTAGTCAATTGCACAGTCGCGTGGAACATGTTAAACACAGCAGAACTCAGAAACGTGCAATGACAAAGTGCTTTACGTGACTATTCAAAATACTTCTAGTAAAATTTTAAATTGTTTACTATGTGTATTTGATGTTTTGTACAAAGGGATATCGGCACTCCATGCGAAAAAAGAACTTGAATGAGCTACGATGAAAAACTAGGTGATTAAAATTAATTTCAGTGAAGAACAAGCGCCAAAGAACTGTGACTGATTCGAATGAAATAGTGATGTGAGGGAACTTTTGCCGCAAGGTGGAAGTTTGCAAAACGTTGAAACTGCGCCAGAAATGTTTGAGAAAATGGCATAAAACCACTTTTGAGAGTCTGAAATTTAAATTATTTTCCTTAAATTGAGTCGTCAGGAAAACTTTTTGGAAACATGACAATATATGGGAATATCTTCAGACGGTTCGCTCACTCTTACACTTTTAGAAATGTGCATTACAGGCACATTTTGGTTGTAAACGTTAAAAGTAAACAAGACGTAGTGTATAAGTAAACTCGCATGAATTCACTAAACAAAGAAGAACAACGATAGAAAAAAAGAGAGTGATTGCGAGATGAATATATAGATGGAGAAAAAATAATAAGGGACGAAACGAGAGAAGAGGTGGGAGTGGAGAGAAGAAAGAGAGAAAGATGACGAGAGAGAAAAAGAACCAGAGAGAGAGAGAGAGAGTGATGTTGAAGAAGAACTGAGAAAGATAAAAGAGATGGAATATACCGTAGTAATGCACGGATGAGCGATGAGCAGCGGGGCAAAAGAGGGAAGAAGACACAGTTGGTGGTCGTAAATATTATGGAGGGACTGTGTAAGGGAACGGAAGAGAGAGAGAGGGAGAGAGAGGGAGAGAGAGAGGGAGAGAGAGAGAGAGGGAGAGGGAGGGAGGGAGAGGGAGAGAGAGGGGAGGGGGGGAAGGAGAGAGAGAGAGGGGTGGAATAGAAAGACAGACGACGGAATGAGTGTCCCTACGATCATGTTTGTTCCTTCATCCCTTCATTCTCCCTCACCCTTTCTTATTCCCTCTCCCTCGCCCCCTCTACCTTTTCGTTCTCTTTCTCCTTTCTCCTTTCTCTCCCCCCCCCCCCTCTCTCTCTCCCCTCTCTCTCTCTCTCTCTCTTCGATTCGTCTTACTCTATTCTCATTATCGCTATCACCCGTCATCTCCTTTTCCCATATTGAAGGCGCTTCATTTTAATTTCCGCAATAATGCCTCGGCGACCGCAAAATAAGTCACATATAACGTGTTGGGGGCTTATTTCTGACACAAATATGGGTTATAGTCGTCGCCAACGGAAAGGCGGAGGGTACTGTATAACTCAATTTGCGCTGTGTACGATTCCTAAGCCCGCGCATTATGTGCTCTAATAGCGCAGTGGTTAGCGCCCTACTACGAAACGTTTACTCGCAGGTTCGATTCCGGCGAGGACAGAAACTTATAAACTAGGCCACTCACTATATTTGTAGTTTGAACTAGAAAGCAGTGGGATCAAAAATACGAACACAAGACAACCTATCATCGTGCAGGCCTGCTTCGGAAGGAACGAATCCTATACGAAGCAAAGTTTCGATCGAAGAATACTGAACGCCTGACTTTCTGCTGTGTACAAGTGCAAGGGCGTGCCCGAGTATAGTGAGTGGCAAATTTATAAGTTTCTGTCTCTCGCCGGAATCGAACCTGCGAGCAAAAAAATCGTTGCAGGGCGCTAACCACTACGCTACTAGAGCATACCACGAGCAGACTTTGTAATTAAGAAGATGTGTGCATACACAGCGAAAAGTGAGATACACAGTACCCTTCCGCTTCCCGTTGGCGACGACTATAGATGTAGATTGAGTGAATACACAGCAGTATTTGCACTAAATGTAAGGCAAACCAACGGGATAAAACACAAATACAGCTGAACAGCGTCAAATTCGTTAGGAACAACGGTTTCATATGGATTTGAACTAAAATACGGAAATATCAGTTCACTTACCATTTTGTCAATAAAATGACGAAAACAGTGATCTTAAAGGACTAATTGGCCAGGTTAATGTTTCCAAATGTTTCCAATACAATCAATCACACTTCAAAAAAAAAACGCAAAGTAAAGGGAGCGCCCGA
Source organism: Litoditis marina (assembly GCA_964036275.1). Classification (NCBI taxonomy): domain Eukaryota; kingdom Metazoa; phylum Nematoda; class Chromadorea; order Rhabditida; family Rhabditidae; genus Litoditis; species Litoditis marina. The sequence goes on from OZ038437.1 coordinate 19,905,978, forward strand.
ATCTTAGTTGTAGTTTGATCTTGATCTTGATCCCCATCGTAAGTTACGATTTTCAACCGCGAGTCCACGGGATCAAACTACAAACACAAAAAGGGTTCGGAAACAGCAAACATTATGACCTTTGGGAAAGACGACTGAAAGAACAGCTGTAAAATGATGCTATTCGCACTTTCTCAGTTCTGAGCAAAATAAGTTGAGCTCTACTCGACTAGAACAGTTGATTTTAGTTAATTATCTACGGTACATCTAGGTGAACCTCCATAAAATGAGTAACTGAAAACGCAGATAAAAAGAGAACCACCGTAGTTCGCCGGCGAGCGAGGCGTCATTGTCTATGGTGATTTCCATGTTCCCACGCCCTTTGACACTAAGCCCCTCCGGCTATATGAGAGGTTTCGCATGGTCAAATGATGAATTACCAGGGTTTTACCCAAAAACATGGGCCTCACTTTTCTTGAACACAAAACTGAGTTATAGTCAATTGCACAGTCACGTGAAACATGTTAAACACAGCAGAAGTCAGAAACGTGCAACAACAAAGTGCACGATTCCTCATTAGAATGCTAACTTCACTATTAACTGTGTTTTCTATTTCCTTTAACATTGAACACTCTGAAACGTGCCGAAAGTTAGTTTACTTTCCAATACAACTATACAACCTTGATGAAAAACTCAGAACGAACTTTCATTACTTAGAATGTTGAATTTACTCGATCATCGTGAATTTCAAATACACACACTTTATTTCATTTTTAAAATTTTTTTTGGATTGCAGCGTCTCATGTCGTTGATCTCGTGCTGATTGACACTGTAGGTGTTGATAGAACCTAGTCCTCGGTGGTTAGACAGTACGTTAAACAGAGAGACGCAGACAACTTTACATTCATCTAAATCATGATATAGTTCCTGTAAACCATACAACATCAACCAAAACACACCCAAAACTATTCTTCCAAGCCCATTGGCGTATGCTATCAATCCAACCAATTCCAACTCTAACCCGGTGAACTGTAACCGTATGTTCTTCTGTGTTCATCTGATATTCCAGTGTCAATCACTGGCAACTCTGATGAACGATCATCCTCCCTGCTAATTGCGACAATACAATCCGGTCACTTCCAGATGTTACCATAATTTATTCAAACACTACGTCAAATGACAAAAAGAGCGCGCAATCGAGTGGGGCTCAAAATAGAAATGAAAACCATCACAGCACTTGAATACGAGTTGTGTCTACGGAGAATAGAGAAAGGAGAAGAAAATAAGAGAAAGGTTTAAAAAGGGAGACCAGCCACGATTCGCCTAAAGGTACAGATAGCGGGGTTTCTACTACAGTAACCGAAAACTTCGCCAGGAACTAGGTTCCAAATACGCGGGTAACCAGACTGGTTACTTAATGAAATCAAAAGATCAACCCCCACCCCCGTACACCCTACTGTCGTGGCTGGCCTTACAATAGTAATAATAAATTAAATATTATTTCAGAACAATGGGACAAGAAATTGGGCGAAACAAGCAGACATAGTACATCACGGTAACAGATATTACATGATCTTTCCCAAAGCTCATCTCAAAAAATCACAAAACGTTGTGAAACAAACTCAAGTTGAGAAGCAGAGCAAAGTATGAGTGACGAAACACAAGTTACACAAGATGGCCACACTGTGACAAACCAGGTTCCAAACTACACATTAAACTACAAAACGAGAGTTGACGATTGACGACGACCTTATCTGACTGACTCTAAGGAGAGTTGAGAAGACGCTCTACGGCAGCGTTGAGGTCTCCGTAGGTAGCGGAGAGGGCTGAAAAGAGCTCAGAATCACCAAACTATGCAAAAAAGGCATTCAGAAGAAAATAGTGATTATTACCAGACTCAATTCTGTTTCCTTTGCTGTCTTTTCTGTATCATTAGATTTCCTTTGAATTTTCGAATCAATACGTCTAATTTCCATTCTTATTACTATTAACCAGTTTTCCAAATTATATCGCGGACTGGTTGGGGCTCAACAAAACTGTTGATCACCACCAACATTAAAAAGTAGCCAGAAGAATTAAAAACCGAGCACTTCTTCAGTAATTGCCTGTTTTATACAAAATCAAGAAGTTTCCCTTACTGAAATGAGAGGAAAAGTGTACGGTTAACTCCGATCCGTATAAAAGTCACTTTTCACTAGTGTAAGTGTAACTGATTAACAACTATTCTAAACAAGCACCTTACACGTGAATCGAAGTTGACGTGAATGAAGAAAAATGTAAATATATAGAACGAACCAGCAATGTTTTGTGCACGATTATTGAATCCCATGCTGGATAGTTGCTCCAGCTGGGCAGCATACGTCTGTTCCGGATTGGCCACCTGAAACATATTGATTGATTTATTTCTTTACATGCAAGCATGTGATATACAATACCACAATAGAGGTATATTTTCCTTAATAGGGTAAACATATGTAACCATTTTTCGCCATTACATGGGTCACCCCAATTCTTTTCCTACAATTCTCATAAGGATCCTATATTCATTCATAGATCACTTTCCACCCCTGAAAATTCCATCTACGAAAATCGCCACTTTCCACAAACAATTCTGAGAATTGTGACATTTCCACCAATCTATCCTTCTCCTTTCAACTTGGGCCCAAGTACCTAAGTCACGTTGGACATAATACAAACTACAAATCTCGCTCAACTTACAATGATCACAGATCGTTTCTACCCCATTTAGGTAGATGAGTGTCCATGTTATGATACAAACGACAAATTTTCCTTACCTTACAAGAATCACGAATCAGTGTCCATGTGATACAAACTACAAATTTATATGATACAAACTACAACTTTGCCAACTTCATTTCATCACACTGCTGACAACCGCGTGTCTCACTAGTTACCAGGCCAAGTACCTAAGTCACGTTAGACACAATACAAACTACAAATCTTCCTCCCCTCACGAGAATCACATATAATTCCAACACCATTCCAGTGGTTATGATACTAACGACCAACTTCAAACTACAAAAACCCCATTCCAGGTGTGAAATTGGTGACAACCGCGTGGCTTCCCTAGTTGCCGCGCCATTCTGTGATGACAGATGGTGGCAGGGTGGTGGCTAGATGGCCGCGCACTTCACAGGCAGCCGCCACAAAAGGAGCCACTTGTTGGCAATAGGAACCAGCATCGCCACAGATGAAACAACTTCCAGTCAACACTAATCACACCTGTCACACCACACATACTTCAAAGCAACTAGAGACCATTTCAGAGATATGTTTCGTAATCTCTTATTGTGGTCAACCGGTTACGTTATCGGTAAACCGGTTATATATAGCCGTCATTTATCTAACTGGTTTTTGGTAACCCTTTTCGGTGACCGTTAACAACAACGGTCACTACTAATCCTGTCAGATACACACACTTCAAAGCAACTTCGGGGGACGGACTAAACAACTACATACCATTTCAAATAGAGTTTGGCTACATATTACTATGGTTACTATAGAAAAAAGGACCACTTCTGAATCCCCCCACGGCGACAACTCTTTATGTAACCGGTTTTTAGAAAACCTTTTTAGGTTACCGTTAATAATAATCGTGCAAGCCATGTTTTGCTACTTTTCATCTCAGGTTACCGAATACCGGCTATGTCACCGGTAAACCGGTTAGATAAAGACTTCTCAGACTCCCATACACATCTACAGGTCGAACGTATGCCTGGTGCGGGGGGGTTGGCGGCGGGGACTCATAAAATGGAGGGAAATTAATGAGAAGCGCATTGCCAGCCACAAAACGACAGCAAATCGCAACACACGCGCATTTAATAAACAAAGGGAACGGGGGAGAAACGGGGGGGGGGGATAGTGGGAGAAAGGACCGCTAGATGGGTTTTGCGCGAAAATCGAAAAGCAGGTAACATCCCATATCGTTATGAATTCTAGGTTTGTTGTAAGTTTATTTAACAAGTTCACCTAAAACAAAACACTCCAAATTTTGCCCATTCACATAGACTTATAAACTATCTACTAGACGACAAACTACCGACATGTCAACTAGCTAGCAATCATATTGTATAAAACTGTATTTTTCCACCATGCAATAGCAAGAACATCGTAAATCCAACCTGAAAACCCACGTTCAGAGGATGCGAAACACAGTAACATGTCTAATTCACCAGTCATCCCAAAAAAGCCCGAAACAAAGACTCCAGGACACAATATCATTCCAAACTAATCTTTTCGAATAAAACCCATTCTTACCCCCCCCCCCCCCCGCATAGTCACCGCTCAACCAATAACATATCCCCCCTTCGTTCGTGACGTGGTCGGTATGATATTGCATACCGAGTGGTATTGCAATCATGGATACACGTGGCCGTCTCCTAATATGCTTTGTATTCCCCTCCGAAATCTGCATATAATAGGCGCCGACGCAGATGCTACCATGCATTTTACAATCAAAACTAATGGATAGACACGCCATTTCAGTCGAACGTCGAGGGGAAAATACGGGCCATATATTAGTTAATTGGAGTATTGTAATTGGTAATACATTACTTCATTATAAGATTAAATAAAAATTCCCCGTTCCAAAGGCTTCGTCGGGACACAGAATTTAGCCTCATACACTATTGAACCACACTACAACCACCAAATACGATAACACGGACTATTGAAACAGTTCTAGCTATCCAAAATCACATTCTCTCTATAATTTCCATTTTCCCCTGAAGGTGACTTGTTCTAAAACACAATTATACTAATTGTACCGTAACTTCACAATCTCAACAAAACAAATACCAACTGAAATCCCAGTTTCACAGAGAAGGAGCAGGAGCTTATGTTCTAATCGTTTCCGGCTAACTATCTTCCTCAACCAAGTGCGTGACATCAACATACATGGCTGCCGAAAGCCATCTGCACATCCGAATTCTTTCTCGTTTTTGCGTCCTCTTTTCATTTATATTCACATGCAATGACCTCTCTTCGTAATGGACAGATTAGCATTGTTCAATTGAAACCGACCCTCGTTTATGGCAAAAGCCCCATAGGAGAGGGTAATAAGAAAAGATAACACCGCCCCCCCCCCCCCCCCCCCCCCCTTAGTTATATTCCAATGAGAGGGACCAACGAACTATCCAACTGGTAATTGAATTTAAAAACCGACAACAGATAAAGCTTCTTTCAGGAAAGAGCACGAGAACGTGGAAATACTACTTTTCAAACTCTAGACAACCAAAAATACAGGTTTACCACTGATTGTATCATTTAACATACGACCCTCTTTCATAACTATACCCAACAATGTATAACACATTACTTACTCTAATCATCCCTAGTCGGTCCGATCCTCTTGATACGTATCCCTTCTGTTTTTCACGATAGGGTCCCCCTTACCTACTATGTCAAAACCCAATTTTTTAAATTTCCAAGTTCGACAAAAAATCGGGCGGTGTATGTAATACAGACCCCTTTCTTCTCCCAAGAGCCACCATATTCAACCAATGTATATAGTCGTTTATGATCGGTCTTTTCGTGTTCCATTCCCAAATTCCCATGCGGCACATCGTTTAATGTGTCTTTTGTCTCTTCGATTCATTGGCCGATCGAAATTAGCCGGGGGTTACTGTACTCGGATGGGACCGCCCGAAATTATAATACGGCCGCGGCCGCCATACAAATTCGCCTTTCTTCACGACACATGATAAATATCAGCCAGCCAGCTACCGACGGACAATCAATTACTCATCAGCCAATGAACGGAGGAAACGAGCACAAAAGATGTTGAAACTGACACCTTTACAGACAAGAATAATGTGTGAATATTCTACAAGAAACAAGCCGTTCTGCGATTGAAACACGTCAAATACGTCACGTGCACTCATCCAAAACGTTCTCAAAAACTAGCGGAATTGCGAAACAGATTCGCAATTCCTCTACAACAAATACAAGTTTCCCCCTAGGAAAACACCCAATATTCAGCCTACTTGAATGCAATTACTGAACTGACTACTTCATTTCTTTACGCGCGACGTATCCATACACCATATCCCGTGAAAATGAAGAATTGCCAAAACGATTCTCAAAACAAGCTCCCTTTCGCCAATAATGGAAACATTTGCCTTCCCAATATTCATGAACAAAAATGGATTCCCATTCACACCTCACTGGTATGTACACGTATCATTCAATGAATGTCAAACTCCACTTCGTACATACAATAAGTTATTAAATCCTCGATACACGTGACACTAGACTAATCATTCGAGGTCGGTACCCCTTGGTGAAATGGGACGCGGGATCCCCTTCTAGATACCGAAAACTTTACAGACTTTTCACAAATTTCCACAAACAAGTGGAATTTTCTCAGTATGAGCACGTACCGGAGCCCACCAGTCTCAATATGTTTACCCGCAACACGTTCGCCAGAACTAGGCCGAGTGTATGGCCGTATTAACATAACACTATGTTTATTGGTGATCTGTAGAGTTTCGAAGGAGCACCGTATTGCAACAATATGACGTGTATGATCTCATAACCCATAACTGACATAAGATGTCTGTCCAATTGTGTTCGTTTCGTGCACAGCGCCCATTATGTTGCCATTCTGTTTGCACTGCTTATGCAATAATGGCCTAATCTTCGGCCATCGCCACTACATGTTTCCGCATCATCAGCAGCTTCTGGCAATAATCGAAAGGTCACGTGAGGGGTCAGCCGGGTGCACGGAAGGTCACACGTGAAACATGTGACACTTGACTGAGAAGTTTGAGGCCAGTATCCCACTAAGAAATAGGAAACGCGACCAAAACATGGCAAAGAACCTGTACACGTCAAATACAAGAAAAACTACAGTCATAGTGTTGATAATACATAATAACTACATTACACCGCTTCCCGACCAACTTAAGATTTTGAAATGATAACTTAACGAAACTATCCCAAACTATTCTCAAAGATTTCTCAACCCCTAGTCACACTGCTTAAGCTGCGCCACGTCTAGTTCACATTCTAAACCCCCAGTTACATCTAGAATACGAAGAGAAACATATTCCCCTTCGTTTGATCTACCAACCCGATCATGGTCATAACCAGTCGGTTACCCGCATTCGCCCCAGATAACGTAACGTGGGACGTGTAATTTGAGCCCTTTTATATCTGAGATTTTCGCCGGGGGACATGCATAAAGAGCTTATGCCGAAATTCGAGATGATAATTGCATTAGGCAACGACGAAATCACCGCTTCCGCCTATTACAATTGAAGACGACGAGCAAATATCTATTTTCCATTTCGAGACAATGAATACAATGGTAAATAGGGGGCAGCTACCAGAAAAACCAGAAATCAATCGAACTCATATTATCCTAAAACAAACTGAACCTTTATATGTAAATATATGCTTTGATAGGCGACTTTGTTGTTCACAGAAATTAAAAATTGGGTGTTTTATCTTAGTAACCGAACTGGAAAACAGGGTGCGAGATTATGTTTTCATCAGTAAACTATGACTGTTGTAGAAAGTGTGGTAGTTCAATGTCCCGAATGTAAGAAAAATGATTCAATAGAGTATCCAGTAAAATCGCCCTACATCTGAAACCAAACGAATCCTTAAAAAACCAAGAGAGCTGTTTCATATCAAGTTCATGAGTGAACAAGTCCATTCCTTGCAGCCATCAAGCCTATTTAGTATTTATTCAAGAATACACCAACATAACTTGGTGGCGATGGAAAAAACGACAACTCCATTGATAGGTTGTACACCGCTTTGTTAACTACTCAATCGAGAAGTTGAAGATGTAAGTCACAAACTAGATTGTCTACAACCACCCTCCACGCGTTAATGCCACCCTGTCTACTGTACACACAACTCGTCCAAACAAAGAAGTTTCAACCTAGTTTTACTAGCAAACGTCTGACTTATACGTGAGGCACCTTTATTTTATCTGAGTAACCAAACCATAAAACTGGTTGATAAGTACCAGTAAATGCGACGACTGTTGTCGGATTGGGTAGTTCCAACTCCCGATATAAATGAAAACGGGTAGTTCAATGGAGCAGCCAACAAAGTCGTCATTCGTTTGGTCTGACTACGACAGAATACGCCGTACTGTATACTTCTTACTGTACACTGTTACTGTATACTGTAGAATACTGTACACACAACTCGCCCATACAAACAAGTTACAACCTAGTTTTACTAGCAAACGTCTGGCTACGACAGAATATCAGAATACCACGTGTAGGGATACGCACAATAGGGCCAGAACATCTTAAAAACACACATCGGCTGACTTTTTGAACATCTCTGAGACTCGATTATAGACCCCTTGGAACACCGTCACAAGTCACAAACGACGTAGACTGCCACAAAATCGAGATAGAACTATATAAAAACTCCCAGACACCTAGAGTTCACTCTCATACTTCTCCTCTACCCCCCCCCCCCCAACTCGCACATAACACGCCTCCCTCAATGCGTAAGAGCACCATTTGGTTCAACTAACTTTCCTTATGTTTGAAGATTGAAGACCAATTACCAGAGCTTTCATTTCCCTTTAGTCATCAATCCAATGTTCCCACTCGATCAAAGTATATGCGAATGAAACGTAGTACCAAGTACCAAGACCTCGTTCTCGATCTACTCCCGGATCCTGTAAACCCCCTTCTCCTTCGCCTTCCTATGAGTGGGCGACAATTGAGCTGAAAATTAGGCTGCAACCTCCTTTCTCACTGGATGAAAGTATATGTGGATGAGACGTAGTAAGTACCAAGGCCTCTCAAGCTGAAACGGTGAAACGCATTAAGCTGCAACCGGTAACCGAATGAATGAGACGTACCGCAGCTGGTGGTGCAGCTCCCATTCCCCCTCCTCCACCCATCATGTTCCTCATCATGTTAATCATCTCTGGAGTCACACCAGCCATGGGATTCGCGCCAGCCGACGAGGAACTGAAATACATGGGCTTATTGACTAAATTTGCGATTTAGTGTATACTACAGTTGACAAGAAATAGATTAACCGGATAATATAGAAAAATATCGACTTTACGTGCAACAATACTATACCCTTCTACTTTTTACTTTTTATAGACATCTATTGGACACAAATCGGAGATTGTCAGAAAAAAGTGCAAGAAAAACAGCTTGCCACACTCATTCAAGAAAAATACATAGATTTCATAGGCAATTCTGGTCATTTGACCTACCCAGTAGTGGCCGTAGAAGTGGGGGCGGTGGCAGAGGCATGGGTGGATGGAATACCGCCCGAGGGCACATTCATTCCACCGAAGAAGGTGCTGAAATACAAATAAATATATTAGGGATCTTCATTTTTTGCGCTTTTTTTCTCAAACTCGAGGTCGCCAGCAAAGCCTAAAAGAGATGCGGGCTAACCGCCAACCACTATTCTCAGGTTGGAATTCTATTAAATTCGGACCATCGTGGCATTTCGGGACCTTCTTACCAACTTACCATACAGGGTTAAAAGTGACGATAAGGTTTCGCATGCGTACTGAAGAAGACACGGTAGAAACTACATATATTATACAGACTTTCTATTTTAATGATTAATGACGCTTCTTCTATACTCTGAACCGTGTTTCAATAAACATCGTTATATAGTGCGTGCCAAATTTCCAAAATATTCGCCTCATGTGAGATTTGAACAGGGCCCAAAAGTTTGGGATTCGCGGACGCTAACCACTATACCGACTGGGCTCATAGCAGCGTTGTTGACGTATCGTACTCACGTGTTCTTACACAGTACAAAGTGAGATATACAGTATACCCCTGCCTTTCTTTGAGCGACAACTATACGTACCGTGCCAGTTCGGGGGCCTCCCTCCGAATCGTCTCTGTTCCTTGTTGAATCTGTCGAATGGCCTCCACGACACGGGGATTCGTCATCGCCTGCATCATTTCAGGCCGATTCACCTGCAAACAGCACGGTCTGCGTCTCCTTGAACCATATGCTATTTCGCTACAAAGCAACAAAAAAAACTACCTTCTTTCTACCGAAATGCAGATAATTTGGCTGTAAAATTATGAAAATTACACTTATATACGAGAAAGAAGTGGTTGACTATAGGTATACTACTGACTGGCACAAACCAGTAAAATGTGACTATTCTACAAAAGTACACCCATTTTCCCAAGTGAATGCGTGAAACCTAATGATTTTTCACAAGAAAATCTACAATTTTCCCCATCTTGGCGTAAACAGAGTCCGTTATTCCGTAATTCTGACTAACCATGTCCATGAGTTGTGGCATCTGACTACGCATCTGCTGAGCCAATTCGGGGTTGTTTGCAACCATAGGATTTGACTCCATAATCTGAAATTGAACAAAATAGATCAATAGAGATCAAAGATCAGAAATTACTTCTGAAAGACTCCTCGAGGACAGTTGCCCTCGCATTCGAGGAAGCTATCAATATTGACGTTATCCAATAGCTTTCGAGGTAAGTTCTCGGTAGAATACCCCAAAAAAGCATAGTATTCTATCTATACGAGAATAATTTACTCTCAGAAATAACATCTATTGAGAGCATACACCATTTATTCGACGAATACCCCGTTTTTAGATAGGATAACTTACAAATTAATGATTTTGCATCGAAAATAGACAAAAAAATTTCTAGCTATTCGAACAATTTTAGTATGATTGGGAGTTGAAATGACACAATTTTAGTATGATTGGGAGTTGAAATGACAGTAAACAGGCATAAAAGCCATACCTGTTGCAGAAGTTGTGGATTCTGCTGCATCTGCTGTTGAAGCATTCCCATCGTCTGAGGGTTCATGACCTGAAACAAGTGAATTGAGGCATCATCGATTGAAATCATACATTGCCCCAATCGCCGGGAGAATTTGCCGACTTTTTATGCAAATTCTTGAAGATTCACGTAGGGAAATAGCAATAAAACGGGTACTTTTATAAAACACCACACTGGAGGAGTGTGGTTGCAATGTCACACACACTGATCAATATAAAAGACGAACATACGAAATTCTCAAACTACATGGAATCTGGATCCCTACAATCTATTAACTCTCGAAAACTCCAGATGTGATACTTTCCTTAGAGGCTACGCAAATACAAATTGCACCCAACAAGCCAGCTTTCATTTGTGCATCTATTATCTATAATTATACATGGCGTTCGATTGCATTCATGTTATTAGCATACAGAACAACCGAATCGACCTTTCGATGATAGCGAAACGATTGAAAAAAACTAAACAATCACAAACTGAATGTGAGACTTTCATGAAGAGAATGAGACTCCTTTGTATCCCCAAGCAAAGTTATGATCTACGCAAGCAATCAATATTGCTCTATAATCAATAACCCCATTCCATGTAGTATTATTCACCTGCTGCATCATACTTGGATCGGACATCATCTGTTGCATGAGGGAATCCATGCCGGGAGTTCCCATCATTCCTGAAATCGGTGCAGATTGTAGATCAAATTGTTTTTCGATGAAAACTTAGTTGAACTCCAATCCAACTAACCTACACAGCCTCCAGTGCAATCACACATATTATATTGAATCCAGTTGAACCTGGTTCCAATCAATTCCCGTTCTCCGAGCCGCTATCCTACCACCCACCCCTCTCCCTCTTTCTCTCTCACTATCCTTCCCCTCTCTCTCTCTCTATCTTTTCCCTCTATCCCCTCTCTCTCACTATCCCCCCTCGCAACTGTCGTGTGTATGGCAGTCGATATGTCATAAGTTTCCCCCCTCAAAGAGATTCCGCCGCGCAACCCAATTGCTGTCACAATAAACATCAGATTGTAACATTGTTACCGTTTCATAGGAACAACATGTCATATCGCAACGGGGGGTCACGGGCCAAACTCAAACTGGACGGAATTCGATTAAATCAATTAAACCACACTATTAATTATTTTATATATTAATTGAATGAATATGAAGATACCATACTTAATTGACCTGCGAATTCTGACCCGTTGTGTGGGGAGACATTTCATTAGAGCATTAACTTAAAGGAAATATGCTTAGTGAGCCTCAGATTGAAGAAATACGTAGATAACCAAACTTTAGAAATTACGCGAACTGAATTAGAGCATACTTAACTAGAACTAGATTAAACAAATATGAACCCATACCATACTTGAATGATCTTCTAATTATAACCAGTTGTAACATTGTATTAGAGCTATCAGCCTTACTTTGTGTCAAATTACACCAATCGCATCAAAAATGTGTCAAAAGTTCGGTCAACCGTTCTAGAAGTGCACATGTGAAAGATAGATTAGAACGTCAATAGCCTTGTTAGTAAGAATAAATCTACTCTCAAATAACGTACTTGGCTATCTGAGCTCACAAAACAGGGCCCCAGGTTACGAATAAGCCAATTCTACCCAAGCACCACTAAGGTGTGACTACACCTGCAATTTCATGAATTTCCATTGAAAAACCGACAAATGTTAACCGACAACATCAACAAAAACCCGTTTCTGACAGAATCGCTGGCGTATGATATTACCTGCGAATGGCGACGCTCCTCCAGCGTTGGTGCCAGTTGAGGCGCCAGTTGGCGTCTCGCTGGCGCCACCAGCCGCCGTTTGGCGTCCAGTTCCGGCCGCCGCGCCCCAGGGGTTGGGCAGCGCCTCGCTGTTCTCTACTCCAGCACGTTGGCTACGGGAAGCTGCAAATAATCTGAACTTTAAAAAAAATTAAGAACACTCAAACACGTGATTTCCATCGATCAAACCGACTGTGAATTCGAGGAAGACACCGTATAGTCGTCGCCCACGGAACGCGCTCTGTTCATTACAATTCACGTTTGGTCGAAACTGTATTGCAATAAATCTAGAGATATAGAGTGCCCTGAAGAGACGTCAGACGACGAGAGGAAAAATCAATATCTATGACAGCCACGCTGTATAAACAGTAATTTACTGTTTTGCAACGACGCTTGTTCTGAGAAAGGCGGGAGGGTACTGTACATGTCACTTTTGGCTGTGCACGCAAACACGCCTTCGATTCCAAAGCTTGCCAATGTGTGCACTAATCGCGCAGTCGTTAGCTCCCTGCTACAAATATTTCGTAGCAGGTTTGATTCCGACAAGGGACAGAAATTCATAAATGTGGCACCCACTATATACTATCCGGTAAACCAGAAACAACCCTAACAACTTTTGGGCAGCTGGTCACCGTTTTGCTTTTTGCATACACGAAAACTCGAACGCGCACATCTTCTTGCAAGAGAAGGATTCTTAAATAAGGACGATTATGTGGTCCAATCCCAACGTTTAGATCCTTTTAACTGCAGAATATGTTTCAACTGCAGCTTAAAGGAACGATGCGCCATGATTGGTCCACATAATCTTCCTACTTGAACTCAGTGTTCACCGCAACTTCATAGGCATAACACCCCGTCTCGACCTATGCTCATTTTCGCTATAATTCTGGAACTTGCGCTCATTTTAGGAAGCGAAAACTGTTTTGAACGCGATACACCGGAGAAATAGTCACTTTTGCAGCGCTATCTAGCTCATTTTTGAGGTTACGCACGTTAATTTCATTTGCACTGGCATTGAACTATTTTACCTATGCACCACTCACATGTGTACTTTTGATGTAAAACTCACTGGCATCGTCAGTATCGGGTGTGTTTGAATAGAGATTTTCCCTCAGTTTTCCCAAACTCAAAACGCCGATATATTGATCGACTGTTCTTCATAGATAACCCGTTTTGTATATTTAAAACCTCAGATTACCGAATGTTCCCGCTAGATTAGGCTAAGATACATGTGTAATATTTGATGTACAACTCACTGGCATCGTCAGTATCGGGAGTGCTTGAATAGGGATTTCCTCCGAGAGACCCGGTGGCGCTGTTGAGAAGTGGCTCCTGGACGTCCTGGTACAATCGTTGTAGAGCAGCCTCACCGCCCGGAATACCCTGCAATACGCGATGTTAGAGAGAGTCGAGTTATGGGAGCAACCAACAAATTCTCCTTTTTTGAACTAGGGATCCTTAACTAGGGAATAGAGACACAAGGCAGACGCGTGTAGCATTTTTAGAGGGAAGCTGGGTGGGAGAAAATTCTGAGAGTCCCGCAGCATCAGAAAAGATTGAAAATGAATGAAACAACTAATTGTGCACGAAGTTCATCGGGTATGAGCGCGATTTCACGAAAACTAGATTCGCACAACGGCACAACCTCAAAATACACTGATCAGAACCTATCATCTATCATCTAAGGCTGCGGTCATCGAATGTGCAAACTATGCGTATTGATGCTCAATCGATTCATATAATTTGCCCCTTCCGGCCGCTGCCTCCCAATCTGTGGGCTCGAAGTATGAACCTATCATCAAACGTGATTACCTGGAGGTTTCTGATGGCCAGATCGTGGGATCGCATCATCTCCTGGAACATATTGGGATTCCGGATCATCTCCATTGTCTGTCGCATCACATCCGGGTCATTGAGGATATGACCCACTTCTGGATTACGCTGAAAATAGGAATAACTTAGAAAAAACGGAACTATCGCAAACTTGTCTGAAATGTCAGTAAAAATTTAGGGCTTCCATTATTATGAAAATGAGAAAAGTTGAGCGTGTAAGTGCGTACCTCAACAATTCTCTGTATCTGGGGGTTATTGGCCAACAGAAATCGCATGAGCAGGTGATAACGCTCACCTAGTTTCTCTTCTACGGACCCCACCCCTCTACGGATACTTATATGTGATCACTGTCTTGGTTGTATTAACATGAAGTAACACACGGCTAAAAATGTTCGTACTTTTTGAGAACAATTATATTAGTGTAAGTTGTTTTTGATTTGTCTTCCCCTTTTTATTACGTAAAATGAGTTAATAATGATACGTGACTTTCGCAAAATGTGTTCTGTCATCTGTCTGATTTTTCCATTATATGCTATTGATTGCACGATTGTTAAAAAAAGATTATTACTATTATCATTAGGAAAAAGCATAGTTGTATATTGTGTACGTACCTCGACGATGCTCTGTATCTGGGGGTTATTGGCCAGCAGGGACCGCATGACATCCGGATTTGACATCATGTTCTGCATGATGGGGTTGTCCATCATCTGTCTCATCATGTCCGGGTTCGACATCATCTGCTGAGCCATGCCCTGAAGGGAAAAGAGTCATACGGCAAATTCTATATGTAACCGGGTTTTTTTTGGTAACCTAACCGATTTTCGGTAACCCTTTTTCAGGTTACCACACAGGTAACCTAGAACTAAATTTCGGTTACCGCACAAACTAACGGTGAAAACCACTTTTAGTGTTAAAAAACAGGTAACCGGTTTTTCATTTTGGGTTAACAACCGGTTCGACATCATCTGCTGAGCCATGCCCTGCAAGCATAGGGAAAATAGTTCAATGACAACGCAACTGAAATGAACTTATAACCCCGTAAACCTAGAAATGAGTAGGATACCTATGCAAAAGTGATTATTTATCTAGTTTATCGCGTTTCTTCGCTTATAAAAAGGAACGTAAGCTCCGTAATTACGGTAAAAACGAGCATAGGTCAGCACCATTCTCACGGGATATTTCACATATGAGAAGCAACACAGTCATACAGTCAGGTTACTTTGTTGTCCACACAAATTGAAATAAAATCAGGTGTTTTGCACCGCCATACCCTAAATGCCTCAGAGTTGTGACTTTTTCAAACAGGAGGGTTTTGCCCTCCCCCTCAGCCATTATAAGGGGGTTTTGCCCTTAATTCAGAAAATCGCTAAATCAGACAATTTTTGAGGGGGGGGGGGGGGGTTTCCCAAATCTTCGGACAAAAACAGGGGGGGGGGTTCTCAAAACGCTGAGCATTTAGGGTATGTGCACCGCCAAGCCTCTTACGAAATGGACGGTTGTGATCTTTTTTTTAAAGCTAAGGGCCCCGAGTTAAAACCGAGCGAATTTTCTACAAAGGTGACGACTAATGAACGAAAAATCGGTGAAAATTTTCGTTATGGAGGGGTCACGACTCGAAAAACATGGCGGGGTAGCGAGAATTTTCAGCTGACGAGATATCCTTGGCAGAGTATGATGAACAGTAGGGGACCGTGCTCCACTAATTTCGTTCACATTTGAAGAGAAAAAAACCGGCTCACTTTTCGCTTAAGTCAGAAAAATTTGCCTACTTTTCACGCAAAATCATAGATTTTCACATAACTAGTTCGAGAGACGGGGTCCTTTTTGTAAGATAGTCACCCCTTACTGGCGTATGTAGATAGCATAGTCATGGTCATTCCAATACAGTATACCGCCTGCTCTCCCAACATACAGTATTCGACGTTACAATCATACAATCGCGAATAAAAACATTATTTGGAAAAGGAGATTGGCTAGGTACCTGTACGTTTCCGGCTCCTTGTCCTTGAGCTGCTCCAAACATCGAGGCTGCGGCCGGTTGCGAAGCGGGGGCGGGAGCAGACTACAAAGTACACATTACACAAATAGGAACAGCCACAAGGATGAAACAACCTAACACAACCATTATATGTATTAGTCGTGCTCACTTCACAGCCCATACGAGGGACGACTTTGTTATCCACAAGAATTTATTGAAAACCAGGTGTTTTATTCGGATAACCAAACAATAACACTGGTTGAGAAGCGAGGTGTTCACCAGTAATGGCGACTATGGTTAGAATAAAGGTGGTTGAAATCCCGATTTCAATGAAACATGGAAGGTTCACTCGAGAAACGAACAAAGCCGCCCTCCGTTTGTCACAGCCCCTGCGTCATTATACCCATACCACAGCTTTCCGAATAGTACACTATACCACTATTCTGTGTTCGTTACTCTCATTCGGCAGAAGATCTGCCTGCTTTCCACATTTTTGCGTATAGCACACCGTTCACGACAAACTGTTCTCCGAGAATAAACTCATTTTCCGATTCAAAGTCAAGAAACGTGAGAAAAAAGCCAATTTTCCGGATATAGAAGAGAAAGGAGGTCGTTTTTGATATTTTCCGACTGTAAGGACCACATTTATAAGAACGCTATACCTTCCCGAAACATACTCAGCAGGCGCTCGTCTCAGGTACATGAACAGAACGTCCCATGTTCCGGTACTCCCCAGGACGGTATCGAGAATCACGGTAGAAATGGAGAAGATTTGCACATGATGACCAAATAGGAGACTATTTTACGAATATGCTCCATTTCTAGGGACATGGGATCCGTTGATGTCCCTGGGACACGCCTTCGCTTGAGTAATGAACACAACATACTACATACCTGAGCTGGTGTATTGACAGACGGTGCGCTGGAGGCACTTGACGATGAAGTCTGAAATATTGGGAATGATAAAATCTTCGCCAAAATGTACGTTGTACGCTTTTCAAACAGAAATCAAGGAGATTGAACCACAAAACCAGCCGAAATCGGATAAGACGAAAAGGTAACATGCACCGTATTATAGGCTTGCTTCGGATTGTAGAGAGGGAACCCTATATAACGTTATTCAACTTATAATTCAACAAAATATCTTGGATTTATAAAATCAAAATACCACGTTTTCTCTCTCACTTGTTCTGGCTATTTCGCCAAGTTTGCAAGAGTATTCTTACAAATAAAGAACGAATAACGAATCTGTAAACTAACGTTCGTGTTGGTTTGGCGAATCACGAGATGAATGGCCATCTTGTCCCCGATTTCTGCAAAAACAAATTTGAACAAAACACTGAACATAGACACGCGTTTCTTTCCACGTTTCCTTCGAAAAAGAGTAACATATACTTTCAGTCATTTCTGTGAACAACAAAGTCTCCTCGTGAATGAGAAAAACGCAGATTGTGTGAACTTGAATTCATGCAGAGAGAATTTCGCTAGCTGTTGTGGCAGAGTGAACGTTAAACGACAAGATACATAAAACTCGACGTTCTGTAATTGTCTAACCAAAATAGTTTGTTTGAATAGCAATGTGTAACTTATCACAGAGAATAGCAAACTAGAACACTCACTATGCGACTTCAGAGTTTCGTGGTCCTTCAGAATTTTTCCAGAAAAAATAAGGCACAGTTGTTCCTTAGAAGCGGTGACTTTGGCCAGAATCGCATCTTTGACCTGAAATTCCGTGATTGGAGAATAAAAAAAACTATTCAGAACGTAACTCGGTCCTGTTATATTTTAAAATGCAATTCTTCCACAGAACATCGATTGAATATGACTAAGTAGTAATTCTCTTCAAACGAACTAGCGAAATTGGAGCGCACGTGAAACAAAAACTGTCAAATATCGCAACATTTCGCTGTTCCTTCAGCTAAATAATAGTTTCGCACAAATTATATAGACTCAAAGCTCATGAAATATTATGGTGACAAGAGGAAGGTTTCAAAAATTACCTCGGAAACAGTTGCCGACTCCTTCACGGTTACATCGTGAGTGTTGGTGGTGCTCTTGATGTTGAGAGTAATCATGGTCTCCTCCTCAGTGTCTGACATCGTTTAGCCTGGAAGAACACAGATCAAACAGATTATAACAAAACGCCTAGAAGAACAATCGAACAAAAGATTATGACAGAAACTGAAACTTCGTGGAATAAATCTCGATTTTCGCAGTAAAATACGACAAACAGAAACGACACGAGAAAATCAACTACTATTAATGTAAGATGCTTTGTGATTCGATTATGACAAAATCGTACTTCCCTATTTCGATCGAATCAAACGTCGAATGGTAAACTGGAATCAGGTGAAATTGAAGTCTTTGGAAATGAAGTAATAATGGCAACTCGTTGAACTTGAACGAATCAATCAAACCACAAACATTCCTTTGAATGAGTTTTACAACATTTCTACACCGAATATTAACAAATACACTCATACTGAAAAAAATAATGCGACTATTTATTCGAAATACACTCATACGATACTGAGAAAAAATAGGAACATTTGATTCAAAACATCAAAATCGGTTTTTTTAAAGGGGGTGTGATTTTCACTTTACGAAACAACACTAACTGTATAATTTGCATATGATTTCTAAAACCATGAAAACGCAGAATTAGTCGATAAATCAATGAGAATAATGATGAAAATGGTCGATAATTGATGATTCTTCATTTTTCGATTGGTCATTTGGAGTTGCTCCAAGATACCGTACCTCCGGGGGACATCGATTCTTGGCACGAGGCGTGGCAATGGGCGGCGCCAATTCAGTTGAATCGGCCAATCACAGACGGACACACGTAGTTAGCTGCTGTCCTTTTACAAACACGTCTATTTCTATATCTAGAAGCTTCCCAGTGGTGACTGTTCCATATAAATCCCGACTTTATCCCCCTTTAGCTCCGAGAATCCATGGAAAATTGCGATTTCGACCCGAAACATCATCAAATTCTGTTTAACAACGGCCTGCTTCGAGAACATTCTTCCCCATTGCATTTTTAGGCCACTCCGTTGCTCGGCCGCCCCATCGATTTGTCTACTCGCGATTTTGCCCCATTTCTCTCATTTTTGGCACTGAATAGATAGCTTTAACTGAATACATAGTTTATATTCGTTTATATTATGTATTTCAGGTAAACTACTCCGGTAATGAGGTTTCTGGTAGCTTTTTCGGCCTTCGTCCTGGCTGTGTCGGCCGGAGGAGATGTTCTCGAGTACACGGATGCCAATTATGATGACATGATTGGCACCCACGAAATCGCCCTGGTCAAATTCTACGCTCCTTGGTGGGTATTACTCTAAATTGTGTCAACTTCCAAAAATAGAACAAATTTGTATTTCTAACCGCCACGTTTGGAAATTTGGGCAAAAATAAGCTGGAAATGACGAACTTGCTGAGAAATACTCGTTGGTTGAATGATGGAGTTGGAGGTCGATTTCCATATTTAATTTTAGTAACCTTGTTTGACGACCAAACGATCAACTTGCTGGGGCAGTCGATAATTCCTGGATTTTGGGGTTTCATTTTGCTACGGCAAAGCAGTTTCTGCGTGAAAGTTGCATATCAATTTATCGAACCAGGTTGATTGTGTTTCCGAGGTTCATGCTAATACAATGGATACCATTGCTTTCTCAGCAAGTTCGATCAATATAACTTGATTTTTTGCGTCCCTTGGGTCTAACGTGTTGTAGCACAATAATCACACGGTTCATGCATATAGTTGAGTTCCTCCTATTTTCAAATGGAAAAAGGCAGGCAACTTCCAGTCTCATAGTATTTAACTTGAAATCTTTACTGTTTTGTGATGAGCAGAAACCGCAACGCGACCTTTCATGCGTAGCGGTCGGTCCGGATTAGTTAGTTTTGTATTGTTTGCACCAAACAAATACGTGGGACCCTTCTGATTCTTCCTGTAACATGACCGTTGCCGTGGCATGCTCGAATTTACGCTATGCGGGCATGCGGCCTTAAACACGGGTATTACGAATTTCATCGTGTTCACGTTACTAAGACCAGATGTCTTCACACGATAAACCTAACATAACCACATTAGCTGTTCATTGTATAATTTCGTATTAATTTCAGGTGCGGCCATTGCAAGAAACTTGCTCCCGAATTCGACATCGCCTCCACCAAACTGAAGAAGAATGATCCCCCCGTTGCTCTTGTAAAGGTTAGTGTCAATGGCGAATCCTTATTTCAGAAGTAGGCTCTGACCAAGGCTGATCTCGAATTTTCTCGATTTCACGGGTGAAAAAAAAAATGAATTTTGGTGAAAAAATTCGCCAGGTTTTGAAAATAACCTTCAAAAGTTCAGAAAAATCTGCCTTGTTTAGAACCTTTGGCCCCATGATGGGACATTTACGTAGCTCATACCGCTATTCTAGTGTGCATAGCCTGTTTGCTAGGATAAGCTATTATGCGTGTGGTGGGGTGTATAGTCTGTTTGTTCAGCAGTAAATATCGTTTTGCCCTGTTATCGGGTCAAGGCCGTTTGTTTGTTTCACCTGCCCGACTGGCCACTGATGCCACAGTAGTAGCTGACTGATTATCGATTTATCCTATCTGTTATCAAAGTGAAATGGAATAATATATAACCAGGGCCTGGGAATACGTGAGACGAGATGTGACCTCATTGAAAATGTTAAACTTTTATCAACATAATTGGTTTATTTTCGTCCGAAAAGCATGTCGAGTATGCACGAAAGTACGGAGCAAACTTTCACAGTTCTCTCACCAATTCATTTCTCGTTAAGTGTACATTACCGTTGTTGTTTGCAGGTAGACTGCACTGTTGAGAAGGAGGTGTGTGAGCGCTACTCCGTCAAGGGGTATCCCACCCTCAAGATCTTCCGTCGCGGTTCTCTGGCCCAGGACTACGAGGGACCTCGTGACGCTGCCGGCATCGTGAAGTACATGAAGGGCCAGGCCGGTCCCTCGGCCAAGGAGATCACCAGCCTCGCCGACTACGAGAAGTTCATCTCTGCTGAGGACAGCGTGGTTGTCGGTTCGTTTTTATATCATACTGACGTAATTGACATATTTTACTCGGAAAATGGGAATCCACTTATGCAAAATCATCGATTTTTACATAACTGACATGTTTAACTCGGCCCGAAAATCGCAAATAACTTGTTTATTTAGCATTAAATTCAATCACCTTTGTGAAGGTTGGGCTGAAGTTGAGGTTCAGCATGGCCTATGAAGTTTGGGGATTTTTATCCCCACGACCCCCACGAATCTGCCTATATCACGCAGGACCCCATGCCCATTCGCCCTAAATTTACCCATTCGAAAACGTTTTCCAGTGTACGAGGACATGGCTTTATTAGTCGCCACGTCAGGAAATTAAGTATTTTAAACACTAGTTGGTATTCTCTCAACAATGTTTTCACCTTTTTCAGGATTCTTCTAATGTTTTCACCTTTTTCAGGATTCTTCGAGAGCGAGAGTAAGCTCAAGGACTCCTTCTTGAAGGTCGCTGACACCGAAAGAGATCGGTTCAGCTTCGGCTACACCTCCGACCCAGCCGTTCTCAAGAAGGCTGGATATTCTGAGTAAGTTACTGTTATTGATGTTCCTTAGATGCATACGTAAGGCGACTTTGTTGTCCGCAAAAATTGCTTGGAAATTAGGTGTGTTATCTGGGTAACCAAACTACAAAACAGGGTGGATGGCGTTTTTTAGATGAGTACTCTTTGTACTCATACCAGGAGATTTAGCCACGTGTACCCGTGCTGAGGACACATTTTGGCAGAATTGCAATAACGGCTGACAGCGTGCTTACTGACAGCGTAGATGAAACCAGTCATCTAAGACTTTCCCAGAAACGGTACGTCCCATGTACCGGGACGGTAACGGTAGTGTACTGCTCTACTGATTGGGGCAGACCGCTCCGCGACCCATCATGCGTTGCGGTCTGTTCGTTTCTTTGTAATGACACTAGGCTTTGTGTGGACGAACTAGCAATTTTCGTTGTGACACGTCCTTTTGCGAAGATACAAGAGCCAGCGCGGCGAACGAAGCTTTCAATGCTGTACTGCGGGAATATTGATCTACTAGTGGTTGCTCATCTCAGTAACAGGCAGCACGAATACGTTTTACGCCCGGCCTTTTTATTTGGCAGCAAGGGAATAGAGTCGATTATGGCTGAACTTTCGCTAGGAAGGGCTATTGGCTAATTGGCTTCGATGGAAATGTTGCAGTAATAGAGGACAATCATATCATACTTAACACGCTGATACCGGAGCGTTTCAAAATCTTGTTTAGTTTGATTTGGTTTAATATGATTTTTCTTTCAGTGATATCGTGGTTATTGTACCCAAGAAGCTCGCCAATAAGTTCGAATCCAACGAATTCAAGTATGACGGAAACTACGATACTGACAAGATCAAGAACTTCCTGGTTCACGACAGGTTGGTTGCTTGAACATTTCAGAAAACAGAATATTTGTCTGTGCGTTTGAATAGAGTTGGTATTGAGGAAATGTGTAAATTGGCTCTCATATAGTTTGGATTTTATTACTACTAGTCACACTGCTGACACGTAATGTTCTAGTTTGTTGAACACTCGACAGTTATTAGATAGGTGGAATTATTCCGCCTGGTGAACAGGTATTTCAAGACGTTCTCTCTTTCTGGGATATGAAACTTCAGAATGGAAGATTCCTTTCGAAGAGTTTTTTCTCGAATTGTTGAGAAAACCCCCTATTTAGCTGTTGTTACTCAATAATCAATAATCAATATGAGCTCTTAGTTGATACGTGTAGTATTTATTACTTTTTAGTTTATTTGATCATTTGTGTTTTAACTGTATCCTAGTTCGCTTCATTTTATTTTGAGTTAATTTAATTAATATAATTTGTGTTTCAGTGTTGGCATGGCAGGAATCCGTACCCAGGGCAACTTGTTCCAGTTTGAGCAGAAGCCTATGGTCATCGTCTACTACAATGTCGACTACGTGAAGGATCCTAAGGGTATGCGGTAATTAGTAAATCAATCTATTTTATAATATCGATTTATCTCTAGAGTACTTCGAGTGGATGTATCTTTAACATGGTTTTACCTAGTGTGTTCATTGTCTTACTCCAATTTGGTCTTTATGTTTCTTCGTCTGGTGTGACTAAAGAGAGCTGCGCAGTACTTGAGCAAATTGAGTTTCGTTCAATAAAGTGGAGTTTTAGAATATAAAACTTTACGGGCAATATACGTATTTATTGGTGATGTTGTCATTGTTGATTTGCTTAATACCATCTCCATTTAAACGCACAGACATATATTCTGTTTCTGAAATGTTTCTGTATTGCAGGTTCGAACTACTGGCGCAACCGCGTGCTAAAGGTGGCCCAGGAGTACAAGAGGAAGGTCCAATTCGCCGTCTCAGACAAGGAGGAGTTCGCTCAGGAAATCGAGCAGAATGGACTGGGAGAGAGAAAGGACTCGGACAAGCCCATTGTCGCCGCTCTCACCAACGACGGAAAATACCCAATGGATCTAGAGTTCAGGTAGGTCATATTGTCTGAGTCGTTTGTAGTATCCATTTTGTATTATTTATACGTTCGTATTTTTCAATTATTAATTTCCTAAAACACCGGTATTTAAAGGGACCGTACCTCTATAATGTGCAATGTAGGTAATTTTTGAAAAATGAAAAAAGTCATTCATTCTGTTTTGAGATGAAAGTTCATACCTTACGTACACAAAGTTCAGAAAACAACATTATTACGGAGCAAAACAGAAGCCAACAGGATTTGGGTTACTGTAATGCAGCAATCCTTAATCTATCACTGCTTTGTAGTTTTCATGATATTTACAATTCTTTCTCCACAGATTTCATATTGGTAATTTTGGCCATGTTTTGTATATGGTTTTGTAATTTTACGGACATTTTGAAAATTTCGTACGTAGGTGAACTCGGCGGTGTATGTACGTGCGCGTGGTCGCGCCGCATTTTCGAGAACACGGAGCAAGGCAGGAAGCTGACACCTACATGAATGCTTTTGGTTTTTTAATGTGAACAATATCGACTAATCAGCTCAAACCTCCAAATTAAAGAGGAACGGTCCCTTTAAATTGGCTGTTACTGACATGTTTTCACAACGAGGAATAGCTGCTTGGAAAATCTTTTTAGTGACTGATGAAACCATTCGTCATAACACTGACTTATAGACAAAATAGATGTTTGTCACCCAGTGGGGTAAATTAGTGCGCATGTGCACATTCCACATGTTGATGATGATGATTAGTTGTTATTTCCATATTATTGATTATTTTCTTGCAGCATGGATAACTTGAAGCAGTTCGTTGATGAGGTTCTGGCCGGTGACGCTGAGCCCTGGATGAAGTCTGAGCCAGTGCCCGAAGTACAAGGAGATGTCAAGGTATAGTTATTCACGCACATACATACACCAGCCGCATTTGTTTTTCCTAAAAAGGTTTTTCTGAAACATCGGGCCTCAAAACTGGGGATTTCGACGAAATGCACCGTTTTTTTCGCTAAAGTAAGTAAGGGGGATCCTATTGTAAAGAAAGCATAATCTCATGGAGCGAGGGACGCTCTTAAAGTTAAAAGTCAGCTGGTGTATGTCCACACATTCAGGTTGTTCAATTCAACGAACGTCAGGTTGATTTTTCTGGAAGAAAAGATACACACATGAACATTAGGTTTCCGTTAGTGAAAAAAACGGGCTTGACTATGTTTGACTATAATTTGGTATCTGAGATACCCAACCAGAACGTTGATGTATGATGAGGTGTCTGCTGTAATATGATGACTGTTGCTTATTTCCAGCTGTTGGTAACCCGGGTGTTGCTTTCAGGTAGCCGTTGGCAAGAACTTCAAGGAGCTGATCATGGA
The DNA here is from genome assembly GCA_964036275.1 of Litoditis marina. Lineage (NCBI taxonomy): Eukaryota > Metazoa > Nematoda > Chromadorea > Rhabditida > Rhabditidae > Litoditis > Litoditis marina. The sequence continues at coordinate 19,931,244 of OZ038437.1, forward strand.
CGCCGATAAGGACGTGCTCATCGAGTTCTATGCTCCGTGGTGCGGTCACTGCAAATCTCTGGCCCCCAAGTACGAAGAGCTGGCAGCTAAGGTTGGTTGTTTATCTTGTTTTATACTTTAGAGGTCCGTTCAGGGTTATCCCTTTAGCGGTAGCATAATAATAGTTTACTTTCTCTAGAGATATCTTCAGAATTATCCCTTTAGAGATAGCATATTGGTTAGGCAAACGTTGGTTTCTTATCTATTTCTACTTAAGTTGTCTCTACTTCTCCTTAGCATATAGTTGAGTAGTCAATAGTTTGACAGTTTGCCAAAATGTTGCCTTTGTTGCCGAAATGAGAGTAGTTTCAGTTTTGGTGTTGGTAACGGGTCCAAAGTTACTTACTCGTTGCGGAAAATTAGTTGACTTGGGTTATTCAGAAACTAATTGATTTTTTGAATTGATGACAACTGTTTGCAACTGACGTTGCTAGGCATTTGATTTTCGTAGATGACACCTGAGCAAGTGACTGTTTCATCTAGGTATTGTGCGCATCAGTGCTCAAGGAGTCTAGGTCATTGCTTGTTGGGAGTAGTTATTGATAGAAACCTGTGAGAAGAGTAATCAAACATGTTATGATTAGTAAATGTTGTCTTGCAGCTGTCCAACGAGGATGTCATCATCGCCAAGATGGATGCCACCGCCAACGATGTCCCTCCTCTCTTCGAAGTTCGCGGGTTCGTTTTCATATCTTCTATCATATAGTATAAGATTATGATGTATTTAGTAGAACTGTACAAAGTGCAACATACGCACTACACATCCTTCACTTCTGTACACAGGACTTCAGCGTAAACATTGGAAATTCAATTAAATCTATTTATTATTAATTAACTTTGGATCGTATAATAGGAATAGTGAACACATTGAGGATTAGCAATCTTGATCTATTTACTTGAAGTAGTTTTGTCATTAATAGTAGATAGATGACAGCATAAATATTTGATTACTGATTGCTCTGATGTATTCTTGGTACCCGCATCATTCAAGGCTTTTCTCATTCGACTGAAGATTAGCAATCTTTCTCTATTTACTATTCACAAATACCTTTGTCACTAATAGTAGATGACAGTGTAAACATTACCTTATGGTTACGGCGTTGATATGCTTTTCTCATTCTCTTTCCTTCAGGTTCCCCACCCTGTTCTGGCTGCCCAAAAATGCCAAGTCGAGCCCCATCCCGTACAACGGCGCTCGCGAAGTCAAGGACTTCGTCTCCTTCATCGCAAAACACTCGACCGACGGCCTCAGCAAGATCGGCCGCGACGGCAAGAAGAAGAGCAAGAAGTCGGAATTGTAAGCACTTGTATTTATTCTCTATTTATTTATTTATTCTGTTATCTGGTTCCAGCCAAAGCCATTCTTGATGACCCTTTGTGATAGCTCCCAGAGGCAACTCTGTTCTCAGATACAATGTTTTAACTTCACGGTTTCTTAGACGGTTGTTTATTTTTTTGCTTGTCATTCTGTGGGCTTTTACCGATGTTTGTTGTCGTGCCTTCATGTATGTTTTAGTCATTTTGCACGAGATCTTTGCTGTTTTATCGGTTTTCTGGTCTCCTTTGTTGTTAAATGAGTCAATAAATATTTTTACTGACATTTGTTGTGTTCTTGGATATTTCTTGGAGTGTTTGGTGGTCATGTAATCGATTTTAAACAAGGGAAACAGAGAGAAATGGAGTTTAAATTACCGGGCTTGGTCCTATTGCGAAAAGGACATCCCCGCAAGCGGCGCGGTTGCGTCGCGGTTTTCTTCCGAGTCGGAAAATTGTCTGTGTTGGAGGCCTTTGTTGGATTTGGCTTGGACATTACATCTTTATAAATAGTTTTGAAGTCTTCCTTACAGCATATATGGAAAGCTATATACATTTACAACATCTGGTATTCTCCTCCTACAGTGTGAACTAGTATTAGCAGCGTCATTGCTGATTGATCGGCAGTTGTGCAGTATACTGGACAATTTGCTTTATTTATACGATGTGACGTGGTTATTCTAATACAATTGCAATTGTTTCTTTGCACAACAATCTCTCAACAATGCTCAATATTTTTCTGATGTATTTGTCGATTTTATCGGTCCTAATTGTCATATAAATTTACGGAAAATTAGTTTTCTTTTCTCTCCATCTTTCTTTTTTTGGTGCTTTCATCAGCATTTTATGCATCTGAACGTTTCTCCGGGCTTCTTTTCTTCCTAAACAATGCAGTATTAATTTTGTTCAGCTGTATCGTTGTTCATGAAACGGAAAATAATTTTTATTCCACATTCGCTAAAAAATACTTAAACGCGCCCCACAGCTAACAATTGTCAATGGAGCATTTCAGGTGATCTGTTCACTTTGATCTACTATTGATGTGGCAAGAAGAATCCGAGGAATCTTCTGCTAGTTCGGCGGAGAACAATGATGACGAAAAGTTGACGGAGGCCGCCGCTGATGAGCCCGACTCGGTTGGTTACTTTTTGCTTTATTTTACTTTATTAAAATGCTTTTTAACCGTGTTTTTTGTTGATCGTGTCGTTTCTTTCACCCGCAATTTGAGTTCTGGTTACCAGGTTGCATCGGGGCAATTCAACAAAACCTGAAGTGAAAGTTAAACGTCTGAAGTCTCAATCATTTCTATCAATCTGGTTTGGAACATTCTGTGAACGTGTACCCGCGCATTCACTCACAAAACGCTACCAAACCGGTCGGTCACAAAGTGGTTTGAAGTTTTAGGAAGCTGGAAATTTGTAATCAGGTTACTTGTTCAAATTAATAAAGTTGTTTCTGTAGAACACGGGGCTCAATACCAATGAAATTGGCTATTTGTGTGTTATCCCCCGAGCCAGTTAAATCATAACGGTTGCAGTAAACGTAAGAACATACTTCGTCTTGGTTTGAAGGGAGCAAGTATTACGTAGGTACTTAGGCTCCTAAAGTTCCGAACTATAGTTCGCGTTCTCTTCAAACCATGTCCCTGTTTGAAAAGTGTTTTTGTCAGCACTCTTTCTCGCGAACATTTCCCTTATTGCCTCGCAACGTTTGGATGTTTTCTAATTTGATTAATTGGATTCGTTTTAAATAAGATGGTGCGGCTGAGGGAAAACAGCAAAATCTTACGAAGTAGGGTTGAAGTTACCGCTTGATGGGGCAATTTTCACTATTCTTGTAATTCAGGCGGTTCAAATTCAAGCATGTTATGAAAAACGGGTGCTAAATGTGCGCAGTCAACAAAGTCGCCTAATTATTTGAATTTGTTTGCAGGGTCAAAATTCTGTGACTCGGGACGGCGCAGTAGATGATCCAACAGAATCGACAGAATCCAATGAAAACGACCTCGGAATACGAGGAGTCAGAGAAAGGTTTGTGGGATCATACGGAAAATATATCATATAGATAAAATGTGATGTTGCTCCTATCCTCATATATCTGGAGTTTTTGATCAGTTGTCGTTGTTTTTGACGTACTCTTACAGAACAGTACGCTTTAGTGTTTTCGGAGTGAAAGCTAGACCTAGGTTTTTTATCAAGACATGAAATATGTTCAACTTTTCCAGTTTTTTCTGTGTACAATTAACACTTATCGCTGTTCTCTGTAATACATGTTTCATTTGTGCATTCTGTTGCCCTAACTTTTTTTGCATCCAAACTATTACAAAGTGTGATTCAATTTCGTGATTTACTTACGCCAAACTGATGTTCAACTAGTTGAGTTATTACAAGACGTTAGTATTTACATATTTATTCATTCACGTATCACGTCGCTTCGTTACGAGGCGGTATCAATCATACATGTCTGTAAGATGATATGTAGTATGGCTAAATCATCTGTTTTCAGAGGATAATAACTCGGAAGACGGTCAAGATGATGAAGATGAGAAGGAATCTTCTTCGGCGGCAAGCAGTTCGGCGTCTCCCTCCCCGCCCCCAAAAAGAGGCGGAAATTCACGCAAAATGGATGACAAGACTAGAGAGGTGTGGTTTGTTTGTATATCTTTTAAAGCAGGACGATTATGTGCTCCAATCTCGGCGCGTCAGTCCTTCAAACTGCAGTTGAGAAATGTGTTGCAATTCAAAGGACTGAAGCGTTGGGATCGGACCACATAATCGTCATTCTTTAAGCATTGCGCGAGACGCAGTCTTTCTTTAAAGTTTTAAAGGGGAAAATTGAGAATTTATTGAAATGAGAAGAGCGTTGGCTTGAAGAAAGTAATGGATTATACTCATTCGTAGATTGTAGGTTTGTAGATCTACATTGATAGTGCTTTTTGCCATTTCTGATCTTTAATGACTCCTCTCCTAAACTTTGGGAAGAATCCGAACCGAATTCGGGTCCTTTGGATACTAGCATCAGACTTGTTCTCGGAAACAGACCCCGTTTTTCGATAAACGGTCACATTTTTCCATTGTCTGTTCGTGTTTTTTTTCTCCGAAAATGACGGAAACAATGTTTAGCCAATAGCCATGGTTTCTGAGCTGAGATGCGCTTTCAACTTGTTCTAGACGGACTTCTCATCATAGCTAGAATAATTAAATGCCAGTGCTGCTAAAATGCACGTGTCTAACCCTAACAACAGATAGGATACCCGTGCAAAATAGATTATTTCTTCTGTTTATCGCTTTTAAAACTGGTTCGCTTTATAAAATGAAAAGTTCCTGAAAAGAATCAAGAATGAGCATATGTCAGCGTTATTTCAACGTGGTATTCTGCCTATGCTTCTCATCTTATTTCCATTTCAGTTGCTAGAGGACAATAATTTCCTGCGTCGTTCCTCTCGTTCGAAACCGACTGAATCCAGTGGAGGTAGCAGACGGAGAAAGAAGGAATCGGATTCTGATGACGTACGTCATTTATCTATAGGAAGTGCCAATAGCCAAGTTTTCCGGGACACGACTGAAATATGGTCATGATGGGATCAAACTACAAACACAGCGGTTCACAGCTAGATTTACAGTCTCCGCGTCTGCTGGCCGCTTGAACGAGTTTGGCACACGCATACACCAGCAAGGTTGTACGAATAGTCAGATAAATTCGCAAAACGGACTACTTTTCAACCGCAAAAATGAAAATTGGTCTACTTTTGATGAAAAATCCTGAAGTTTCACGTGTTTACATCTGAAAACAGATTACTTTTCGTCGCTTAGTCGGACCTCACTGGTTGGTGTATGGGCACACGTGGGACAGCGTCGATTTTGCTCAGCTAACAGAGGTTTTGACGGATTAGTTATTGGGTAATTGTACAATTTTGCCGGTTATTGTTTTTGTAATTTTTGTTTTAATGATGTTCAACTGACTGTTTGTTGTTGTGCAGGACGACTCTTCCTCATCGGAAGACGAACAGCCGCGTCGACGGAAAACGGCGGAAACGAAGCGGAAGAAGGGCGCAAAGGAGGCGGCTAGGTATGAGAACATTATCACAATTGAGAACATACATGAGGCGACTCGATTGTCAATCATAGGTAGAATAGACCAATGCCAGTGCAACTAAAATGAACGTGCGTAACACTAAAAATAGACATGATACTCCTGCAAAAGTGACTATTTGTCTCGTTTATTGCCTTTATAGTACTTATCACTTCTAAAAAGGAACTTATGTTTTCTAAAGATGCCAAAAATGAGCGTGGGTCAGCGCCATTTTGACAGGGTATTTCACCCATGTTGTCAACTGAAGTTCATTAATGAAAAACAGGTGTCTTATCTGGGTGTCCAAACTGGAAAAGAAGGTGCTGTATTAGGGTTTCTTTTGTGAAGTAAGGCTATTTTTGAAAATATGGTGGTTCCAAATCCCGACTGTAAAATTTTAACGGAGCTTCCAACAAAGTAGCCCTTTGTCTGATTCACAAAACACAACGTCTCATTAAAAGTAACTACTGTCACACAAGACACAAACTATTTGGTTCAATCACGCTCGTCCATTAGTTGCATGTGGTACTATGTGCGCGTAACTGGGTAACCATACCCTTTTTTATTAACTTCGCGAGCTGTTAACTGACGAATTTCATACAAAAATCACCTATAATCTCCCGGAAAATAGTTGAATGTCGTACCCATTTGGAGTGCCACATATGTGGATGTCACGTGTTGAATCGTGAATGAATCCATTCCATTCCAGGACCGTCGTTCGAAAAGAGGCCAAGAAGGGGGTCGACTACACGGAAAAGGACACGGACGAGGATGTAAGTGGGATTAGACTGTCTCTCTCCTATCTATCCATCTCTCTATCCCTATCTTTCTCTCATGCTCTCTTTCTCTCTCTCTATCCCTCTACCCCTTCTATTGCCCACCTCTCACTTGCACGACAAGAATCTCAACCTAGAAACACTAGGTTTTCCATGATATTTTTGTTCTTCTTCTTATTATTATCTATTGCTTGTGTTTGTAGGTGAACGATGACGATGTTCTCGAATGGGAAGAAGAGAAGCCTGCCGCCTCGTCCTCACAGCCCGTTCCTGTCGCCGAATCTATTGAAAGGGTGGGTCTTACATTATTATTATTAATTATAATCAGAGATGAAATTATTTCTCGAGTATTATTGTCCGAAGGCCAGAAAATTCGAGAAGTGGCTGCTTTTTCGTGGAAATGTTGATGCGGAATTATGGAGTTTCACGAATCTAGAGTAAGAAATGGGTGGTCTTTAGTGCGGAATCACGTCAAGAACACGCTGTTTTTTTGTGAAACTTGGGTACTTTTAGTCTTTTAGACATTACATGAACGCTCCAAGAAGAGAGCCGTTTTTGCATTTCACGGTTGAACTTCTCGATTTTTCATGAAAAAGGCGGTTTCCCGCGATGATGCGAGTTGCATACTTCATGACGAATGGAAACCTCACTGGTGTTTCAAACTAATCTGATTCTACAAATGTGTTGGCGTGAGGGTTTTCCTATGAAAATACGTGAGACATGGTTTTACGTCCGAAATCCGCAATTTTTTTCCGATGTTGGCTAAAAACGAACCAGTTTCGGATCTCACAGATTATAGTATTCAAATCCTAAAATCCTAATTGTACAAACGTGTCAAAGTTGTAAAGTGTTGTTATTCAGGTGATGAGAATTCGCCTGGGTGTGGCTGGTGCAACTGGTTCCGCCACCACCTGCTACAATGTGGCCGAGAAGGGCGACCCGAATAGACTGGCAGCAGAGGCGACGGCTGTCAGGGAGAAACAGTATCTCATCAAGTGGGTTATTTATTTATCAATGTATCTACATTCAAAGCATCTATCTACATTCACTCGCTCATCAGAGAACTTGTACAACAGCAATATTACAATTGTATCAAAGGCGGAAAGTAACCACAATTTTGCATTTTGAACTTTTCTGGGCAATGCGAAAACTTTACTACACTGGAGGGGTTCAGCTATTGTTTCTCCATGTAGACTTCGAATAGACTGGCGACAGAGGCTGTCAGGGAGAAACAGTATCTCATCAAGTGAAAACTGAATACTAAAATGTTCTTCTGAATGTGACTAGATGTTTGTAACCATAGGTGGGACAGTGTTGATTCGAGAGTTGGATGAGTTATGCATCCCCCCCCCCCCACAAAAACGAAAGGTTATAGTTTCAGTTCGGGATGCCCCGGTCTGCTGACCAAGCGATCCTTCACTTTTGCTGCAGTCACTCCAAAAGCACGCTATTACTTTTCGTTTTTCTCCCGGGGGATATTCAACTCCAAAACTTTAACCGACACTATCTCACCGTTGTTTGCAATTAAACACTTTAAGGTTTTCTGAATTTTTAGAAACAGAAAAGCTTCATTGTCGATAATCGCAAGTATATTTTGTGTTTCCAGATGGGTCGGTTGGAGTCATCTGCACAACACGTGGGAATCGGAACAGTCGATAGTACTGATGGGCGCCAATGGGCTGAAACGGATACACAACTTCAACAAGAAGTTGCGCGAAATCGATGAATGGTACGTTGTTTGGGGGAAGTTTGAGCCTTATTCAGCGTGTAAAGATGAATCATGGTGTTGTTGTTGTATATAGGATGTTTTTTTATAAGGGTCGACTCTATGGTTGTAAATTGTCGAAATCGCCCGCTAGGAATTCGTTAGGTTCATGTGAGAATCCGTCATGCTGTTGTTCGAACTTTTCTGACAGTGCGGACATCTTTACGGTAGTTTGTAATCTCTCCCCCCCCCCCCGCTCTGCCCCCTCTCACACTTTCTCTCCTCCCTCTTCCTCTCTCCCTCTCTCTAACCTCTCTTCTTCCAGGAGATCGACGGCCGACAAGGAGTACATCGAGTTCTTCGACTGCGAACAAGTGATGGGGGAGGAGCTGTGCGAGCAGTACATGAAGGTCGAGCGCATTGTCGCCCACCAGGTTAGCATTTGAGGCAAAAACGAGAAAAAAACAGTCCTTTTTGTAGAATAGTCGCAAATTACTATTGGATGAACGATTGTCGTTGATCTACAGAGTGTTCTTTCCAGGGTGTCACATGATCATTCACTTGTTGAATTCTCCTAATGTGTTATACGACGCGAATTCTCCTTACGTGTTCTCACGTTACAGGTGTCACGTGACAAGACGAGTGACGGCAGCCAGGCCACGGAGTACTACGTGAAGTGGCACGGTCTCTCCTATGCGGATTGCACGTGGGAGGACGAAAGACTGTTGCCGCGGGACCATCTGGACGAGTATCATACGCGCATCGACAACTTTAAGTCGCCCAACAAGAATGCTGCCGTCAGTTTTTCTTTTGTTCTTCTGTGTATTAGTTTTTGTATGGCAAAGTCATACACCATTGAGATTGGACTATTTGAGAAGTAGGAGTACGTTTTTATATGTAACTATTGCAGCATACTGATTTTGCATCAGAAATAGACCAACTTTCCCGTTCTCGCTTCTTCTTACTCTGTGTAATTGTGGTTGTGTACGGGAAAATACGGTTCTTGCTTACGAAATTAAGTTGGCTTAATATCCGACAGCCTGTGAATAAAGTAACGCACAACTGGATTGGTTGGTGTGAATTCATACACCAGTAGGGTCAGACTGTTCGACAAATCTGAGTGCGTTTTCGGATTTGAATACGTGAAAATTAATGATTTTGCAACCAAAATGGACAAATTTTCCGTTTATGCCGAAAAAGTGGCCCGTTTTTCGTTTCGTTCTATATTTCTCATTCATTTTCTCTCCTTTCTAGGTGCTTCGCCGTCGCCCGAAGTTTGTGAAGATGGATAAGATGCCCTCCTTCCTGCAGCCGGCCGATCGGGAGAAACAGGACCTCAGGGACTACCAGCTGGAGGGTCTCAACTGGATGCTACACGCGTGGTGCAAGGGGAACTCGTGGTAAGTAACAGGATCGATTGTAGGTGGTGACAGTAGTGGACTTGTAGTTTGTTCGGCATGGTTCAAACTACGATCACAGCGGAATGGGTGGCATGCGCCGTATAGGCCTGCTTTGGTGAGAGAATGCTAAAGGCAACATCTTTTTCAGTATGATTATCAACAGTTTCCGATATCGCATCAGCACCGTACGGGATCTTTGGGAAAAACGAACATTTGTCACGTGCTCGTAATATGAAGAAACCGAATCATCGTTGTAGTTTGGAACGGGATCTAACTACCAACACAAAAGGATCAACATACATTGTACAGTTTTGTGAACCCTATAATATGTTTGATATTGCAGTATTCTGGCGGACGAGATGGGTCTCGGGAAGACGATCCAGTCCATTTCTTTCCTCTCGGCCCTCTTCCATCGCCACGAGCTGCATGGTCCCTTCCTGGTGGTGGTCCCTTTGTCCACAATGGCCGCCTGGCAGAAGGAGTTCAACCAGTGGGCCCCCAGTCTCAATCTGGTCACCTATATGGGCGATGGACCTAGTCGCGAACAGGTTCGTATCGATTTATGGTTACTTTACTGTGTGAATTGCGGAAAATTCATTGTTTTAAGCGAAAATCATGAGATTTAAGGATTTTGACGTAGATAGGGGGGAATACTGGGTTGAATGTCCAGAAAATTTCCGAAAACGGGTTGTTTTTCCCATAGTTCAGTCACCTACATGGGCGATGAAATGGACTCAGTCTCGCGAATATATTCGTCTTCAAACACATTTACACCGCCAGAGGCCCTCCAGTGAAAATGCTAGTTCTCATGAACTGACTTTGACTCTCGCTTCAAGGTCATTGTGTTTAATTTTTCAAAAAAAAAGGAGAAAAATCGTATTGAACCAGGCGGTTTGTTGCGCGCTTTTGGCTGTAGCGCAGAATAGTTTCAAATTCATGCAGTTCTCGCTGCTCTCGGATAGTAGCCAGCTCACGTTCAGTGAGACTGGTTATAGCTGTGTCCAAATGGTTGCATGTGTGTTGTCACAGATTCGCCAGTTCGAATGGTATCTGCCGGGCGGGAAGAAGTTGAAAGTGAACGCCGTCCTGACCACCTACGAAATCCTTCTCAAGGACAAGGTTCGTACACATTATTTACTGCGTTGTAATGTTGCAAGGCTGAAACGCATTAAGCTACAGCTCATAACTCATGTAAGAACATCAACGTGAAGTTCAAACGGTCTCGTTAGATAACTTATATAGACAAACTGTGGTTGTAAACGTTTTTCCATGAACTCAGCTCGCAACTGTCGTAGCTCACTGTGGAACTGAGTGCAGGAAAAACCTTTTCCTGCACAGAACAGAACTAGCCTACTGGGTTCGAACTGCGATGCGAGGATTCTCAGAACCGGCGTTTTTGCAAAACACTAAATTACTGTTTATACAGCGTGGCTGTCATAGATATTGACTTTTTTCTCGTCGTCTGACTCTCCGGCGCTCACATTGTCTCTAGATTTGTTGCGTTACACAGTTTAGACCAAACGCAAGTTTGTAATCAACAGCCTATGGTCTGAGTTATGCTCTGTCATCCGACCGAACTACAATCAACCTGCTCGCAGTCGTTTCTTGGTTTAGGTTTCTTCTCTTACCCGTTTGTAGTTTGGTGAGGAAGAAGTTTGAGAGCATTGTCAGAGGGGGATAAGCTTAAACACATTAATCTTTCCTATTGAAAACTGTATGAATGGATTTTTTCGAAGTTTGTACAATCACAGTTATCTATCGCGACAGTTTAATAAACTTTACGTTGATGTTCTAAAAAAACTTGAGTTAAGAGCTGTAGCCTAATGCGTTTCAGCTCAATCGTCGTTTCTGGGCTCCTTCTCATGAGCTAGGTGTTCTACTAAGTTTGTAGTTGACTAAGTTTGTAGTTTGATCATGTACCAGACTACAATTCCCCTTTCAGTCGTTCCTCGGCTCCTTCTCGTGGGCGGCGTTGGCGGTGGACGAGGCGCATCGCCTGAAGAACGACGAGTCCCTCCTCTACAAGTGTCTCCTCCAGTTCTCCTGTGACCACCGTCTCCTCATCACGGGAACCCCCCTGCAGAACTCCCTCAAGGAACTCTGGGCCCTCCTCCACTTTATCATGCCCATGAAGTACGTTTCATCGTTTAGTTTTGTGCTTTCATATTGAAAACGGGTTATTTTCATGTACCTTAGTCATACCATGGTGTGTGGAGGCTGTATAGTATGATACTGTAACTGGCTGAGGCTATCAACGTAACCGTAAAAGTAATGTCCATGAAGTACGTTTATAATAATGATAGTAATACCGTAACTATTTTAGTCATTTAATGTTTTATGCTACTGTGCTCTGTACTGTATGTGGGTGGTCGGAATAGTCGGTGAAATTTGAAAAAAAACTGCCTAATACGTTATGTTACTGCAGGGCCGTATACTGTATGATACTGTAACTCGCTGGGGCTGTTAACGTAATCATAAAAGTAGTGCCACGGAAGTAGGTTACATCGTTTAGTTTTGTGGTTTTATATTGAAAAATGGGTGTAAAAGGGTGTCATTTTGGTGTGAAAAATGTAACATTCGATTGTACTTTGCGAATAGAAGCTTAGTACAGTTTGATGTGTACCAGAGTAACCCGTGTCTCATTCCAGGTTCGAGAGTTGGGAGCAGTTCGAGGCGGACCACAACGACAAGGACCACAAGGGCATCTCGGCGCTGCACAAGAAACTGGAGCCGTATCTGCTGAGAAGAGTCAAGAAGGACGTCGAGAAAAGTCTGCCCCCCAAGGTACGATCCAATGCCAGAAAACAGGCTGGAAATCCAGAAAAAGACTTTTCATACTCAAACTCATGAAAATATGCACGTTTCCAATGAAATGTTTGAAATTCCGTTTCGTTTCGGTGTGTCCGTTGGATTATCTACCAATCAACAACCCCTCTTCGAGAAAAGAGCGGGGAATCGCGGGCTTTTGATCGGCGGTGTTTGTAGTTTGATCTTCCGTCAGTTCTGAATAGCAATCAATGGGTGCTGATAAGCTCAGACTCGGCTACCATACATCGCCAAGGCCCCTCATAAAGGGGGGAGTCGCGAACAAATCCTTGTGAAAAGTAGGGGTCGCGAACTGTCAACTAACGATTTTCATACAAAATCAGCTATAATCGTACGAAAATTAGTTGAATATCGCCGTTTTGGGGGGTCGCGACACGAGAAAACACGGATGGGTCTCGAGAATTTTGAAGGATTAAGAGGCCCTTGGCGGTGTATGTCGGCTACCCATATATGTTGGTTCAAAAAGTTATTGAGTTTTTTTAGTTTTTCAAAATTACGTTTAAATAAATTCAAATAAATATTTTCAGTTGGAACAGATTCTGCGAGTCGATATGACGGCCCAGCAGAAGCAGTACTACAAGTGGATTCTCACGAAGAATTACCGGGAACTATCAAAGGGGGTCAAAGGTCAGTTTTCGGACGAGTTATCAATGTTCCACTTTCTTGAGACTCCTGGTTCTGCTCTAGCACCAGCTGAAGCTGACAGTATGTTGGGATGAAATGAAAAAAACATTCGATCTTCACATGTCAATTCTTTGATTAGTGAAGTTGCTTATCGGTGTTTCTCTCTTTCTGTAAAAAAGCGAGAGAGAGAGCCAGATCATGTTTTCGGGTTCTGTTTGTAACCATGAGTAATAACACATGTTATTCTACGAATGACGATAACCCTGCTAACACGCCACAATGTGTCGCTACTCCAGGCTCGATCAACGGCTTCGTCAACCTTGTAATGGAGCTGAAGAAGTGCTGCAACCACACTTCGCTGGTCCGCCAATACGACATGTTCGAGAATGAAGCACACGCCAGACTGCAGGTGAGCCCGATTTGCAGTTGTTTGGAGACAACTGAAATATACTCCAGTCGGGTATGAACAATGAAACCGAGCTAGTTGCTTTGTTTTTGATACCTGAGTTAGAATGTGTTAGACCTAAGAAACGTGAACAAACGCAGGCGTGTTATTGCGATTGGATATTTTACCGATTGTAGAAACACGCGAGTGTACTGTATGTTATATTTTCTGCTGTGTGAACGGCAATTCGCAGCAGTAATTTTTGTATTAGCTATTGTTGAAATGCTGGTTCGCACACCAGTAAGAGCGTATCCCACAAAGTTATCGATTGAAAACGTCTCATATTTGACCTTCGCAGCAACTGTTGAAATCGTCTGGCAAGCTGATTCTGCTGGATAAGCTGTTGTGTCGCCTGAAAGAGACGGGGCACCGGGTGCTCATTTTCTCTCAAATGGTCATGATGCTGGACATTCTGCAGGAATATCTACAGCTGAGAAGGTTCCCCGCTCAGGTGGGGCATTCATGTATATACCGTAACCTTCATCATTTAGCCACAAATCGAGTTCTTTTTTTCGCCAGAGTTTCGTGTGTGCCAGGAGGGAAATCGTTTTGTCATTAAAAAAACCGTCAAGTTTCATGGTTCCGGTGTGGAAACAGTGTGTTTCTAGCGATTTACTCAGGGGAAGAACTGTATTTAAGTCTTTCGTTGACCATTCGGAACAGAAAAATAAGTTGCGTAACTCTCGGAACTCCCATTTTTCACCACTTTTCGCATGGTTGGCTTCTGGTTGAACCAAGAATATTTATGTATGAAACAGAGTTATATTCGTCTGCCAGTTACCTACAGGCGGGCAGTGTTTCGAGCGTAGGTGAAATGTGATGTCCTACATGACTTTGGCACTAAGTCAAAAATGTATAGTTTGTATTTCTTTGATGTTATTTATTGTTTTTATTATTATTATTATTATTATTATTTATTGATTGTTCTTATTTCAGCGTCTGGACGGTTCGATGCGAGCGGATCTGCGAAAACAGGCTCTGGACCACTTCAACGCCGACGGCTCCAGCGACTTCTGTTTCCTTCTTTCGACGAGGGCCGGCGGACTAGGCATCAATCTGGCCACGGCAGACACGGTGAGAAATTGGACGAGGACGAGGGACCACTAAAAGAGGGTTTTTCGGTCTTAGATGGGGGGAATCCTAAGTGTAATTGGGTATTTTTGAAAAGAGCAATATCACCTTGGGTGTTAATCTGTACATATGGGAGAATCTATCACATCTGGCAACATTGCAGCACTCAACCACGGGGTCAGAATCGGTATTGTCTCCACAAGTCTGCGTCTACTATTAGGGAAACTTGGGTAGCTCAAAATGCGGGTTTTAGGGAAGTCCGGGACTAGATCCGATACTCGATTGGAGCCACTTTGAGCGGAGTTTTCTCTATTTAGTTGCTGTTGATGGCCGAGTTCTCAACGTACTGTTTCGTATTATGTTGACATGGATATGGTGGTTTTCAGGTGATCATTTTCGATTCTGATTGGAATCCTCAGAACGATCTGCAGGCTATGAGCAGAGCACATCGAATTGGACAGACGAGACAGGTGAGAGAGAGAGAGAGAGAGAGAGAGAGAGAGAATTAGACAAGGAGTGGAGAGAGATAGAGAAATGAGAAGTTGAGACATGTAGAGTGGAGTGGAACACTTGAACAACTTGAACAAGTGAAAGTGTTTTTGTGAAGTGAGAGAGAGAGAATTATACAGGGTGGGAGAGAAACGAGAAAGATTGAGAGAGGGGTGCTATTTAGATAGCAGAACTATTCCAAACGGGGTGTTTTCAATAGTGACATCCTCAATTGGTTGAATTATCGATATCCTTCTTATATCTATGTTTGTAGGTGAACATCTACCGCCTGGTTACCCGTGGTTCGGTGGAAGAAGAGATTGTCGAAAGGGCGAAGCGGAAACTGGTTCTCGACCATCTGGTCATTCAAAGGATGGACACCTCTGGCAGGACGGTCAGCTAGTTATTAGTTGTGGTCACACACAGTGTTTGTAGTATGGTCACATATCAGATTTGTAGTTTGGTCACACACACCAGTAATTTGGACCACAGTCCAGAGAAGTGGTCCGTTTAGACAAAAAAATCTATGGTATTGAAGAGATTGCATCTACCACTATGAGCGCGTAACAAGGGCCTATCTACCCGTTTTTATCATCTGATTTTTTCTTACATTTCTCCGATTGGAGTCCCACATCTAACAATCTGGAGAGTCACGTGTTAAATCGCGAATAAATCTATCTATCTATAATTGTCTATTTGCAGGTTCTTTCGAAGGCGGCCGCGAACGGCTCCGTTCCCTTTGGGAAACACGAGTTGAACGACATCCTCAAGTTTGGAGCCGCCGAGTTGTTCAAGGAAAAGGAGGGGGAGGAGCAGGAGCCGGAGGTCGATATCGATCGGATTCTCATGGGAGCAGAGACGAGGGAAGCGGAAGAGACGCAGGTGGGTAGAGACAGAGAGGGGGGGAGAGATGCAGGTTGATAGAGAGAGGGGGGGGGGAGATGCAGGTTGGTAGAGAGAAGGGGGAGACGCAGGTGGGTAGAGAGAAGGGGGAGACGCAGGTGGGTAGAGAGAGAGGGGACAGATGCAGGTGGGTAGAGACGAAGAGAGAGAAGGGGGAGACGCAGGCGGTCAGAGAGAGAGTGATTTGATCTACGCGACCAATATTGCTGGTATGCACATTTAAAGTTTCGATCTGCATTAGTCAGTAATTTTATGGTAATTTGTCTAATTTTTATACTTCAGGAGAACAGCAACGACTTGTTGAGTTCCTTCAAGTACGCTAATTTCGTGTTCGACGAGGAGAAGGACGTTGCCGCTGCCGCACAGCAAAAGGGGCGGAGCGACGAGGGAGCAGAGACGGCAGAGAACGAGTGGGACAGCATCATTCCGGAGGACGAACGAGAGAAAATTCAGGAGCAGGAGAGACTCAAGGTAGGCGACCTTTGATCTCTGTTACTAGTTGTTTTACTGGTTAGGACAAGTAGAACTTAACTATGTCTCTAGAACTATATGACGTTATTTTAGTATGTAGTTTTATAGACTGTCCCTAATACTTTTTTGTTGGTCACGTGATGTTGGCGTGGGGTAGTTTTATCACAGATGGCTCTGAAATTCTCGATATCTACTCTTTCCAAACAGAATTTATCAGTTTCATTTTGTTATAGGCAGCTGCCTCGTTGGAGCTGGCGCCGCGCCAACGAACGAAGATGGTGGAGGGCGCAGAGGAGGAGGGCGACGGCGGTTCGTCCGACGACGACTCGGAAGCGGAAGGCGGCAGCGGAAAGAAGCGGAAACGGAAGGCCTGGGGCGAGTTCTCCGCCGCCGAGGTCAAGAAGTTTGTGCGCGCCTTCAGAAAGTTCGCCAAGCCGTTGGAGAGGTGAGCTTCTGAGTTTCGGAGGTTTTGGACGCAAAGGAAAATGACCAAGGCATCCGTTTGTTATCGAGTTTAGTAGTTTGGTACATTCTTACTCAAATCTGAGGTCTTGGTTGTTGAGTTGTGAACATTGTGTTTTTGTGATAGAAACTACTAGCAGCCATTCTAAGTGGAAAGGGATGTTTTGTGACCTTTGCAGGTTGTGTGTGTAACTGTTCACTTCGTCAACTAAGCAAACTGAGTTCTCATAGTCATCAATCGAGAAACGGTTCAAATTTCGTGGATTGCTCACACCTATATGTTAGTCAATTGCACAGTCACATGATACATGTTGATCACAGCAGAACTCAGAAAAGTGCAATTGCAAAGTGCACGATGCGTGATTATGACTATCTAGTAAAAACCAAGAAAAGTGGTTGCAGGTTGGAGGCTGTTGCTCAGGAGGCGGAGTTGGAGGACCACAGCACGGCCGAGCTGGAGAAGCTGTCCGAAGCCCTTTTGGAGGGATGTCGAAAGGCTGAAGAAGAACACCTGGCTAAGAAGCAAGAGGAGGAGAAGGACAAAAAGGTTTGTATTCGAGCAAAATTCGGGGAAACTGATCTATTTGTCAGGCCACTGCTGGCAAAACTAGCTTGAGTTTTTCATGAGGTTGCATGGATTACTACGCCGCTAGGTGTTACATAAATTTAAAATTGCAAATGTGAACTCTCTTTCTAACTTTTTAACTGTTTATACTGAATTTTTACTCTCGAATGACTTTCGCTTTAGTTTTGAATCACTTATTCGGTTGCCACCTAGTGAGACCATCTGTTTTGCAGGACGGTGAAAAGTCGAAGGACCGTGGCGCGTCCTTCCGTTTCGCGGGCGTCGTTGAGGTGAATGTTCGTCAGATGTCGAAGATGCAACTGGAATTGGCGCCCCTCCACGAGGCAGTTCAGTCGACTTCTCTGGAAGACTTCAAGGCTCCCCACAATGCCAGGCCACAGAAGGTACGATTATGTGTAGATGTTACTTCAACACCGCCCCACCCTACTCATTTTGACCTGTTATTTATAATGTAGAGATTGGAGGAGGGTAATAGGGATTAGGATAGAACGGACAGAAGGTAAGGTTGTGTGTACCTGTTTATTCACCCCCCCCCCCCCGTCTTTGTAATGTAGAGTCATAGATAGTCAGATAAGAGTCGTACATCATCAGTTTCGCAGTTTCAGAACTATGGTTGCGATCTGAACGTTCCCTGTCAGATGAAATGCTGCGTTGCATAGCTCAGACCAGTCAACCGTTGATAAACAGCAGTGCGGGATCGAACTATAAACCGAGTGGGATTGTGATTACTATTGATTTGTCTATGCTTGTATTGATTATCTGTTGTTTGAGGGTTGGGACGTGGAATGGTCATCTGTCGACGATGCGGCCCTGTTGAAAGGCGTCTACAAGTACGGGATGGGCAGCTGGGAATCGATCAAAATGGACCCCCAATTGGGCCTCGCCGATAAGATGTTCCTCAAGGATAAGGTGGGCGGAGGTTGCAGATCTAAGTACTTAAAATAAGAAAATTTGCAAAGAAATCAGAGAGCGCATACTGATTTGTAAAAGTCACCGGGGATTAGACAGAAAATACAGAAAAATGTACGATTTTACATGAAAATAGGCATGATTTTTCTTCTTTCCCATCATCTTGACTACTTTATTATAGTAAAGTGCATCGATATCCTATAATTGCCGGGTGCCCGTTGTACTAGGAAAGCGAGAACTTTAGTTCTGTTTGCTTTGGGGTTGACGTAATTGCCGCTCAACCGACAGCTGCTGATAAGAGGTGAAAAAGCGGAAAAGGGGGCGGGGCCAATTGCGCGGCCCACACACTTGGCTCTTTACCGTCTTGATCATCTGCCCCGAACTTTGTTTTCAGTGTTGTAATTGGTATTATTGAATGCCATATTGATATTTTCATTCAAATTTCATTCTTATAATGGGTTTACTTTTCTGAGCTTTTTTCCCAAATTGGTATGTTAAGCAAGCGCCCGACGTGACTGAGAATGGGACATCAATAGAGTAGGGGGATCTGCACGTTCACTGTCCAGTTAGGGATAAGTGTGTTATGTTTGTAGGGATAGATCACGGTTGAACGTTTTAGTGATTGGCAGATGCTGATAATACCCCCCCCCAAGTGCACCCATCTATCAGTTTTTGCCCGCGGTCACATGATGTTCCAGCTGTTGTGGCAGAAACGAGGGTACATCTTCATCTAGTCACGATCTATCTATTCATTTCTGGTATGAAAATGGTTATTTGGGATCTCTAATTCTGGCAAGCGTCCAGTTTTTTAGTCATCTTTCGCAATGAGTAAACAGCGAGAGATCATGTAGGTGAATGACACCACAAACAGCCTGTCTCTCTCTGACCTACACACTCTCTTGTCGAGACCGCTACAAAACTGGCTTTCCAATTGGTTGACTATCGTGTTTTTCAACGGAAAAGCATTAAGCATAAGCCGAACATGAAATTGCCCAACCCTTTGTCTCTGTTTCAAATTTAAGGCGACTTTGTTGAATGGTTCATTGAATCGCCGGTGTTTCTCTAAAATTGGAATTCTACCCTTATCTCAACAAGAGTTACCTGAACTGATGAAAAACCTCACCTATCACTCAATTCTGTAGTTTGGTCATCTTAAAAACACGGTTTATCGATCGACAAAGTATTCTTCTTTTTTCCTCTCAAATGTCGGCCGTTCAACGACGTTTCTCAACGGAAAAGCATAAACCGAACACTTTTCCATAAAATGATCGATATATTTGTCTTCTTCTCCTTTTTTCCTAAAACGGCTGTTCTTCAGGTGAAAAAGCCGCAGCGAATCCACGTGCAACAGCGGGTCGACTACCTGCTGAAACTGTTCCACTCGAAGGCCGCGGAAAACGGAGGCGGTAGGACGCGGAAGGCCGCGGTACCGGCCAAGAGACGCAAGATGACGGAAGAGAAGACGCGCAACGTGCCAGATAAGGTGGGGAATTGGGGTCTCATATAAGTCTAATATATCAAAATAGGTCTAAGATTTTGCTTACATGTTATACAAAAAATTGGTCTTATGTCTTATTTCTCTAGGATAAGATGAGAAATTGGCGGAACCAGAACAATTTGTTTTCCAAATCCTGACTAGAAGTCTAGAAGTGAATTAACGTACTTTTAAATACTTTAACTTCAATGATATTCATTTTTGAATGACTTATTCCTGGTACCGTTGGTTTTGTGAGGACTTTACATGAATTATGTCCAACCATTATATTTAGTGCATTAATGTACTAACTTTAGTGCACTAATGTATACTTTTAATGTAATTCGTTATGGTCTATTTTACAGAAGAAGAAGGACTCAAAGGACGCTTCGCCCCGCGAGAAATCGTTCGCAGATCAACTGTCGCTGCTGTCAATCGATAAAGGCCTCTACGCGGCGGCTTTGGAGAAGACGGGGGATCGACCGTTTACCGGTACGAAATACTCGAGTGACCAAATTCTAGTTTTAGTTTGATGTCGAGTTTCGACCGGAAACTGAACGGGGTCAGACTACAGACACAGTGAGATAGAGCTGATACTGATACGAAATATTCGGGCTACTCCAAACTTTTTGAAACCGTAAGAAACATTTTGGATGGGTCTGGCTCGCTACGAAGCGAGAGGTGGATGAGACTGTGTATTTTTGTCACGGATTGCGTTGTGCGCTTCTCATCTACCGAACTTCATAATGCCTTCCGTGCTCATTATATTGTTATTCAATTGCACAGTCTCGTAAAACATGTTGAACACAGCAGAACTCAGAAACGTGCATTGACAAAGTGCACGATGCCTCATTAGAATGCTAGCTCTACGTGACTATTAAATTTACTTCTAGTATATTAATATTGCTCTGATTTCAGATTGTGTGAAGATGATGCGCCCCGTGCAGAAGTACATCAAACGGTTGGCGGACGCGGAGAACCAGAAGGAGTCCTCCAAGTACCTCGCAAGGTTGGGCGACAACTGCAGGGATAGACTGGAGGAACTGGTGGCCAAGTGGGTTCTATTTGGGATTTCCCATTTGAAACTAACACAAAAATTATATAAAAACAAGTGAGGGACCTTTTAAATTGTGTTGGAATGGTATGTGGGCGGTGATAGACTGAATGAACTAGTAGCCAAGTGGGTTCATTTCAATGTTCGGTTTGGACAGCCGTTTCCATAATAGATGATTCAGTGATAATATGACAGGTGAATGTAGTGACAACAAACTGTGTAGGAACCACTAAAAGGTGGTTCTGGCTGCCCCGAATATTGCAGACAGCCGTCAATATATTAACGTTTAGTTGTATGGTTAGCACTATTCAATGGTAAATTTGAATTATAGAAGTTTAAATGTTAGATCAAGTTGATAGCACATAGTATACTGAACTGTTTGAACAATTCCGTCATTTTGTGCAGGAAACCGAAGACGAATGTGCGTAAATGGTACAACTACATGTGGATTTTCCTCTCCAAATTCGTGCCCCAGGAGCCGGCGGAGTTGGTGGAAAAGTATCGAAATCTACAGTCAACGGTTGGTTTCATCTCTCAAAGTTATGACGTCATCAAAGTACCGACCAATAAAGTTGTCCGAAAAGCCAGAAAAGCGCAAAAAACGGATTCTTTTTCCGATGCTATCGGGAAAATTTGCCTATTTATGGTATAAATGTCGCCTAATAACGTTCTATCGTTGCGGAATTGCTTGATTGGAGTATAAGACAACGGTTTTATGTGAAATCCGCTAATCTTTTTGTCGTTTCAGATATCACATCACAATCACAAACACCGTGCTCATCACAAAGAAAAAGAAAAAGAGGAGAAACCAAAGGATAAAAAGGAAAAGGACAAGAAAGAGAAGCACAGAAAGGATCATCACAAGGTGGGAGAGAGAGAGGGAAAGAGAGAGAGAGAGAGAGATAGGGATAAGGAGAGAGAGAGAGAGAGTGATAGAGATAGGAAGAGAGAGAGAGTGATAGAGATAGGGAGAGAGAGAGAGAGAGCTTTGGTAACCCGGTACAAGTAGCTAAGAGTATACATGGTCATTCGACATCTATTAAAACTAGAAAGCCAGTTTAATTTTGAACTATCTTACTCGGAACTTAGTGTATTAATGAGAGATAGATTGCTGGGGTCAGTTTTAGCCAGACTATATTACGCAAAAATCTCTTTGTTGTTTTACCCCATTTATCGATTGAATCTCCATTTATCGATTGATTTCAGAACCACGAGAAGGACAGGAGGTCTTCGAACGATCACAAACTGCGCAGTCCGCTAAAGGAATCCGTGCGAGCGCCCTCTCCTGCCAAGTTATAATCGATTTATCGATTTTCTCGCTGTGAATTGATAGTATTGATTTTTCGGAGGTACTTTTTCTTTGCCTTCCCCTTTTCCATCTCTTGTCATATGCCTAATAAGTAGAACAGTAGAATCAGGATAGATTAAGGGGGTAGGAAGTCGTGTTTCCTATCTCTATTTCTACGTTTTCTCTCAGCACATTGACGGGTTCTTTTGTCTCTCTTTCTCTCTATTTTCTGTCTGTTCCCTCTATTCTCAAACATCTTCCTCAATTGCCTTTTTTGCTGTTTTCGGTGTACATTAACTGGGGTAGTATTCCATGTGTTGGTGTTTTTCAGATATTAGCTATAGGAGTCGTATTGAAGTTGGTCGATGCGGTGTAGTTATTGATTATTCTTTCCTTCAGATGCTATAGAATGTTTCTGTTTCTCGGGTCCGCGCGCCTCTTTTTGTTCCGAACACATTTGACTCGTGTTGTTGTGTTCCTCTTTTCTTTTTGTTGTAATTCGTCGATTGTGATAAGCAGATGATAAATATGTAATAATATGTACTTTGTATTTACATTGATGGAAGTTTCTGATTGAAATGAGTTCAAACGTTATCCGGTTCAAAAGTTCCACGGGAGAGAATTCGACACGAGAATTTGAGCGTTGGTTGAACTCGATTAATGTGTTACGCTAAACAATTTAAAGAAGGAATTTCATGTTGTTCCACCATAAGCCGAAATTGTTAGGCTTTGCACGAAAGAAATTTTGTTTCGTTCCTTGAAACTTCTTGCCCATCATAACTTTTAGAAACCGAAAAAGAATACACTCGAAAGGTCAGAAAACAAAACCGTCCAACACACAGGCAATTTACGTTGTTTTCAGCAATAGAACAACGGTTAAATGAACTCAATCAAAACAATTTAAAAACCTGAACCTGTCATGATCAGAATAATAGTAAGAACCTCGTCGTGATAATTGTTGTTCGTGTAGATTTCCGCTCCCGATGTATATACAATGTACAATATAAACAAACAAACAACAAAAGACTATATTTTACATCGTTTATCGAACTACATCCACAACTCGTTGATAGAATCTACTGGCTGTTAGCCTTTCTTAGCTGGTACTCGACCACGATGAATGGAGCCCAGAATCCGATGGCCAGGAAGGTGATGGCCTTCGTGGCGAACATCCACTTGTTGGTCACGTGGAACGGAAGACGCTGAAATCAATCGAATAAAGAAAGGGATTAATAATTAAGCTGACTTCTGAGGAGAAACGGAATTTTGCCACCCGCTCTCTTTTAAATTAGAAACTTTGACTTAAACGTGTTTAATAACGGAAGACGCTGCAATCAATTCATTATATTAAAGGGACAAATAGGCAGAATTCTAGGTTTCATTTATTTTATATTCACCTTAACATGTTGGTATCACTAGTACTAGTTTTTATTTTCTTTTCTTTCTATTCCTGGAGGGAAACAAGAGTTTTCCACCTTTGGGAAAATAACTCGAGTAGCAAATCGATTCTCTCTCTTGTATATTCAAACTTTAACTCAAACGTGTTTTAATAAATAACGGGAGACGCTGCAATCAATCAAGTATAGGAAAGGCAGCAATAAGAAATAATTCTACTGGACTCCTTTGCTTGCCAGAAATACAGTCGGGATTCCGTATACGATAGGCTTTCTAAAACTGTACTAGGAGGAAACAGGACTTTGCCACCTCTTTAAAATATTCAGCTCGAGAGTAGCGAATCAAATTCGGTTTTTTCTACTAAAACTTCAAACTCAAACATGATTCAAATAATAATCTACTCTATTTAACACAATCCGTTGACTTATGATAGAGACCACCGCACGTAGTTCAACAAGTTTTCAGTGAAACTGAAAAAATATGGCTAGTCTGATAATCGTGAGACTATAGTATTATCAAACTCTAGAGAACTAGTCTGCTCAAAAGCGAGGATGTAATCACTAAGAAAATTCACATAGTGTGAAATTGGTACATAAATCCTAAGAGTTTGAGCTTAGGTAGTGTATAGTTAGTCAAGTTTCCCGCTGCATATCATGAACTGATACGAAAAAATCACTCTCAGTCGGACAAATGAGCGTATGTAAAAGAATGATGATGAATGATGGGAAGTTACTGATCCAAAAACCAAAGTACATGGTGCTATCGGCGGAGAATAAACATATGGGTAATTGTGTGTTAGTACTATAGTTACTACTTAGTAACTACTATAAAACCAAAAAAAAATTCTCAGCTCAAAGCTCACTGAAAAAGGAATCTCATATCTCACAATAATTGGTTACACGTCACTAGAAATATTGCTCATAAATTGTGAGCTGGTCTAGATTTTCATAATTGATATTTGAATAGAAAATAAGCATTAGTTCAAACTCGGCTAAATTCTATTTCAAATTTGAATGCAGATTCTTGAGAATGTTTTGTACGGCCAGTGAAATTGCACAAATTAAATTGAAATTTGTTTAATTCGCCTATTTATGCAAAAAGACCGAAAGGTAATCAGGCATAGTCATGCCCCAGTTGACTGGCGAATTAAAACTTAACTTTAACACAAACTGTAAAAAGGGTATGCATAACTATCAACTAATCGTAAATTATTTTTGGTTAGGGGCCACTATATGGGAAGAGATTCCTAGCTCTTCAAAGCTTCTAATCAGCACAAACTTCGTTATACAAGTGGCTCCTAATCCGGTACAGGTACACTCAAAACCTATTGTCAAAACATGGGACTAGATTACAGATTACGCATCTATCTATGTGAGCATTATGCGATTTTTTATATATGTGAGCTGCACTCAAAATATATATTTCACAGACATATAACGTGGCTACTCTAAGCTCTGAGCGAGTAAATCTATTTATGAATGGTGATTGCTTTTCCGTACAAACTACAAATTGAAGCATTTCGCATGAAATGAGGATTGCGGTTGGCGAGGGTAACCGACAAAAATAACTAAAGAAATTTCTCAAACATTATAAAAATAATATGTTGCTCAACATAAATTTTGCGCGTCGAAAATTAAAAATCATAAGGCCATAGCTTCAAATCACACTCAAATTTCGGCGCTCAGATTGAAATTGTCAATTTTGTATCAAAAAAATTACATCGAAGATATCAACTTCAACCGAAAATTTGTTTCTGGAGTCTGAAGTTTTCTGGCCACTGGTCAGCAAAATTGGCAACATGCCGTCACTATAGAATGTCAAACTGTCGAATAGCAAAAGCAAATCAATTTACTTGGTCGAAAATTTACTGATCTCTCTCTTATTTACCACTTATGATGAAAAACCATTGTAACAAATCAAGGGAGGAAGAAGGTGAGTGAATGATCGGCATCAGGGGGGGGGGGGGGGGGGGGGGGGGGACCCTCTCAAGCACTTCGAACCACATTGGGTCAGTCACGTCCACAAAATCCAGTCAAATCACAAAAAAAGCTTCTCAAATCTCAACGATAACAATATTATAATAAACTAACCGCGGTGGCCCAACCATCGTTGACGAAGGAGGTGGGAGTCTGTCCGGTCACCTTGACGGCGGCAGACTGACTGCTCTGAAATTATACAAAATAAATATTAATAATGCTCGAAACTAAATGGACAAACTGACAACTTTCAGTTTTCCAGCATGCTACATGCTATAGAAAATTAAGAGTGTTTCAGTCATGGCAAATCCATCAGAAGTCTGAAACAAATAATAAAAAAAACAGCGAAAAACTGACAATTCACTCATTATTGACATTACTAATTTTGGATTTTAATCAATAGCTGCCTATTAATAGGTTTGAAGTTTTCAATCGAAATCTATGTGCACGTAGTCACACTTTCCTGATGTGTGACAAGATCACATCCGCGGAGCATTCCGTGAACGGGAAAAAATGCTTCTGGCTCGATCTCAACCCCAACCAAACCCGACGTCAACAGCATTTGAATCATGTTCAACTACTCAGAACATCCTGGCCACTCAGTTCATATATAACGGGTAGACAGAAAGTGCAGCGTATAGGTTCAATCGAACAAATCGTTATTCGGAACGGAATGGACTTTACGTCAAAATCACCGCCGGCGTTGATGATAGTTTGCATTGTAACCACAACAGCCCACAATTCACAAGCTCACACAATCAGAGCACTTTCAAGAAATGTCCGTTCAAGCAACCACATCCAACGTAAACTGAGAACATGTAAACCGCCACAGAAATACCAAGAGCATATCTTCAAAGTCTCAACAGTCAAAAGAGGAAAATACCAACCTGTCGGACAGCCTGGGTGATGGGACGGACCAATTGACGAGCGAACATCTTCTCCTGAAAAATAATCGATAATGGAACAATATTTCCGACAATTCGCGAAATTCCAAAAACACATGAATTATAGACATTGCAAAACGATCCACTTGTTCGAAAGAAAGCTTAACAGTATAATTCTCATTCCTCCAGTGAAAAAAATTATCTTTTTCGAAATTCAAATTCAAAAAGCAGATTTTCCAGGCAAGGTTTGGCTTCTCACACGAGAAATCGCGATGCACACCGTGCTCTGTACAGCAGTTACTAAAACTAAATGATAAAATAGCACAAAAACACTAAATTAACTAAACAAACCGACCAAAAACGCTTGAAAATTTAGAAATGAAATGGTCCGTTCTCTTCTTCACGTGCGGCGCGGCCGACCGCACCGCCCGTCCCTGCATATCAGGGAAGCCGCGCGAATTGGAAAGATTCAAATTCTGATGAAGCTTTTGGGGAAAATGCGAACTTCAGCTTTACCACATGAATTGAGGAACATTATCTGATGTATATAGTTCCGAATAATACAATTGGTAAATACAATTGGCAGAATAAATTCGTATTTGCTAATTCTTTGAAATGAAGTTCTTTTGTCGATTTCTGCTACGCTTACTCAAAGTCAAACTTAAAACACTTTGAGGTTAACAACGTGATATAATTAAGAATAAAAGAAAACTTTCAGTAACATAGGTGCAAAAACATGAATCGACAGAATAGTTTTGCTTTGAATACTTCACATAGGTTCCATTCATGAAAGTATTATTTTCTTAACCCAATCTATGATTATAGTCTGTTTCATTTATTCATGATTGACTACAGTACGCGTTCACATATGAAATTGTCTGTTTTCTGTTCAAAACACTTGGTATTCATTTCTTCATTCAACACAAAAGAAGGCTGAAAAGCAAATGAACATGTAAACACTGGAAAAGTTCGAATTGCTATAGTTTTTTCATACTGAACGAAACCTGTCTCAATACAGTGTTCAGAGACCACGTTTAGAAACACACTGTCAAAATTGGTATACTGCAACTGATTGTGGAGCAACTGAAGAAGAATATGTCAAAAATGGTAAGCAGAATATCGAATGAAATCAGTAAAGGTGAGAATCATTTGTCAGGCGGGTGAGATATAAAGAAGAAACACGCAAGAGTTAGCGAAAAATGAGACCAACTCCTCAAAATAAAATCGACTTTTACAACAAATTCTAGCGAGACTAAGAACTCATAATACATGTTAAAGTCCATATTAATACCGTTTCGAGACAAGTTCTTATGAAGTTAATTGCCGACTGCAAATTATTTGAGAACACAAATGTTAGATCTCAACCTGACCTCACTTCACCAAATGCTAATTGTTTGTTTCGAAATCTCGCCAAAAAAACAATTAATCGCGGCATAGTGCGCAAAAAAGAAACGCAGGTTGAGACCAACGTACCCGGGAGTTTTCTCTGTCACCCGTTTTACTACTCTCGTAATGCATAAAATAACTTGAGCAAAGTCTAATAAAAACACATATAAACCAGTATAGTACATTTTCAAATCAGATTCGAGTGATGGTCAATTCACGGTTATGAATACGAAGTTGGACCTTCTCTCCCTTCGTGTTCTGGAGATTGTGGCGGGAATCCCAGGCCGCCACCGGCTCCGCCCGCAGGCTAAACAGCACCTCATCGGGGTTCCACGCAACCTCAGAAAAGAGATGCAGAGTTCGCAACTTTCTCTGACCACGAGCCCAAGCCTGAACAGAACTCAGCATTTAGGGTTATCTTCTGCCAGGGCAAATATATACTGTTAGTCAATCGCATAGTCACGTGAAACATGTTAAACACAGCAGAACTCAGAAACATGCAATAACAAAGTGCACGATGCCCTATTAGAATGCTAATTTTACGTGACTATTCATTTGACTTCTAGTATATACGGTGTATCTTGCAATACGATACGTGCGCTAATTCACGCATTTTGGCCTAAAAGCGAAGGATCAAACTACAAAAAGTGCTGGATCGGTACACCGTATACGATATACTGCGTGCTAAATTCACAAAATGTCCGCCTCATGTGAGATTCAGACCGGGCCCGAAACACAGCACAAACTGTGATTTACAGTATACCCCCGCCCTTTGAGCGACAACTATAGTATTTCATGAAGCGAATCTTATACAGCTGCAACTAGAGAAGAAAGTTTCTCATAAACTAGTGGTAATCGAAACAAAGAACTAAATGGCAGAGTTGCGGGACTTAATTTTTGGATATGGAAAAAGTGACGGGAAGGTGTACTATAGAGGGTTTACTTATTCCATCTACGATGTGTTACTCTACCATGCTGTCTTTATAGTTCGATCGCGCTGGTTTTCGAAACTTGTGAACTGTATGGCGAGTATCGAGTTCAAACTACAAAAAGGATTGTGTACCAACCCTATACCGATCCTCTAAACGGATATAAAAGCTAATACGCACTATGTAAGGCTCAATAGGTTGGAGCGATTGTATACTGCAAATTCAATAACTAACGAGTTTCTCGAGAGCCATGTTATACGGTTACCTACTCAGGTAACCTTAAACATAAAGGAAGGTATGTTTCCAAAACTTTGATTTCAATGTTCTTCTGGGTGGTAACCAGATTCAGAGGGAAAAATGGTTATTCACAGAAAGTTAGAACCGATTACGCATAGGAATGGTTGGACCAACCAGGTTAATTCCAGGAGAAAGCTCAAATAAAACTAACGCCGCGAAAGTTGAAGACCCTTTATTTCCAACAAAGTTGATCGAAGGAGTGTGTGATACAACGCTCTGCGGATGAGGTTATGATAAACTATGCGAACTAAAGTTATAATATTGTCCTTGTTAATACTAGTAAAGCAGAACGACTATGTGGTCCAATCCCAACGCTTCAGTCCTTTAAACTGCAATACATTTTCAATTGCAGTTTAAAGGACCGTTGACACGGGCTTGGTCCACATAATCGCCCTTCTTTAACGGGAAGAATCTTGTAGAAAACGAACCTTGAGCAGCTGGTTCACACCCTCACTGGAGATCTGGGCGGGTTTCTCGAGATCGAGGACCTCCAGGGAACTTCCCAGCAGATCGGCGTCTTCCAGGGTACATGGGTTCGACGAGGTCAGACACTTCAGCTGAAATACATATTTATTTAGAAAGAAAACTATTTAGAATGGAATAGAATAGATTTACTCACGATCCAACACGTGACTTTCCACATTGTTGGATGTGGCACTCCGATTGGAGAAATTAAATTACTACTAATTAATTCATTATTCACTTTCAACCTTTTCCTTTTCCACCAGAAACTAGGTTTTTCATTGACCACTCACAACTAATTGCATTAGTTACAACATATATTTTTGGAAGAAGTGAAAAATACATTTTTTAAAACTGGAAATTGTTCCTTCTACCTATTACCACCAAAAACTGGAGCTTCCAATAGCAAAATTAGTTGATCAGGTTCAGACTGTGCGGTCAATCATTTTCTGTCAGATTTCTATATCCGCATGTGTTTGTAGTTTAATCTCGTTTCGGTCTAAATTCGAGAATCGGTATACTGAGTTCAAACTACAGTTCAGCGAAGGTTACTCCATATTATAGTTACCATTTGAGACCGATTCCTAGAAAAACGAAGCCATCGTCCCCTACCACGAATAGTATGTTTCATTCCTACCGAACCTCCTACAGTAAGATTACAGAACATTAAGTGAGTTTCAAATACGTGAATGTACTCGAAACGGCTGACCATTCTGCTGCCGTCGATTGTGATTTCCTATTTCGAATAGTGTTTCAAAAGACTTTTCATACAGCAGAAGTTGGCTTCCTATTGCAGTCATTTGAAAATCGAAAGGATACTGTAGGAGTCATGGTAGGAATGATGTTCATCACATCCTGCGTCTCTCCCGGCGGGTAGTGAGACCAGAGAAATAGCGTATGTTAGAAGAGACGAAGATTGGGATAGAGAGGCCGGGATATTCTCAAATACGGTGTCTGAACTCACCTGGCGAACTGGGAGATACGGCTTCAAATCCCTCTGCTCTACATGAGGCAAGGTGAACCTGATGATAAATTCCTCCGAGTTCAGAGCCGAGACCAAGGTACGAAAAGCCTCGGGGGAGCAGTCGAAACTGCAACTAAAGACAGCCAGTCTCTTACAGCTGACGCGACGCTCCTCCAGCTGCCGAGCCAGCTCGACACAGAGGTCTTCGGTGAACAAGAGCTGGAAATAAACGAAAATTGAGGGAAAAACCAACCAGTTTTTTTTGTAGTCTGATCTCAATCAACTCCATCATCTACCGTATCAACAGGAAAGTAACGAGATCAAACTATATACCGTATAGGCTTGTTAAGAGATCAACAAATTATATGTAGGCCTGAATCATAACCGATTGGTTGTCTGATCTGTGCACATGTTGTGAGCGTTGAGTAGTTTGACCACTTTGATCATGGGAAACTCGTAAGTTCTGATTATAAAAACTACACCATTTTACTGTTTATCAAAGAAAACTCACAGTCTGACCTTTTTATCGCATAATGCTATAAATTGACCTCTCTATAAATAATATATTGACCTCTCTATAAATGAAACCCAGGAGTGTGAGCTAGAGAAAAATAATCCATTTGAGCTTTTCATCAAGGTAAATTGTATAAGTTATAACTTCAGAAAAAATTACCCATTTGACCTCTTCATCGATGAGAACCCATAATGTGACCTCTTCTTCATAGAAAACTGACCCATTTGATTTCGAGGAGGTCAAAATGGATGTTGCAGAGCATTCTGGGAAGGGGCAGGTCCACCCGCACGACCACCAGGTTATTCGGCACCATGCCACGATAGGCCGACTGGAAGTAGCAGAACAGCATGAATATATATATATATATATATATATATATAAGCATCATTATTATTACAATACAAAAAAAAACAATCTTTATTACAATTTATATTAATAGTAGATTGAGAGCACGTTATTGAAGATAAATCGGTAAAGTTTCGGAGAGCATCCTTTATCCATAATAGGTGTCTGCGTTGGAATAAAAAGACTACTAACCGCATTCCTACTGTAGTTATGTGCGTTCGAATGAAAATGACTGTATCTCACCTAGTAATACTGTAACTGCGTTAAAAAGACGGAATCCCCAGCAATGTTCTGAGTTTGAATGAAAAAGACTATATCTTAACTAGCCATACTGTAACTGAGTTGAAACAGAGATAACTATAGCGCACCTAGTCATGCTGTAGGTGTATGAGTTTGAAATATACAGACTATAACTCACCGGTCTAACTTCGTAGAATAGGGCGTTGCGAACGTTCACTCTCAGTGAATTCTGGCGGAACCAGCAGATGTTCTCGTGGGCCGTCGAACATGTGCGCGAGAGTCGTGCGATGTCACCGAGTCTCATCTGGAAAAAGGGTTATGAGTCAACTTTATCTATAGGGAGTTTCAAGTTTTTAGATTTTTGTCTCTCGCCGGAGTCGAACCTGCCAGCAAAGATTCGTAGCTGGGCGCTAATCATCGCGCTACGTAAATTACCCACAAGCTGTGTAATCTAAAACATGTGTCAGTACACTGTGAAATTGAGATATACAATACCCTCCCACCTTTCCGTTGACGACGACTATACGGAAAGCAGTTTTGGTCATCCTTCTAAGGTCAGTCTCAACATGTTTGTTGTTTGTACTAATCAAAACCAACACCATTCATGATATTTACCCAAGTTCAAGCTACCCATTTTTACTATATTTCGTTTCATACGCACTGAGACCTGTTGGCAGCGTGCCAATATTTTTGGTTGATCATTTCTCAGAGTAGACATAAGTGTTCTGAAAACTTTTTTCTATTTCGTGTTAATATTAAATGGGAAAAACCCTAACAGAGATTTGCAGTCTCTTGAAAAACTCCAAAGTGGTGAAAATCGGCTTGGAATATTCATTGGTCTCAGTGGGAACGACCGGCACCATACATCAGTTGAACCGGTTCAGTTCCGACTTATATTACTACTATTGAAAGTACTGTACATTAGATCGAAAATCATCAGATCGTGGTCAGCGGGTGTTCAGTTCCATGAAAACACATCAACAAAAATGTTTCCAGAATACTCATTTTTTTCTACAAGAAGTAGGCATCCGAAAATCTTGGCACGATGCCAATGGGTCTCAGTGGAAATGAAACAAACTATATAGTTCGTTTCACCAGTCGATGACTTTCTACAGTAATCTTTCGAATATTCAAGGGCATTTATCTAACCAACAAGTACTTATTCAGATTCACTGTTTTCTATGCTTATAGTAACTTATATGAAAAGCAAAATCACGAAGTTTAAACTAATCAAATTACCTACAAGATATAAAAAATTCTCTTGAAAGTTTTATAATCTTACTGTAGACGGCTATTGTTGTGTGAAATGGACTGTATGATAGTCCAATATGCTTCTCATGATTGAAAGACTGATTGTCGGAAGTGTTATAACTCACGACTCACCTTTTTCAAGACCTCCAGTTGAATGAGGTCTGGCATCTCATTGAAATAATCACGTCCCGCATCAGATGAATCCATAGTTCAGTCTGTAGAAAGTGAAATTATCGAGTTGGAAGTATGAATGAAACGAAAACGAACTCATTGATTTATTTAAAATCTATAACTACGCAAATGAAGGAAAGTTCGAGAAAAAGTAATATAAACAAGGAGAATGAGGGAAAGAAAGGATACGAAAAAGTGGTACGTTTTGCCTCTTTCTCATACGTAACCCCCTGAATCAAAAAACCTTTCATCGTTAGTGAGGTAGGGGAAGGAAATCATATACGTCCTGTCGGACTACAGAGTAAATGTGAGACGAGTCTCGTCAAAGAACGGTTCAGTGAATTCAAAAAAGATTTTGAAAAACAGTTCAATACTTTTCTAAATTGAAAACTAGAGGAGGGAAAAGATATCAACTTAAACTCAGCAAATACCACTGTTTTTCATCGTGAAACTACTTTTTAATACAGTTTCGTTCAATTGGGAGCAATTGGATTAAAACTGACCAGTAATATAATGGTTTGGTGAGTAAATGAAAGAGATTTCGGAAAACAGTCCGGCTTGTGGACGTAACTTTGCGCGTTGGAAACAGGACGTTTTTGAATCCAGCTGGCACAAAACCAAAATAAAAGGGCGAAGGAAAAAGTATGAATACGTACGAATACTGGCCAAAATCGCCAGTTTTTCAAAAAAAGTTACATTCGATGATCGAAAGAGACCTACATGATCAACAAGTAGTTAACAAGACTTTGGCAGCATGCCAATGAAATCTTGGAAGTGTGCCAATGAAGATTTGGACGAACGTTTTTGCATTAAAGCTTGTAATTTACATAAATGTGTCTTCCACAGTTTTACAAAAGTAAATACAATACATTTCTTGGTAAATGCGAATAAAAGGAGGATGGAAAAAGTATTAATACTGCCCAGTCGCCAGCCTGTAGTCCACTAGGCTGAATTAGCGACAAAGAATTTCGTTAACCCTGCCCGCTACCGTTAACCATTCAACCATTTTTGTATTAACTCTTTGGAAACCTTTTTTATAATGTATTTTGGAAGAAATTCAGGGTTACTTAGTGGTTAACAAAAGGATGAACTAGGGACCTGAATCTCTGAGGGGCGTAAAAATAGAGCGGCCCACTTTTTAGGACGTAAAGTCCACTTTTTGGGGCGAAAGTCTACTTTTCGTTACGGAGGACGTATTTTCAGGGCGGAAGACGTATTTGTAGGGCGAAGGACGTAATTTTAGGACGTAAAGACTACTTTTGAAAAAAAATTACCCGGAATCAACAAAAATTTCAAAATCGATGGATTTGCCTGAAAATGAGGAATTATGGGGTTTCTATCATCGCGATCACGAATACGAATGTTAAATTTTGTTTCCTAAATGGTAAAATGAAACCTAATTTCGTATCGTTATCTGACATCCCCATAGTTGATTACCACACATACAAAGTTTCATTTAAAAACACAGTCGTCAAAAATTGTTGTCGCGTCGCGTGCATGAAATCAATTTTAACATTTATATTCGTGATCGCGATGATCGAAACCCCATAATGCCTCATTTTCAGGCAAATCCATCGATTTTGAAATTTTTGTTGATTCCGGGTATTTTTTTTTCAAAAGTAGTCTTTACGTCCTAAAATTACGTCCTTCGCCCTACAAATACGTCTTCCGCCCTAAAAATACGTCCTCCGTAACGAAAAGTAGACTTTCGCCCCAAAAAGTGGACTTTACGTCCTAAAAAGTGGGCCGCCCTATTTTTACGCCACTCAGAGATCCAGGCCCTGTAACCCAATTGATGGTTACCTGATAGGGTTAGGAAATACACCAGGCTAACCAAAGAATTCGCACTGCCTTAGCCGAGTCATTTGAGCAAACGTTCATTGAATTCTCTCAGAAGGGTCTAACACTCTTGAGATATTTTGCTCCACTCAAACAAAAAAGTTGTAAACTTTCGAAACAAATGAAGTAATTATAGTTGAAAAATTGTTGAAAAAATGTAGTTGAAAAACGCTCAAACAGCTCAAATATCAAATATGCATCAACAAGTAACATGTTTCCGCGCAATTAAACAAACTGCAAGAAGTTAACTAGATTAAAGCCGAGAACGTAGGTCAAAAAACGTAGGTCAAATCTGGTAGCTTATAACTCGAGAATACGATAGAAAATTTGAGACGAGGCCGTATTATACTGTTAGTTAATTGCACAGTCACTTGAAACATGTTAAACACCTCAGAACTCAGAAACGTGCAATGACAGAGTGCCCAATGCCTTATTAGAATGCTAACTTTACGTTTCCACTTAGGGGCATAGGCGGAGAATTAGTTTTTTTTTTCAGTTAAAAAAGTCAAATTTCATGAACGAACTCAAACTCAATACAATACACAATTTAATCACTATTGATGTGGGAAGTTCATGCAATTATGCGTTGACTCTTTAAATTATCAAAACAAAATAATTTCACTTTCTCGCAAGTTGCTCATTCAAAACTAAGTTAATCAATGAGTTTATCATAATAACGATATAGTTGGTTAATGAAGATCGAAAATGGAAGAAAGTTGTGAATGTTATCGAGTAGAGGGCCGAAATTCCACAGCTATTGAACTCATTGGTGCGCGAGTTTCAATGAACAGTTTTTCAGTCTCTTTCTGTTCAAACACACTTTTCTCATTGATTGAGGGCGAATCGCAACTCATATTGTATAGTTCACACTGTTCCTACTGAGACTCCTACAGTAACCTTACAAAATTTCCGAAGGCTGTTGTGAAGCTGAAAATGAAGTTCATGGAAGATGCTCTCGTATATTTACACTCCCTGAGAAGGAGAATGAGGTACGAAAATCCTCAACTTCTCCGATCAAAAGTAAGTGAGCAAAGCGGCTTGGAAGTTTCGAAATCCTACTGTAGGAGTCTCAGTAGGAATGGAAAATACTATAATACTTTTAGTATTATTTTTATTTGAGATTACAAAATACGACCAGCAGTCCGCTGGCATGACCTGGGTCAGACAATTCCCAGCCGATTGACCAGCCACTTTTGTAGCGGACTGGCGAGAGAGTGCGCAGATCAGGGAGACGCAGAGTTTACATTTTAAGCTCCTTCGAGGGGAATTTAGCACCCCCCCCCCCCCCTCTTCCTGTCTATGATGTCCCGATTAGCCAACACACACCAGAACATGTGAATACTGAAGTTTACATCTGGATTTCATTCGAGAAACAAAACTCTAATACAGTTAGTTTGATCACATATCGAAAAAAAAGGCAATTTCCGCCATCTAAGAACAGTAGTTCTCCAACTCCTCGCGAGTGGAGTTTGACCCCCCCCCCCCCTAGAAGTCCACACATTTCCGTTTCAGCCAGTTATTATAACAAGCCAGCGAACTCGGTCCAACTCGCCCTGATTGGCCTGAAAATGAGCCTAATTCACTCGGATTTCAGGCTAAGTTCATCAGAAAACGCGCCCCGCAGACAATTCAATTGAAAAATGGCGCCAATTAAAGGGGGTGAACATGTCCGAGATGTAGTTCAAATTCTCATAATTGTAGTTTGAACTCTCAGAGTTGTGGTTTGAACTCGATTTTCAGCATAATTACTGCTAGATCGTGATATAGGCTACGTGTTTCTAGAAAATAGCCCAAAAGTGGTAGCTAATCAGAGCTGTATTTTAAACTTTATAAACACCATTATTTCCGAGTCAAATCCAAAAAGCAACTGGATCAGACTACAAATACATCTTGAACTGCTTCGGAAAACAAGGAAGCCTTTACAAGTTTGATTCATTGATTACAGAAAAATTCGTACTGTTGAACCACATAGACAACCTTTTGAACCAGATGAATATGATTTTTATCATTTTCACTCACAATTTTGAACCGCCAGTGAACATTAATAGACATATTTCATACCAAACAATAAAAAATCATCGAAAGTTGAAATTCTTGACACAGAAAAACAGCATAAACAGTTCTAAAACGTGAATTTTCTAACATTTAAAATTTTCCAAAGTTTGTTTGGCGCTTCACCCTTGGCCGATAGATTTAGATAGTCCAAAGGGTCATTTCATCGACCACCAAAATTACGCGTCTATATAGTTCAAACCATTCCTAATGAGACTCCTTCAGTAACCTAACAAACTTTTCGAAGGCTATCGTGAAGCTGGAAATGTAGTTCATGAAAAATGCTCCCGTATATTTATTCTACTCGAGAAGGAGTATGAGGTACAAAAATCCTCAACTTCTCCGATCAAAAGTAAGTGAGCAAAACGGCTTGGAAGTTTAGAAATCTTTCTGTAGGTGTCTCAGTAGGAATGGAAAAGACTATATACCCCGTGTTACTCTTACGTATACACTTACAGTAGGCTGTGATACTTTTGTCTTTCCTAGGGTATACCCCGTTCCACCCCTATCTATACACTTACAGTACTCTGTGGAACTTAGTCTTCACTGGGTGTAGTTGACATCATTCCTAATGAGACTCCTTCAGTAACCTAACAAACTTTCCGAAGGCTATCGTGAAGCTGGAAATGTAGTTCACCAAAAATGCTCCCGTATATTTATTCTACTCGAGAAGGAGTATGAGGTACGAAAATCCTCAACTTCTCCGATCAAAAATAAGTGAGGAAAACGGCTTGGAAGTCTCGAAATCATACTGTAGGAGTCTCAGTAGGAATGAAAAAGACTGTATCTGATGCGTCGTTACTCGTTTGGCACACTGGTTCGTCGGATTTGTGACAGAGAAGAGAGCGGCGAAATAGCGTGTGTTCGAAGAGACGCAGGTTGGGAACTGACCACCGGGATGTTTCTGTACTTTTCAACGTCACATAGAAAAGTACGATTTGCAATCTTTCATACGGTAAACTCTGAGCTCAAGTTGACTTGGAACTAGAACCTGTATGAAGTACATCGTGCCGCATTAATTTTTTCATTGTTTCCGAAGACTGGTTTTGACATAAAACCTAAGTTTTCGAACAAGTTTGTCGATAAAGTTCTAAAGAAATAATCTTCGAAAGAATTTTCTTACTCGACGAAGGTTTTTACTCGACGCTAAAACAGGGAAAGATCAAGTTATGTTCCTAAAAAGTAAGCAAATCATCGTAGCTCGATTCCAAAACATACCGTAACTTATGAATTCGATTGAAAATCAACAGGATCAAACTACAAACACTGGGGATAGAGCGACATACACAGTATAGGCGTAAAGGCTTACTTTCGAAGATCGAAAGCTCAATTTCATTCGTCAAGTCTCCCTTTACAGAGAAAATACAGAAAGTATGTTTTCATAAGAATAAAGTTGAAGAGATCAGAAACTGTTCAAACTTCAGTCGCAGCCTGGTCTATCAAGACACAGAAGAACTTTCGGACAACACAGCAGAGGGTATCATCCATAGATACCACCTGAGTATTTTTTTTTCAGTTACCTTGTACTTTGATCAACCATAGTAGTCAGATCATAGTGTCACCATCCTAACCCCTTTTCCTTCGCTTTCCTTATTAGAGAATACTTAAAACCTAGGGCTCCCACACATAGATCATGTTTTCCTCCAAGTCCCCTGTATCCACCACGACTGTAGTCATATCCCAGTATAGTGCATTTCATTCCTAGTGATTCTTTTAAAGTGTTATCACACACTCTTCCACTCTTGCAATTGGTTGAAGTAACGTTATGAAGTTGTAATGAGTTCTGTAATAGTCTTCGCAATAATGATTTTCAATATATCGCTTTCCTACCCCCCCCCCCCGTAACACCCGAACCCCCTACCATTCCTTTTGTATAAGAGAATTCTTAACGTAGCTTGATCCTGTAGGGTTATCCCGCTCTCTTTTAGTCATAGACTATGTTATTCGATCTACCAAAATTATTGTCTTCCCATAGTAGCAATATCCTGACCCCCTTTCCTTTCCTTTCCCGTCTACGAGAGTACTTCAAACGTAGTTTGATCGTGTAGTCTGATCCAGCTCTCATCCACACATGAATAATGGGGCCAATTCTACAACTAACCAGGTTTTTAGGTAACCTAACCGGTTTTTGGTAACCCTTTTTTCAGGTTACCTCACAGGTAACCGGTAGGTAACCTAAGACTGAAATCCGGTTACCGTACAAACTAACGGTAAAAAACACATTTTGGATTGGAAAAAACAGGTAACCGATTTTCATTTTCGGTTACCGACCGGTTACCTATCGAAGTAACCGGAAAAAGGTTACTTAAAAACCGGTGAAGTTACCAGAAAACCCGGTTACATATAGAATTCACCGAATAATGGCCCCCTCCAAGTCCCCTGTAATCATTCGCGCTATGCACTCTCTGTACAATCCTTTCCGACTTCTCGGTTTGACCTCTGACCTCTTTGATCTACCCCAGTTGTTGCTAACATAGTATCACTATCCCCCCCCCCCCCCCCCCCCTATCACCCCGTTTCCCTTTCCTTTTCCGTCTATGATGAGGGGGCGTGGCCTATTTGGGCAACAGTTGACATCGAGAGATGCTGCCCCCCACCATCCTGCTACTAATAGCAGCTATTCGGGTACAGGGTAGAGGATTCAACGGAATACCCGGTTGGTTATCTCTCTTTATCTCTTTCTCTCTCTGTCTCTCTCTCTCTCCCTCTCTCTTTCTCTCTCTCTCTATCTAGATAGAGAGAGATTTCTCTCTATCGCAAACCAACTGTTCGGGCTATGGTTCAGGCTGATGATGGTGCTTTCATAGTTTCAGAACAGATCGTTCTCAGAACACTGAACTGCACATCATTTTCTAAAAGATCGACTTGCAATTTATCCGCAACTTCAAGAACTACTCGAACATAGATCTATCAAACTACAAATAAAATGATAGAAATCGAATTGCACAGTTTCAACCAGTTTCTCTTAATCGTCTTTTTAGTATTATGATGTATCTGTGTGCTTCAATCTGTTCCCCCATCAAACCAGATATAATTCAATTAGAAATCATTAGACGAAGAAGTTTATCCGATATGGATAAATTCTCATTCACTGCTTGATTTTCTGAGTTTCCAGTGGAATTGAACCCTAACATTTATAAATATCAGAACCAATCATTTCAATAGCAGTAGAACACAGAACATTTAAAGTTTCCGTTTCACGTTGTTCACGTGTGAATTATTCGTTTGAAGCTCTAATATTAGAACAGTTTATCAAAAACAACGAGATGAAGAGCGTGAGAACTAATCATATCGTCTCGAACCACGTGTAGGCTTTCGAAATTAACGCATCTTGAAGCAGGACGATTATGTGGACCAATCCCGTGTCAACAGTCCTTTAAACTGCAATTGAAAAATTTATTGCAGTTTAAAGGACTGAACCGTTGCGATTGGACCACATAAAAGCAAAACTTCGGACCGAACGTGTTTCGTTTCTTCAAATTTGTTCATTTATTCATATAGCTTTTTGGTAACATTTAGTATTAGTAAAAAAAATCCTGAACATTAGTGGCAGCGGGTTGTCAGGACTGTACCAAACTCAGGTGCCAAAGCAAATTGATTGTGTGAGTGTTAAAATATTTCTCTCCGTCTTTCTCTTTCTCTCTCTCTCTCTCTTTCTCTCCTCTCCCTGGCTGTCTATCTGTCTCTCTCTCTCTTTCTCTCTCTCTCTATTTCTCTCCCTCTCTTTTCGGAAGTATCTCTCTTCCCACCCAATTGACACATATCGCAATGATAATGATACTGTTCAATCGGGTAACTACCCAATAATAAATCTCCCTAAATGACCACTAGTTTGAACAAATCAGTTTCTGGCGCCGTTTCGTTCATAAGAATAGCACGTATACTGGAAGTAAATTGAATAGTCACGTGAAGTTAGCATTCTAATGAGAAATCGTGAACTTTTTTATTGCACGTTTCTGAGTTCTGCTGTGTTTAACATGTTTCACTCGACTGTACAATTGACTAACAATAGACTAGAAGTAATGAATACTAAAATTAATGAAAAAAGTAAATGTGATAGTCATGTTGAATCTGAGGTAAATAAGCAAAGGAGAAGTAGACGTTTCCTACTTCTGATGTGTTTTCGTGAATATAAACTTGGGATAAAAACTCATGGAGTAAATAAAAATTACATACAAGACAACTATCTACTTTTGGTTTTTTTCTATTGGAAGTTTTGCATGTTTTCGAAAACATGTTTAATAAAAGTCTAGAGAAAAACTTTTCATTGTTTCCCATTGGAGAAAGAGATGTGTCATTTCTATTCTGACATTTGAATTGAATTGAAATCAAAACCTACTGAGAATGCAAAACTTGAATAACAATAAAAGTATTCCTTCGAGGAATTTAAATTGTCTGGAATTCCAATTATACTACTGTAGATAATGAAATGCTTGAAACTGCACACTTATTTCCGTTCAAACATATTTGATGTCAAAACTGAATGTTGAATAGTTTCTTCACCATTTCTCAATCAGGATTTTTCTCTCGTTAGTATTCACATAAATATATACGTTCATTTATTCCTGAATCCGCAGAACTAAAAGTTCCAACAGAGATTATAAAACACTTACAAACGTTGCTCAATAGACAATAGATTTGGTAATTCAGAAGTAAATGAAAGTGAAAAAGCGTATTGATGAATTTAGTTTATATCTCAGCGATATATTATGTAACTATAACATTATAATTAATTAATTATATTTTGTTCAAATAAAATAACCTAATATAACATTATACATTCTTCAGCTGAAATATGACATTTTCACAACTTTTCGCTTCTTTTCCAAGTTTTCCGTTTATGGGTCAACATAAAAGGCTGGCTGAAACTGTATGACATACATTGTTTCGTATTTTTGTAGTTTGCTCACCCTTTCTCCGTATTACGATCATGATGATACATTCTTAGAACGAACTATAACTCAGTGAATGATCCTTCGTTTCATGAGGTCTCATTTCCAATAGCGTCCTGTTGTAGTTTGATCGCGCAGACAACAGTATAACTCCTGGCACCGTAGAAAGGTTGGGCAGGTGGTGAGCTGAACCTGATCGAAAACCTGGTCACCTTCTGGCCACCTAGTTGCCAATTTTGTATGTATAAGCGAAGTGTTGGTGACCCAAACCTGGGCGAGGTGGTGACCAGATAGTTCAACTCAAAGGTGACCTTTTCATGAGACTTTGATACGGTGCCTGCATCTCCTTGCATGCCAGCACTGTTCCCTGCGCTCTCAAATTGACATTGTTATGTTGTAGTTGTCGTTTGCTCTCGCTGCAAGTTTGCAGGCTGAAGTACAATCAAGTTATGACCTCTCCTTCCCGGTCAATACTGCTTCCTGCGTTTTTCGCGTGATGGAAAACCCAAATTTAATCCGTTTTTATTCACTTACAACCGATTCGAGCAAACTACAGCCACCTAGCTCAAACAACAAACGGGTCATGACCTCTCCTTCCAGGTCAGTACTGTTCCCTCCGCTCCCCAACCTGTTGCGAGACGCGAGATGACGACTGCACAGCCCCCATCCTGGGGGACCATCTCTGCTATTGTGACATGTTCTGCGATCGGGGACCAGACGGAGGTATAGTCTCTTTCATTCTTATGTGATCGTTACAGTATTCTATAGTTGTCATCATTCTTCAAAGGACAATTACAGTATGATTGGCAACTATCACTTGATACATAAGGGACCCCATAGAGGTATGGTCTATTCCGTTTCTATGTGGACTACTACAGTAAGCTGTAGTTGTCTCTTCATTCATTAATACATAAGGAACCAGATAGAGGTATATTCTCTTTTATTTCTGTGTGGACTTTTACAGTATAAATAGAAATATTTACTGGGTATAGTTGTCTTCATTTTTCAAAGGACTGTTACAGTAGGATTGAACACGAGTTGTAGTCTGTTTCATTCCTATGTGGACTACTACAGTATGCGTTCGAAGGTCTATTGAGAGGAACTAATTGCACGTTTCTGAGTTCTGCTGTGTTTGACATGTTTCACGTGACTGTGCGATTGACTAACAGTATAAATGCCGAGCTCATGCGGTCCATAGTTTTTTA
Source organism: Litoditis marina (assembly GCA_964036275.1). NCBI lineage: Eukaryota > Metazoa > Nematoda > Chromadorea > Rhabditida > Rhabditidae > Litoditis > Litoditis marina. The sequence goes on from OZ038437.1 coordinate 19,973,953, forward strand.
TCTCTACGCAAACCCTTTGATGATGAATCTGAACCGAATCTTATTATATTATTGGCTAAAAATGCACAAAAATCTAATTACAACTACATCTGATTATGATAAGTTTGTCCTATTTCTCTATAGCTCTCCCAATATTACATGAAACATTGGACTGACTTGGTTTAGTTTAGCGTGGGCCTAAAAATTAGGAGTTGTATCGCATATCGAATTCTGTGAATGAGAAACTGAAATAATAAAATTACTTTAGTAAACAAAAATAACAAAGTTAATTCAAATATATTTTTTCGACATATTTTCAGGAAACGACTGTTGCCCGGACTTCGAGGCCACCTGCCGTGGTGGACAGATGACAAAACACGATCTCAACGGGAAAGGTGGGGGCATTTTCATTATGTTTGTAAACTTTTATTATGTTTGTAAATACATTGTAAGTACATTATAAATACAGAAACGTATACACATTTATACTAGTAACATGAATCATGAGAACTTTACCCGAAAGAAGTTTTATTTGGTTTTGAGGGATAGTATATTCCTTGAACTCTTTCTCAGTTTAACGATTTATTCATATCATCTTCTCATTATAACTATATTATTACACATCTGAGTGATAGAAAAAAAATGAAATTCTATGTGTTCTGTTTTCGTGCTTTTTTTTGGGCAAAAAGCGAAAAAAATCATTAATCAATAAAAACCAGTTGAAAATCAATAATCATCTTTCTGTTTAAGCCTGTGTTCACAATGGTCAACACCACCATGAGGGAGACATGATCACAAGAAACTGCGAATCATGGTTAGTCTCTCTCTTTCTCCCTCTCTCTCGCTCTCTCTCTCTCTCTCTCTCTCTCTCTCTCTCTTTCACTCTCTCTCTCGATGTCCCTCTCTCTTACTCTCTCTTTCCCTCTCTTGCTCTCTCTCTTCCCCCCCCTCTCTCTCTCTTCCTTTTCCCTCTCTCCCTCATCCGAGAAATCGCGGGAAGTTCGAATAAGAGTTACTCCTGCTGTGAGACATGACTTCCCATAGATTACGTACCAATTTTACTGCCTCTGACCCATATTGGCGCCAATTCAAACTGAACACAGCAGAAACTTTCGAACAGAAGATGATTGGTTAAACTTTTAGTTTTTTTTGTTAGGAGAAATAATCAGCTTCTAAACCAAAGTGTAAAGAGCAGCATGAAAATCAATTTCTAAGTTCCTAGTGACATAAAAATACATTCATATAACATTTATCAGGTTTTCTCTATTGGAGAGTTTGATAGCGGATAAAGTTATTACTTTTATTTTTATTACTTTCTCTGTTTATACTGTAACTTGTATCAAATGAGCTTTTATTTTAGTTCCCTAGTAGATCAGTTCTACTACTGGTACTATAGTGGTGGATGAATTTATAAATTCTGTCTCTCACCGGAATCGAACTTGCGAGCAAAAGATTTGTAGCGACCGCTAAACACCATGCTCTTAGAGTACAAAACCAGCACGTTTTGAAAACGAAGAAATGTGTGCGTACACAGCGGAAAGTGAGATATACAGTACCCTACCGCCATTTTATTGGCGACGACTATAGTCATGGGCAAAGGAAAGGAGGGAGAGTACTGTATATCTTACGTTCCGCTGTGTACGCACACATGTCTTCGATTCCAAGCGGCCCTGTTACATGCCCTACTAGCGCAGTGGTTAGCGTCCTGCTACAAATATTTTGCTCCCAGGTTCGATTCCGACGAGAGGCATACATTTATAAATCTGGCACCCACTATATACTACTCTCATAAATCACAGCCTTTCATCCCCCCCCCCCTCTAATTGCCTTCTTTTTAGTGCAAAATACCCGGGGGAGGGCGGAGGGTAACTTGAACTCTCCCCACATTTATTACGCTGTCACTCATAGATAGACACTTGCTAATAGAGAATACAAAGCAGTTGTGGGGAGTGACTCAGTTTTGTAGTTGCATTCTGGCTTGAACGAATGAATTTGTAGTTTGTTCCACCCACTTATAACCCTCTACAGTAACCTAAATAAAATCCCACGTCAAAGTTTGGCATATTGGGCTTTCTTTGAAACGGAAAAACAACTATTCATTGTACAACGCCTCCAGAACATTTGAAGAGTTACCGTGGAAGTATATCGAATGGTGAAACAGACTATATAGCCTTTTCCATTCCTACTAAGACTCCTACAGTAGTATTTCGAATTTTCCAAGCCGTTTTGCTCATTTACTATTGATCGGAGAAGTTGAGGGTTTTCGTACCTCATTCTCCTTCTCGGGTAGAGTGGAATATACGAGAGAATCTTCCATGAACTTTATTTTCAGCTCCACCACAGCCTTCGGAAAGTTTGTAAGGTTACTGTAGGAGTCTCAGTAGGAATGAAAACGACTATATTACCCAAGTGAAGCGTGGTTGAGAACAAGAAAGTTTGATTGTTGTAGCCTGTGCAGTTTTATGTTCAACTTTTACGTAAAATAAAAGTTTCACTTTTTTACGTAAAAGTACGTGACCTTTTAGTTTTCACGTTACATCTCCATTTCTCAAGTGGTATTTCTATAGATCATGTAATGGTCTCATTAGTAAAGTGAAATTTATGTTTTAGTGACATTTTGTATTTTTCACGTGATAATCACGTGTTATTCTCACGTTTCACGTGACCATGTCCTTTTCAGTACGTGCATGGAGAATATGTGGAAATGCGACCAGACCACGTGCCTCATTCAGGATGATCTACTCGAGAAAGTGCAACAGGGACGATACTCGTGGGTGGATTTCTCTCGTTTTCTTTCTCTTTCTCTCTCTTTCTCTCTCTCTCTCTTACTCTATCTCTCTCACAGACACGTTCTCTCTCTTTCTCTCTCTCCCTCCTTCTCTTTCTCCCACCCTCTTCCTCTCTCCTTTTGTCTATCTCTCTGTCTATATCTCTTTTTTTACCCACAACCCCTCCCCTCCTCTCTCACCCCCTCTCTCATACCCTTTTTATGTCTCTCTCTCTGTCTCTCTCCCCCTCGTCTTTTTCCCTTCCTACCTAGCCAGTTTCTCTCTCTATCATCTATCATTTTTATCACTACCTGAAGGTCGTTCTGTTCACGCCTCCAGCATTCCAAAAGCATTGAAAAACGGACAAAGAAAGCATTATTCGAGGGTTTCTTTACAGTTTTTTCAAAAAGAAAACAGGAAAAGAAGGACGATTTTGTGGTCCAATCGCAACGTTTCAGTCCTTCAAACTGCAATACGTTTTTCAATTGCAGTTTAAAGAACCGTTGACACGGGATTGGTCCACATAATCGTCCTACTTTAAGGAGATGGTTAAGAGGGATATAGTCTTCGTCAAACTTATGTGGGCTCCTGTGCGTAGCTGAACTTTTGGCTCTAAAACGCTTATCTCCCAAAGTAATAGGGTAGTAGAAAATGAACTTACAGTTACAAGATGTGTACAAACCTTTCAAAATGAAGAATTGACTGGTGTTACCGAATAGACTAAAGTTTAACAACATGAGTGGAAAGTTTGAATATTCTCAGACAGAACCTGGGGCAGTTATAGTCTGTTTCACGAAACAATAGCCCTCTACAGTAAGATTATGAAACTTTTAAGTGAATTTATCATATCTTGTAGGTGTTGTACATAGTTTAAACTTTGTGATTTCGTTTTCCACTCTGGTTACTACAAGCATACAAAACAGTGAATCTTAGATTCTCTTTGTTGACTTGATAAATGCGTTTGAATTTTCGAAAGATTACTGTAGAAAGTCATCGATTGGTGAAACGAACTATAGAGGGGTACTTAAGGGGGCGTGGCCTATCGAATTTCGACATGAAAGTCAGTTTGGCGAAAAAGAGGCAGTTGAACGGGGCCACATAATCTGGCACTTACAGGGGTACACAAAATGGGACTTAGAGGGGTAGGGCGGGCGCGGGCGTAATGTCTACCATAGCAAAGCAATTACCAGCGTGGCAATCATGTGCAACAGTTAGTGAGTTTCGTCCCGCACATGTGTGGCGAGTTCGAGTCCGCTCGGCGCCGAAAGTTTTGCATTTAACTCATACATAGAAAATCTGGCAGTTAGAGGGGTAGGTAAATGGGAGTTCGTTACCGCAACGCGCTGGACCTAATTTCCCACGGCTAAGTCCCAGATTTTCGACGGCCAACTCCCACGACTTTTGTCATAGTTGAGACTGAAAGGTTTTTGGAAGTTTAAACGATTTTTGCAACGTATTACTATCACTCAAACAAAAGCTCAAGTAACAACTAAGTTTTCTGTGTTACACATTGGAATTAGGTCTCAACTTCACATAGGAGGACTCGGCGAAAGCGGACTACGTTTCTCTAACATTTTTACCTTTTCATTCCTCACCTCTCTCACTCTCTCTCTCCCTCTCTCTCTCTCTCTCTCTCTCTCTCTCTCACTCTCTCTCCCCCTCTCACTCTCTCTCTCTCTCTCTCTCTCTCTCTCTCTCTCTCTCTCTCTCTTTCTCCCCTCTATCTCTCTTTCTCTCTCTCTCTCTCTCCCTCGTAGTATCAATGTCATATATCCATCCTTGTCCTTTCTAATCACCCATCGCGCCTATCAAAATAAGCAATGACAAGGGGGTCAATTTATTACTTTTCCTACGAAAAAGTGTCAGGAAAAGAAAAATTGAATTAAAGTAGATCAAAACACTAGTAAATCATGAAAAGGTTTTACATTGTTATATTATCATTAAGAAATGAGAAAAACTGAATTATCATTACATAATTATTAAGAAATGAGAATGTAACCTTACCTAATTGCTGCTCATATAATTATAACTATACTCCCAGTTTGAATTTAATTGTAGTTACGTATCAAAGTGATGCAAAGTACTTCTAACAGTTTTTCTTTCATCTGATTGAAATTTTGAAAATGAACACTGTTCTGATTTCTGACTAACTAGTAGTCAGTAGGACGATAGAAAAGAGTACATAACACATAGTTGGTTGGTGATATCACTATTATTTGTTGGAAGTTTTTTTCTTGTTTTTATAAAGGTATCAGGATGTATACAAATTTTTCAACAATACTTGTCGAATGAAAATTCTATAAAACTATTGATTTTTCCAGATTTCGATCAAAACCATTAATTGGTTTTTTCAGATGGACGGCTCGCAACTACTCCGTGTTTTGGGGGCGGAGCCTAAATGATGGGATCAAATTCCGTCTGGGGACCCTTTTCCCCGAGAAATCCGTGCAGAACATGAACGAGATTGAAATCAAGCCGCGCGAGCTACCGGCAGAGTTTGACGCGCGCGAAAAGTTCGTTCTTTTTACAGTTGTTGTCTTAGTTTCAAAAGTGTAGTTTTCTTTGAGCAAAACGGAAATTTTGAAGATAAACATGTTTGAAGAGTGGATAAGAAAATTCAAAAATATTAACTCGACAAGTTACTGCTAACTACCACTTCCGATTAGTTTCTCTATTTTAGCGATCGCATTTGTCCAAAACGAAAAGGTAGCCTCACAGCGCGGGTTCGAACCCAGTCAGCGAACTGGTGCACACTGAATACCTTTCCGCAGATGAAAACACGTGTGCATATACGAGAAGTGAACTGAACAATCACGTGAATTTGGCATTACAATGTATATGCACTTTGAAACTGCGTGTTTCTGAGTTTTGCTGTGTTTGTGTTTTAGTAGTAATGAATTTGCATCGCACGCTCTCAAACTCCGCTATGTTTCTCGCGTTTTTCACGTTTTTACGTGTCACACATGTTACACGTGTTTCACTTGTTACATGTTTCTATTTCAGATGGCCCGGGTACATCCACCCTGTCCGTGACCAGGGCGACTGTGGAAGCAGTTGGGCGGTTTCCACTACCACCATCTCAGCTGATAGGTGGGTAGATCAATATCGATCGATATAAATCGGTATTCAACTGAATCGCATGTATGTACACAGGGTGACCATACCTTTTTCTCTCAATTTTTTCCGGATTTATGTTTTTTGCCGAAATGCAGAATACACAGAACAAATCGATTTAACTCAAACAGATTTGCTGGAAATGATTTAGTTTTAACATACATTACTAAATGGCGACCAGTCAAGTTCGACAGTGGAGTACTTAACACTTTACAATTACTATCATGATAAAAAGAACAAATTCTTATTTATACTTTTCGAATATCGATTTTCTTGCAGGCTGTCAATAATCTCGGACGGTCGAATAAATGCCACCGTTTCCCCGCAGCAACTTCTGTCGTGCAACCAGCACAGACAGAGGGGCTGCGAGGGGGGTTACTTGGACCGGGCTTGGTGGTACATCAGGAAGTTGGGGTTAGTTGTAAATGTATATATATATATACTTTTTAATATTCATTTATGTATTATATACCCCTGGCAACTAGCGACTGGGAAACGCTGGCCAGTATTCCCAACAGGAATGCACATTCACAGTCAATTCGTCGTCAGATGGTTCTACTGTTGTTTCTGACATGTCACACATACGAATGTCCACCATGAGGAGTCAACTGTACCACTACTGCACAAGAAGACGTATTGACGATAATGTATTATGTATGATAATCACCGTCTCGAAACGATGCGAAGTGAAAGAATAAATGAAAAAATGTATGTAAGCATTTCTAAGTGTAACTCTACAGTATGCTTTTCCGGGTAGGTACGGTGGTATATTAAGAAAAGGGGGGGGGGGGGGGGGGGGGTACAAAAGTGTATTTTCTAGAAAAGTATATCTTTGAAAAATAGGTTAGTGTAGAAATTGAACTCAATGCTTGCTGAACCAAATCAGGTAAACTCTGCAAAACTAAAATTTGAGACTTCATTTGTTCCTGTTCATTCTTCTCGAACTTGAAATGTATGTTTTACTTCAACACTTTAATCAGAACCAAGACCTAGGAACGCCATGCTTCCTCTTTCCAGTGGAAAACAACTCAAAACAAAATCAAACCTGGGTTTTATATCTCTGAACACAAAACCTCACAATTCCCGTACGGGCGGGGCAATTCATCTTATCATCTCCTTTCTTCACTCTTTTTCTGATGAGCGAGTGCCAAATTATTTGAATTTAGATAAATGAAAAGTGAATAATCTCTTCTCTTTCCAGCGTGGTCTCGGAGGAGTGTTACCCGTACCAATCGGGTCTGAGCCGAGAACCGGAAATCTGTCATATTCCGAAGAGCAGCTACCGGTCAGGCAAGGGACTCACCTGCCCGTCCGATGGGAATACGGACAGCACCGTCTACAAAATGACACCGCCCTATCGCGTTTCCACCAAGTAGGTCAAATGTACATTACAGGAAAACTAATTTGGTTCAGTGTCTGTTACAGTAGTTGAGTCAGGTCAAATATGGTCCATTTGTGCTTAGAACCCTCCACATCAAGATGATGAAACTGCCAAGCAGATATACATGGAAAACATTGGAATTCACAATATGAAATACTGTTCCCAGCCCGCCTAGTTGTTCAAACAAGACCCAGAACTACTTTTTCATTAAATAAACGTATAAAATCTTCAAGAGATAATGGTTAAAGTAGGAGGATTATGTGGACCAATCCCGACGCATCGGTCCTTCAAAGTGCAAACAGAAATGTATTGCAGTTTAAAGGACTGAAGCGTTGGGATTGGTCCACGTAATCTTCCTTCTTTGAATCAACGTCAGGAACGCAGATTAGTTTAAGTTTTCTTAATATCAAAAAAGGTGGTTCAAGTACCTAATTTGCAGAGAAGAGGACATTATGACGGAAATAATCACCAACGGGCCCGTCCAATCAACATTCGTTGTGCACGAGGACTTCTTCATGTATCGTGGGGGTAAGTTCACGTTTATAGGACAAATTTCTCCGCGAATCGACTCATCCCGAATTCGAACCACTCTTCTCGAATCAGTTGGTTCGGTGAAAAACCGAACCACTTGGGTACTCAAACCGACAGGAAACCAAACCGAACTCTAATGAACGTTACGTTATCGACCAACAATACAATACAGTACAATACAATACAATACAAGCTTTTTTTTCCTCCCGTATCACTGTGTGTTGTGGTAACTCCAGCATTTATTAGTGGAATTGGTTCGGTTCCACCTCTGTCAGCTGAGTTTGGTTTGATTCGGAAACGAACCACCTGGTTCGGGAAGAATCGGTTCGAGAAGAAGTTTCCCACGGATGAACCCTTAAAAGTATGCTATTAAATTTCCAAGAAAGAGAAATGTACACTTTTTCGGTTATATTGATCGTATTTAGTGATATGATTCAACTAACTTTGTGACGGACCCCATAAATTGGAGAAATTAGTGATCAAACAATGAATTATTATGTATTGCCTCCTCATGAAGTTATATAAATAGGTGAACACATTGGTTCGGAGCTTGAAACACAGGAAATCAAGAATTTGTTGAAAACAACCTTTTCCATTTTTCAGGTGTCTACCAACATTCCACATTGGCAATGGATAAGGGGGCTCAGTACACGGGAGAAGGATACCACTCGGTCAGAGTACTCGGGTAGGTCATTAACCGAATGTATCAATCACGAATACATTTTCCATTTTCTTAAACTCAGAACTTCAATCTACCATTTTCAATACCGAAAAATGCCGTTTGTTGAGCGATTTTGTAGCTTTCTATGGTCAATCTCTACAGGGTTGGGTGAAAAACTAAGTCTCAACTTAAAGACATTGAGATTTGGAAACTTTCCTTCAAACTCGAAAAAAAAATTCACTGAATTTTAGGCATGGAATTGATATGGAATTTAGGACCCGATTAAGTTCTTCAACCCCCTTGCTACCCCTCTCGTCCCAGAAACACCGTATATTCTTAGCTACCCAACCGAATTGTAGGAGTGGGTGACGATTAGGCCTAAACACATTGAGCGGATGTCTCTTATTGAAAACTGTTTGAAATGTTTCTCTCCAAACGTTCACAAAGATAGTTTACTTCTATAAACTACCCATTGTGACACGTTGAACCTTCTGTTGATGTTGAAACTTGAGTTATAGGTTGTAGCTTAAAGGGACCGTACCTCTATAATGTGCAATGTTAGTAGATTTTGAAAAAGCAAAAAAGTCATTTATTCTGTTTTGAGATGAAAGTTTTACACGTTACATACAGAAAATGCAGAAAACCACATTATTTCGGAGCAAATTTGAAGCAAACACAATTTGGGTTACTGTAGTGCAGCAATCGTTGATCTCTTACTGTTTTGTTGTTTTCATGATATCTACAAATCTTCTTTCACAGCTTTGATCGTGGTAATTTTGGCTATGTTTTGAATATGGTTCTGTATTTTTATAGGCATTTTGAAAATTGTGTACGTAAGTGAACTCGGCGGTGTATGTACGTGCGCGTGGTCGCGCCGCATTTTCGAGAACACGGAGCAAAATGGGACGTTGAGACCTAGATGATTGATTGTGGTTTTTTAATGTTAACAATATCGAATAATCAGCTCAAACCTTCGAATTAAAGAGGAACGGTCCCTTTAATGCCTTTGAGCTCAATCGTCACCCACTCATTGCAGATGGAGAGTGGACGACACTACCGGCCGTCCTACAAGATAATAATAACTACTATTATTATTTATATTATTTTCATTCATACTATTATTATAACTATGATTATTATTCTTATTATATTGTAATTCCAGCTGGGGTGTGGACGACTCCACGGGCCACCCCCTCAAGTACTGGCTCTGTGCCAATTCCTGGGGACCCAACTGGGGAGAGGAGGGACTGTTCCGCATTCTGCGTGGAGAGAACCACTGCGAGATAGAGAACTTCGTCATCGGTAAGTTTTAGAAGACAATTAGACAGAAAAGCAACGTAATTGTTATACGTTAAAAAATGATTACCGTATGGGCATTATTTCATAAGCTTCTATAATAGATTAATTCATCGAATTTGAAGAATGACGATTATGTGCTCCAATCTCAACGCTTCAGTCCTTTAAACTGCAATACGTTCTTCAATTGCAGTTTAAAGGACTGACGCGCCGAGATTGGAGCACATAATCGTCCTACTTTAAGATTCAAAATAAATGTGTTGTTACATAAAAGATGTTAACGACAATAGAGACGGCAGAAGAACTCAGGACATACGCAATGGAAAAATATACGGAATGCAAAATTGCAAAAGAGGTGCTCCTCCTATGTTTGCTCTGAGAAATAGTCATCTCAAAATCTCGGCAAGCTGTCAACGAGTCAGTGCGTATGAAACGAACCATACTTCTGTCATTAGCTGACCCTATGAAAATAGACCTATAAAAATACATACATGAAATAATAATAGTATCACCTATGCATTAGGATGTACTCTGATCAAACAAGCGCAACAATTTCCGTATCTGCCTGCTTTTTTATTATAACCTAATAAATACACCTATGAAAATACATAGAATAATAAAAGTGTTCGTTCCAGGTGCGTGGGGCAAAGGAGCCAAAAGGAGAAGACGATTCAAGATGAGAAAAATGAGAAGACGATTCAGAAAATTGTTCTAGATTTAGATAGATTCGCCACATTTCGTAGTTTTTTTTATTTGATTTTGTACGAAAACTGTCTCTTTTCCCACTTTTAGCCGTATTTTCCGGTGTTTTTCTCTTTTTGAGCTTTTTTATCGTTTATTTCTCTCAATTTTCATTCCACCTCTCTGATTTCACTTCAATTCTTCACTTTATAGGAACAGAAATATCAGAAAGAGCCTATTTGAAAGGAAAAGTATCTCAAACTTCTATTACTTTTTGTTCATCGAAAATTGAGTTTACTAGAAAACATTTTCTTGAGTTTTTCTTGCTCCTCGTTCCGTACGTATATATCTCTTACAAAACTGTTCTGGTTTGTCAAGCAGTTGTTAGAGATCATTAAGAGGCGGAGACGCAGACATTCAGACATTCAACAGAAATGCAAATTAGCCAATTAGCTGAGCTAATTTTGTGTCTTTATTTTCTTGTGTAACGCTTTTTGCTTCTGCGCGCAGAATGTTATAGTAATAAAGAATTCCAAGTTAGTGTAGTTCTTTTCATGTGTATTTTTTCTATTTGGGTAAACAGAAAATGGTATTTGAACTAAAATGAGGCTTACTGTGTACTCCAGTTATTGCTGTGCTCGGAAACTTTCTCCTCTGCAAAATCAAATCAATGGGGAAACCCAAAAAATCGATGAAATCACCCAAAAATGAGTGATGAGAAACGCCGAATCAGTGAAAGTTGACATACTCTTTTCAAGAATTGTTCATCCAAATCAGAGAAGTTATTGTAAAAATTCTACCAAACATTTTCCCATGAAACATTGAATGATCTTGAAGAGCACTTTCGTTCAATTATATGGCTTCTTTCCGAAACTATTGTAACTTTTTGAAATACAACTATCTTTCCATACGTGGTTGATCCCTCAGAAAATTTCCAAACATCTCGAAAAACAACTTCATCCGAACAGGTATTGATTGCACGGTTCAGAAAATATAAAAAAAAACTCGAAAATAACTTTAATCCACCATATATTGCACCGTTTACAACGAAATTCTTCTTCTAGACTTCAATCTTTATCAGATGGCCACAGATCTGGCGGGACAGGGACAGTAGGCGGCGTCCGGGCCGGGGACCCCAGCGTCTCCTATGATTCCCGGCTGGAAGAGGATACATAAATAAGTAAGTTTATCACAGGAACAAACTACAAAATACAGAACTACGTTTCCTCGAATACCCGGCTAGAATAGGATAGATTCACAGAGAATGAAAGAAGCTGCGTTCTAGTTCGATCACGGAGGTGAACTTCAACTTCAGTTCAGTTATAAAACCTGGCACAACTCTGCTATCAAGTAAACTATATCAATTGGGAGATTGCCAACAAGACACAACTTCATTCGATGATTGATTCAGAAAGCATCTAACTCTTGGAAGTCGAGCATATTGCTGGATTTGGTATATAATTTCTCAACCGTTCAAAAAGTTTCTAATATATTGTGTTGAGAGGCACTGGGTTTTGCTATGCAGGTTAATATGATCAAATACATGAATCTTTTTTGATTTTCAGTGTTTCCAACGTACCTCTCCATCCTGTCCCTTGTCTCCATCCCTTCCCGCGGGTCCCTCCTCTCCGTCCTGTCCTAGTTGTCCATCCTGTCCGGGTTCTCCCTGGGGACCCTCTTGGCCCTCTGGACCCTCCTCTCCGGGCTCACCAGGAGCTCCCGGTAACCCTACTCCTCTGGTACCATTCTCTCCGTCGACACCAGGCTCACCATCCTCACCAGGTGGTCCGGGCTGGAAAAGGTTATGGTATGTTTGGGAGATAATCTGGATTTCGATACGTAAGTGTGAGTATAGTCGTCGTAAACGAAAAGGCGGGAGAGTACTGTATATCTCAATTTTTGATGTGTGCGAACACATGTATCCGATTCTAAAGCTTGTCTGTTTTGAGCACCTCCTAGGCCAATGGTTGGCGTCCAGCTAGGAATCTTTTGCTCGTAGGTTCGATTCCGGAGAGAGACAACTATTTATTAATTTGGCACCCCCTATAAATTGAAATGACGGCAAAACTATGATACAGACTGTAAAATATTGTTTGTGATTGCCATTTTTTCTAGATATGCCAACTTTCCGTAAAAAAAAACACTTGAAAAATCAATAACTTAGTGTTGGCTCGACTCTGATTATTTTGAATCACGCTAACCTCTCCGGGCTCTCCCTCCACCCCAGGTTCCCCGTTCTGTCCGTCTCTTCCCGCGTTTCCGTCGGTTCCGTCGTCTCCGTCCTGTCCGGGTGGTCCTTCCGGTCCAACCGGTCCCGGTGGTCCAGCCGGACCAGCCGGACACGCCACGCAGCCACCGGCGGTATCCTAAAAGACCGGTTTTCAGGACTTCATCAATGAAACACAACATTCTCAGGAATTTTTAAGTTACATTATGGGTTATGGTTATGATTTTTGTGTGCAACAACTTCTGAGCCGGTATGCATGGATATGCCTAGCCGGGATGTAACTACTGTCTCGGGTTGGAATAATCGGTATGCACAAGCGTCCCGGGTTGGGTTAAGGCGTTTTTCATGAAAACAATGCATTTTGTTAGCCGATAGGTAATTCAAAGAGTAGCAACTCCCCAACCGGCCCGATATGTTTAATGCATACGGCCTCCGGTCCACAGTAGGAAACGTTTTCACTTTTTCGTGCTTTAAAGAGATTGCGTATCTTTTCGATCATTCGGGGCATTCTAGACATCGGTCATTTATGAGACAACTAAAGAAACTTTCAGAAACATTATCATGAGCGGCGCACATGATGTTTGTTTTCAGAAGCTGTCGATTCTGTTCTCTTGATTCAGTTCAATAACTCTTGAAAAGAACTAGTATAATTCAGTTAAATGAAACCCATGGGTGGGAAGTTCTTTTACACTTTGTTCGTTCTTATGAAAACTGTTTCTGCAACTTCTATACTTGGTCGAATACTGTAAAAGTTTATCAATCCGGAAAACTGGTACATTGTAGACTTTTGTGAATCGCTCTGTCTTTATCGGTTCGTAGTTTGATCTCGAGGTTTGAGGTTTGTTTCGAGATCAAACTACAACGCTGCGTCGGTCTTTTCCTACCTGTAGCGCGATGCCGTTGCATCCCTTCTGTCCGGGGTATCCTGGGTAACCGTCGTCACCGGGTGGTCCCGGTTCACCGGGAGGTCCGGCGGGACCGAACGGACAACGACCGCTGTCTGTAAAACCGTATATTTGAGTATGCTTGACAATCCCGGCAGTCTAATCCTATCCTACGTCTCTTGCTTCAGAACACTATTTCGCAACACTCGTCTCCGGGCGGAATGTGAGAGTAGAGCAACATGTTTGAGGAGACGCAGGTTCGGAGAGAAATTTTCTTTTCTTGTTAAATTGGTAAATACTCCTTTATAAATAATTTGTTTGAGCGGCTGTTTGAATTAGTTTCTTATCTCATTTCAACTAGGGTCACAACATTTTCATTAGTGTGTTGAGAAATTAATGATTTCTAGTTCATAGTTTTCACAAAATTGTTAGGGAGAATCGCTTGAAGGTGCGATCCATTTTTCAAAGTTATGAAAAGGTGCTATTTGTGCTTCGCAAGCCAAAGTCACTGCCCCATTACCTTACTCCAAAACGTGCAATTCTTACCAGTACCGTACTCCAACTTAAAAGCGTTACCGTACCTTCCAGTTTGCAGTTACATTGTTCCGTCTCTCTCTTTGGTCTTCCCACGGAGAATGTATTCGTCTTCACCATCTCGCGCCAAGCGTCGTTTGCGATCATCTGTAAGTTTCAATGTTGTAGACACACATTCATTTTGTCAGGGGGAGGGGGTGATTGATGAGGGACCAGCCGGTCTGCGTATCATTGCTCTACATACTCTCTCGTATGCTGGCAAGTGATAAACGACCCCCACTCCTTAGATCGATTGGCGCCAAATTTTTGACAAAAGCGAGAGGGCACGCAGGTCAACGAGGTCGCAGACAGGCTGAGACCGTCTGCGTCTCTGTGACCTAAACACTCTCTGGTCGTGGTCGCTACAAAAAATAGCTTGCTAATTGGCAGAGGGTTTCTGAGTCAGCACAATCAAGTTACTCTTCTGTTCTCATTGGTGAAAATGAAGAAAATATGCTGTGTGCTTTTCCGGATATACCGAAGCTTCGTTAGCACGTTTAAAGCATTATACTGTAGTAGTCTCAGTGAAAAAACACTATACCTTTTAAATAACACTTACATTGAAACATGAGTCAGAAAATAACATGAAACGGCAATGTTTTATGTGACTATTCCAGCTATACTGTTAGGCAATTGCACAGTCACCTGAAGCTGTTGAACACCGCAGAACTCAGAAAAGTGCAATGACAAAGTGCACGATGCCTCATCAAAATGCTAATTTGACGTGACTATTCAGTTAACTTCTAGTATAAACTTGGATGTAGGTTCTTCTTTGTGAATTTTAAATAGGACCTACATTGAACTCTCCCATGTCGTGTACGGCGTCCGTGTAGAAGTTGTCGATGTCCCTGACAATCGATACCAGGCAGAGGAGGGAAACCAGGGTCGCCACTCCACATATGCCAGAAATCACGGCAATCGCTGTTCGGGGCAAACTCATCTGGAGAATTTGTTGATGTTTATTTGTTGCGATCAACAAACTGCTGTTGTTTTGGGAACTGAAAAAATACAAAAAAGCAGCTAGCAAGTTATGATATCGCTGTTCGGGGCAAACTCGTCTGGAAAACTTTGTTGTGATCAACAAACTAAGTTTTGGGGTTTTAGGGGGTTATGTTGACGTATATTTTCGATCAACCAATTACATGTTGATATACATCAATTAGAACAAATAACAAAACACAACAGAAGTTATAGTACGCAGCCAAGCATCGTAGACAATACATGAAACTCATAAATTAATCCCAAGAAAAGTATCTCTAAACCGTGCTAATCTGACCTGCCCAATGGATTGTAACTCATGAGAGCTTCTCGTGAGAGACAGAGTTTAGACGAATAGATGGTGGTCTGAGAAGCAAGAAGACAGAAAAGAGAAATAGAGAGAGAGAGAGAGAGAGAGAGAGAGAGAGAGAGAGAGAGAGAGGGAGAGAGAGAGAGAGAGAGAGAGAGAGTAATAGAAGGAGATAGAGGAAGAAAGGTGAGTTGTGACTGTGTACACAGGAGTTCCTTTTATATACCACCCAACTCTAAAAAGGGGGACATGTTTGCTTCGAACGTCGTTCTTCCACGCTTTTTACCGGTACTTAAGCGTCGTTTGGAATAGCCGTAGGCTCTTTTTCGGTGGCGCGAGACGAGATTCGAGATTAGGTTGGGAGCTTATCTGATCTCTCTCTGTCTCTAACTTTTTCTTCTCTCTGTCCCTCTCTCTCTTTCTCTCTATCATATCTCTCGCTCTTCTTTCCTTCTTTCTCTGTCTCTTTATCTCTTTCTCATCTGGCTCTCTGTCTCTCCTAAGGTTGGGGCAGAAGAAAACTTATGAAGGAAAGCTTATCTGATTCCTCTTTCTCTGTTTCTCTCTTTTTCCTTTTTCTCTCTATTCCCTACTCTCTCTCTATTTTTCTTTCCCTTTTTCCCTGTTTCTTTTCTCTGTCTCTCTATCTATTTATTACCCTTTCTCTCTGTCCATTATTTTGTAAATTTCTCTTAGGGTTCAGCGGATGATATGTCTTCATATTCCCTATCAGCCCTGTTTCGTACAATACAATACTTAAATTTTCATTAATAATGAAAGAATCAACAGCTGATCGGGTTGAACAGACATCTTCTCGCTTTTCTGATCTGTAATTTCTTGTCCTGTCGTCGTTTCTCCAGGGCAGGCCTACAAAGTATCGACTGGATTAAAAATCAATAGATCACGAAGTTAATGGAAAGTTGTTCAAAATCATTATTCGTCATGGGACAGTGTGAGGCTTGTAGAACACGGTTGTATTGAGCTCGAGATGAAGGTCAACCAAAACTTCTAAAACTTTTTTTCCGGAGGTTTTGCTCGATAGAAAGTCTCAGTGTACATTCACTAGAAGTAAATTGATTTTTGTTGTTCGTTAACTAGAAGTAAAACAATATAACTACGTTATCATTGCACGTTTACAAAACTCCCACACTTCATTCCATCCTGTGTCTCCTTCAACAAACGCTGTTTCTTCAACTCTAACATCCTGCTGGGATTTGGCGAAATAGTGTGCAGAGCGAGAGACGCAGGGTGGGATGAAGATGCCGGGATCTACTAACGTACGTATTCCCGATAGACGTTTCACGTGACCCATCATTTCACTAGCAGTCTACACACGTGGATTGAAATATGAACCTACCCAATGACCATTTCATTTCTATTCGGATTCTTGTACACAGGAAATAGGGAAAATGAAGAGAAATCGAAAAATGGTCGCATACCCTGGAAAATCATATTTACCACTTAATTTGATGTTGTGTTTGAATTTCACACCGTTTATAGTCCTTTTCATCTCTACTGAGACTCCTACAGTCAGATTTCGAAACTTTCATGCAGTTTTGTTCACTTGCTTTTGATCGAAGAAGTTGAGGATTTTCGTACCTCCTTCTCATTTTCAGTTAGAGTATTATGTACAAGAGCATTTTCCATTAACTGTATTTTCAGCTACACAACAGCCTTAGGAAAGTTTGTAAGGGTACTGTAGGAGTCTCAGTAGGAATGGTGTGAACTATACCAATCTCACAAAAAACACGATTAACCCCTCTGAGCTATATCTCACGAGCTTCTGATGGAATCCTGTTGATTACTGTGCTACAATCTTTGGAGCTCATGAGTAGCTCATGAGGTTCCTCATGAGAAACTCATATGAACTTCACATGGGAAGAATTGGTACACCGCCTCTCGAAGGTGAAAGTCATTTGGTACAGAAGATGTCCGAAAATCACAAACAAAGTTCCCAATTTGTTCGTGTATTTCCAATCCTCATTAAAAATAAACCAAGGACTTCTACTTCTGAATGATAACTACCTGCAAGACTTTTCATTTAGAACCACTTTTTCTTTGAACCACCTTTCAGTGTGTTTAAACTAACGTCAAAGCACTTGAAAAGGTTCAAATTTTCGGTATTCGATTCTGATTCTCTATTGCGTATTTGCTTATTTAATTGCGGAAAGAGTTCCCGCTGTTGTTTTCGACTTTGTCCGAGTATAAGTTATAGAAGAGTCGTTGAAGAGTTTATATGGGTACTGTAGGAGTTGGTGTGGACTATCAAGTCAATTTGAGCATGGAAAGGCCATCATACTATTAGATCAACTGTAGTTCGTAGATCTACACAGTAGACAACCTGTCTATCAACATTTCTACTGAAAAGTATATGTACTTTTAACCGAAGGATACAAATAGTTCAATGAAAAAACTTGTTCATTAGCTTTTGAAAACAAAAACACGGGGAAGTTTTGAAAACATACTGTAGAGGAGCTCAGGTACAACTGAGATAGACTATAACTTACCGGCGCATCTATCCTCTGAGAAGACGTATTATGTAGCAGGAACAGCAGAATTACAAAACAACTTCTCGGAGACATTGTTACCTGGAATTGCATGATTAGTGTTATTTAGCTTTTCAAAAACTACTGTTCTACTCTTACTATCTTGTAAACAACCTTCAAACGTTCTGATATGAAAATGAAAATCGGAACAAAGTTCGTTTCACTTGCTCTTGGACACCTACAGTACGATTTAGAAACTTGCAACAACATGTTATATCCTGCTAGAGTAGTGAGGAAGTTCTTAGATTGTTGTTCATGTGGTTTCATGATAACATCGCTCCACCGAAAACGATCCAAACTTTTTCTTCAGAAAACCACCATTAGAAAGGTTATCCATGGCACAGCGAGAGGTCACGTAAGAATTGGAACAACTATCAATATCGAGGCAAAAACAGATATACAATCCTATTGAGAAAATCGGAAAATGCATAAAAATGAATGAGCGATGAAATATAGCCTCGTCCTATTTGTATTTCTCTACCACGCGTTCATTTGGAGCTAGATTGACAGTTCAATTTATATGCCAAATTAAAATGTCCCCCAAAATCGGACTAATTAACTTGGACTCAAGTACCAATCTCAACATTTCTTAGGTGAACATTTCACGGGTCCTCCACTTAAAAACATGATAAATTTGTTTGTAAACTTATACAATATGTGACAACAAGGAAAAATTCTCAATCGTTAGCACTGCAATCTATAAAAATGAAGCTTTGTCAGAAATACCGAACTCCCTCGGCTATACTGTAAGAGAATATGGTAATTGAACAGTAAGAAATAGATGTTTGTTGTTGTTTGTTACGAAACTTCGAAGTGTTCCACTTGTTTACCTCATTACCCACTTGAATAAAAAAATAGAAATTATATATCTCAAAGCATTCAAGCTGCATCAGAGAGACAACAATGCAGCTTTTCACACCCAAGTTGTTCGAAATGGGTTTTATATCGTGGTAAAACAAAGGCTTAACAGCTAGTCGACATCATTCCTTTTGAGAATAATGCAGTGCATGTTCAAACTTGACAAGAATGAAAAAAAAATATTAAAATCTGTCTGTAAGCGGGTTTATGAATTCGTGAGTTTTCATAACATTTCGATAACATTCACGCGATAAAACTAAATGAAAGTTATGCAATCATACTGTAGACGTCTCATTTAGAATGAAAAGACTATATACTGTTAGTCAATTGCACAGGCACGTCAAACATGTTACACACAGCAGAACTCAGATACGTGCAATGACAAAGTGCACAATGCCTCAATACAATGCTAAATTTACGTGATTATATAATTTAATTCTACTATACCAAAAACCAACTGCTCCAAACGTTGATGTTTAGTAGTAGTGAACCCACGTAGAACTGAGAAATGATATCATTTGCAATTGAAACATGGAAAAAATAGCCTTTTAAGAGCCTATAAAAAGTGAACGGGAATGAAAAAGGGGGCGTAAGGGGATATTGAAACACAGAAAAAAACTACTAAATGTCGAGTTTTTTCGGAGATCAAATAAAAGATCAAATAAGTTCGGTCATACTATGTTCTCCATTATGAAAGGTTTACCACTTGGGGCCAATTTTTTATCATTGATAGTTGGGTTAATTTCTTTACGAAACCCTCCCAATACTTATCCAACTACCACCTACCATCTAGTGTGAGACCAAAGTATGTATGCTAGAAGATCCCGGCACCTTCATCCCAACCTGCGTCTCCTCAAACATACGCTATTTCTCTGCTCTTACATCCCGCCGGGATACGAGTGGCGCGAAATAAGGCAGAGCGAGAGACGCAGAATGGGATGAAGGTGCGAGGATCTTCTAGCATTAGTACTAAAATCTTCGTTGTAGTTTGATTCCTATTATGATTTTCGACAAAATAGGAACGCGATAGAACTACAAACACCGTGCAATAGAACGACACGCCGTATGGGTTTCTTCGTGAAAGAGCGAGCCCTATATCATTTAAATATTATCCTGACACTCAAAATTATTTCAGAACTAAAACAGAACAGAAAGTCATGAATATTTATTCATGTTCAAAAACAAAGAAATGGCAGTAATACTGAAAAAGGAATAGGAAGTGTCAGCGTTCGGCATGTAGTACTGTTTTCCATCCCATTCGTTACACAGAAATCCTGAAACAAAGATTCGATACTTTGAAAAACCTGAACAAACCGCGTATCAAACGAAGTTGTATAAATTAAGACAAAAGGACTATAGTTTGTTCCACCCACTTATAACCCTCTACAAAAATATGCCTAAACTTCCAGGTCAAAGTTTGTTCGGCGTTTTTGGATTTTTTTTCCAAATTATAGTAACGTGTTCTACACCTTTACTACAAACTCTAAAATCTTTTAATCAAAATTATGAGTTCTTCATCAGAAAAAGCTTCCTCAATATTTAACGGATTACTGTAGAAGGACATCGATTGGAAGAACAGAGTGTACGCAGCCCAATAGACTACCAACATAGTCTGCCCAATAGATGAAAAGAAGTCGTGTTGATATACTTCTTTTCAGTGAGACCTTGGCAGTGCTCATGGCTACTTTTACCACTGCGGGCCACCTACAGAAGCCGAGACCGAGTAGGTCAAAAAGACGAAAGCAATCTGCGTGTCTCTAGTCTACACGCTCTCTCGCCAAGTGCGTATTTGTGAAAAGTCGTAGCAAGCTACAACTCGGAGAACAATAATGCAAAGTTTCAGACAATTCCCTGCCAATTAGCAAGCCAGTTTTGTAGCGGTCTCGACGAGAGAGTACGCAGGTCAGAGAGACGCAGATGTCTGCGGCCTCATTGGCCTCAATACTCTCTCGCTTTTGTAGCTTGCTAAGCGCAGAAAATTGGCGCCAATCGTCTGAGATGCCAACTCTGAAAAATAGTTCCAGCCCACCTTGACAACATCGAGTGCACTCTGTGTAGAATAGGCCGTAGCCTCGCTCCTGACAACCTGAATGACAAAATCAATATGTATCCAATCCATTATGATCTCTTCAAAAATGCCTTTGTCAAAAAATGCAAACGTGTGATCTCTTCAAAAATGTCTTATTTCAAAAATTTTCCAAAGTAGCTACTATCCTACAAACTATCTGGTACAATCATCGTCGTCCAGCACTGTTAAATTGCATGTAATATCATGTGCGCGTAACAGGACAAACGTACTTCAACTTTTCTCTCCATTTACCATCTTGGAGTGCTAGATACTATGTGGAAAGTCACGAGTTTAGCCGCGAAAAGTTCTATTCTATTTATTGAAACATCTTTCGTTCGAAGCAAAGTGTATGCAAAACATTCATATTACTGAGTGCATCACAAAAAACCATAGTAATGTACAAAAAAACACAGCTTCTGCTGCTTATGTACAGAACATTTCATCATTCTGTTTCAATATCCCCATAGGTTTTAAATATTGGTTATTTTATTTTAGTTAGAGGGAACTTTTGAAGACGTTTCAAAAGTTGGTTTTCGAGTTAGTATAGTTCGCTTGATGACCAATTTACAGTTTTTCGGAAAACGCCCAAGTGGTGAAAAATAGCCTAGAATTTTTATTGGCAAGCTGCCAAGTATCAGTGGGAATGACCAGAACTGTTTGATCGTACCTTCCACACACTCTTCTGCACAATCTCTATCCACCGTAACGAAGAAGCCATTCAGATTGGTCACGGTAGACTGAAATACATATAAAATAATATATTTATTATCATATTATTTTGAAAGCGGCTGTTTTCCGCCGAAAACTATGGCTACACAGCAAAAAATACGACCATACCCTACTTTATAGTGGGGGCCGAATTTATAAATTTCTGTCTCTCCCCGGAATCGAACCTGCGAGCAAAAGATTCGTAGTAGTCCGCTAACCACTACGCTATTAGAGTACATGACAGGCATGTTTTGGAATCGAAGAGAGTACACAGCGGAAAGTGAGATATACAGTACTCTCCCGCTTTTCCTTTGGCGACTACTATAATGAGCATGTTTCAAGGAAGAAGAGTTGATTTTCTATTGTATTGCAATGAATGCTTTCATCCATGTTCAATGTTCAGGTCAAATGTACAGCTCGAACACAGAGAATAGCAAACTAAATCATGTTTCGACTGTGTTGGAAGGTGATTCTTCGAAGATTTTTCAACGATCGATTGACTAAGATGAAAAAAATACGTTTTGAACGATTTAAGGTGCTTCATTGAAATACCTAATGCACATCTCCGATTATGAACTTCCTCTCAATATTTCTCCAATAATAATAAAACTATCTGTTTTATATTAACAAAATTAACAAAAAACTATTTAGTATTACTTGACTAGTAATTATATTACTTTTACTCTCCTACTCACAATACAGTATTTTTCCGTGGTGGTACAGACTCTGCGCAGATCGCTGCGGGAGCCGAATTTCAGTTTGTTCATGCAGTCCGAGTTCTGATTTATCCCGTCCAACATGTCCTTTTTCTTGCGAGAATGAATGCAGTAGTTGCATTGAAACTGCTCCTCCAATGGGACTATCTGGAGAATACAAGGAGAGTTGCAAGGAGAGTTACAAGGAGAGTTACAAGGTGAACTCAACTGTTATATTTCATGATACGTGGTCAAAGGCAGACTTATGGAATAAAAATTCATTTTTCTGTATTACCAAGTAGTCAGCACAAATTGAGTGAAAACTTTGTCTTAGAAAAAACCCACAACTTTCGGTACAAATGTTCGAATCGACGTGAAACTAACGAAAACTACCTCGAAATCCTGAGAAAACACCATTGAACCCATTTCCAACACGAGAAGAGCGAAGTTCAGCATGACAGAACTGAAAGAAAAACAGACTTTTATTGGAAAGTACCAGGAAACTGAGTTTGTGGAAGGAGTTTATCTCAAGTATAAGTTGCAGGAGTTCGGATCAAACTACAATACAACATCACATTATATACTATTAGTCAATTGCACAGTCTCGTGAATGTTAAACACAGCAGAACTAAGAAACGTACCACGACAAAGTGCACGATTCCTCATTAGAAGGTTAACTTACGTGACTACTCAATATACTTCTAGTATACACGAACCGTTTGGCACCCCTCTTCCAGAGCCATTTCTTCAAAAGACGACGCACAGCATTTACTGATTATGCTTTGGTTCCCTTAACCTTTTCTTCCTCCAACAATGACTATTTTGACATTCCCAGTGACATACACGGGAAAGGGCACGCCTATAATTGTAGGTCACTATAGATTCTACTCTTTCCAACGCAAAACTATAGTTCGTTTTGTTCGCACTGAGACTCTTTGGCTTTGTGCCAAGATTTTCGAACGTTTTTTATTATATACTTGAAACAAACATAGTATTCCAGAAACTTTTTTTCTTTCACGTGTTCTTGTGAAAGTGAACAACAGCTGACAGAGATTTGCAGTTTTTTCAAAAACTCCAAAGTGGTGAAAAACCGCTGAAATATTCATTGGCACGTTGCCAAAGTCTCAGTGGGAATGAACGGTACTATATACGGTGTATGTTGATCTCTCTCGCTCTATTTGTAGTTTGAACCTGTTGCTTTGCGATGAAAATGCTTTAGTAATGACCTGTAGCGAGACTGAACTACAGCAACTATTCGTTCACTTTCTATAGAAGTTGGCGTTTTAGGCTACCGCATGTCATGTACAGTAGCACAATGTTATAAAACACTTTTTTGAAAGGTCATCTTTGAGCGGATCAATTCTGAAACTTTTTTGTGCATGGTTTTCCGTCTAGGCGTCTAGTAATCGAAATCTTTCAAAACAAAAAATAAAAAAAAACATGAAAGATTAAAAGATTTTGTAATGTTAAAAATGATCACTATTCGTTTATTCTCTCCACGGGCACTGATTCTAATTTACTACTCGTGTCACGACATGGTTGGTACTAAAATTATCTTTGTTCTGAGGAAAGAAGTTTATATTCAGTGCGTTCGGGTATCATCCAGAAATTATGCTGTGTGAAGCCTCTCAAACAACATTCCCGAAATCCGAGAGTAATTCTCATTTCATAGTTTGAGATCTTTATAACAAACTCGAATAAACTTGTTGCGTTGTAGTCCGAGCATAACTCGGTCCCAAACCTTCATGACCACAAATACTTTTGTTTTATTATGATGAAACACAAGTATTTAACTTAAAAACCAACTATAAAAGCTTTCTCGGTTCGAAAAGCAATGAAACAAACTCGTCATGAAACTATGCTCATCCAACTACACTACAAATTGAAGTTTAGAACAGTGTGTACTAACCCATTTTTAGGTTATTTCAATACATCGAAGACTGCTCTAGAACTTCAATAATACTTATATTCATTGAAACTATAAACACATTTTTTACGTCAAAATATGTGTGGAAAGAGTAAAGACGTTGACCAACTCGTAATACAACTAGTAATAACTGGCGCCAGGAAGTGAAGTCAATTGTTGTGTTCTCCTCTATTGTTAGTCGGGGGGTAATGGGGTGGAAGGAGCAGCTGGTTTGGGAAAAACCTAGGAAAACAGGCCAATTCTATACGTAACCGGGTTTTTCGGTACCCTAACTGGTTTTTGGTAATCCTTTTTCTGGTTACTTCACAGGCAACCGGTGGGTAACATAAACAGAACTTCGGTTACCGTAAAAACTAACGGTAAACGCCACACTTTTCGTTAGACCAACAGGTAACCGGTTTTTCATTTTAGGCTACTAGTCGGTTACCTACTGAGGTAACCACAGAAATAGGCTACCAATCGAGAAAACATAGGGCGATCCTACTAGTTTGTAGTTTGGTCTGCGAGTACAGCAGTAAGTAGTCGCGGATATAGAGTGAAATGCGAGGCGAACAAACTACATTCTCAGATAGCCTTCTCTCGAACTAGCATCAACACAATGAAATATTCCCACAAAACCAGAAATTCTGATTCAAACATGTTTATAGTAGTGAACGCTGAAGTGAACTATATGAAACACTTAGGAAACTAATGTTTGCACTTTTCTTCGTTCTTTTATCAAAGGTAGATCAATATAGATCAACCAACACATATCGTAACCTCATATGCGAAAAAAACATCGAGAATTCAGAACGAAGCCCCAAAACGCAGGCGGATCATCCACAGAAGAACGAAAACCATTGATTAGATCTGGCTGCGTTAGCTAGGGCCATGCTTATTACGACTTGTTTCGTGCTGCTATCCAGCAGTATGGATGGCTTCACTGTTTTTTTGTTTGTAGTTTGATACGATTACGGTGCCCGACACTTCTACTATGTTTCAGCTCACACAACGACTGCTTCACACCGTATCCATAGTATCACCAAGTTGGAGCATATATTGTTCACATTCACAATAAACAGAATCATACCCATTTATGATCAGTGGATTGAATTCACATTCATTGGTAGTGTTCATTTTTGAAACTGTGTGTTCATCTTCACATTCCATAAACGCAGTTTGCAACAATATATTATATTTTACTGTAAGAAAGCTGCAGTTTATAGTTAATTGCTCCAATTAATACGAAATAGCTTCCAACAGTCGTTTTAATTAACGAGCCTTGTCCGCTCAGACAGATTCCTGCCAATTGGCATGCCAATTTTTACGTTAGGCTGCCAACTTCTGCCAATTTCGTATTTTTCGTGCGACGTCACCTAGCCGAAAATCAGTTTTTCAAGGCGACAAACATTGAAAAATGTACACAAATGTCTATATACGACATTTTGAATTCAATGGTTGGGGTATAAACCATACGAGATGAAACCAAACCGATTCCCTACCTAAAGCAAACCATACCGAAAGGGTGAATACATACCTACCTCGAAACATACAGAGTACTCACTACTGATATGTGTTTTTCACCGTGACTGTCTCGCCTTCACCATATTCCGAACAAAAAACTGTTGAGAAGAACAGGTGAATGCTTATTCAGTGTTGATTAAGGAGGTCGGTAGGGTTTCACCCCCTCGGTATGGTTTGCTGTCGGTGGGGGTCGGTATGATTTTACCTCGGTATGGTTTGTTTATAGTCGACCTCCATGGGAAGATTTATTTACATATCATCATCAGATGGAAATAGTATTTTCATCCCATGAACACGTAAGAGACAAAACCTGTTTTCTACCCTATTAATATTTAAAAAAAAGGAATTTGTCTTGAAACTTCACTCTGAGAAACCTCCTTGTGTGCTGTTTCAGTCGTATTACTGCTTTTCTTTAGTTATTAAGTAGTTTTCAGCAGCTTTTTCCTTCAAAATTGAATTTTTGGATTACGGTATCTCTGCCAATTAGCGCTAACTCCTGCTAATTGGCGCCAATGTTTCTGAGTGTTAACACGCGAGAGAGGGTCTGAGCCTACGTAGTGGCAGTCCGTTTTACAATCTTAGGTTTGTGACGTCATAGGGGCCGGATTTCGGTTTCATCATTGATTGATTTTTAATTCTTCTTACTCTTTCTTCATTCTTTCTTCTTCTTATTTCTTTCTTATCTTTCTATTTTATATTCATATTTATCAGAATATCGTTGGCCACCCATTTTTTACCTAGCTCACTCCACCTAGCAACCTTCCTATCTATCTTCTTATGAATAATCCCCTTTTATAATGTATTCTCTTCTCTTATTATGTTTGTAACATTGTTATTATTTGTGTTTGTGACACTGGGACAATTAGAGCAGCTTCGTTAACGGTTAATAAGCGCAAAAAGCGGACCTCGATGTAGAGTAATTCGATTTGTTGTTTCGTACGCTGTCTGGGTTCAACTTCCTCCCCCTCCCCCCCCCCCCCTCCCCACAGTTTTCTAAATTCTTCATAATAAATGTTCCGTTCTGTGATGTTTTGTTAATTATGTTGTTTTTTCTAGGCCAGTAGGGTTCGAACACCAACGAGCGATGATCGAGAGTCCATCTTCAACCTGTGCTTTCTTCTGGAATCAGGATTTTTCTGGTTAGTTGTGTCTGTTCCTAAGGTTAAATTGTTACACGTGAGCCAAAAGTAATTGGTTTACTAAAGTTGTCAGATTAGTCAGAATAATTTCAAAACCCGGTTCTTTTGTTGTAAATATTTTGCCGGGATGTTTTGCCCGATAAAAAAACGTCTTCAGCACTTCAGCTTAAAAATGGGGACCCTTGTGTGGGTTAGTCACACCTTACTGGTTTTTTGATTATAAGTCGCATATACGGGTTTGAAGTAGGCTCCGAAATCAACCGTTCGACAGTCTTACATTTTAAAAAGTGTCGACCCCAATTTCGAAAATAAGCATTTTACTGAAAAGTCAGCTGAGTTTGTGCGTGAAATCAACCACGTCCCGTAGGCCGTAGCTTCCTACATTGATAATCATCACTAACTAGTTTTTATTTTAGGACACGGGGTCCTTTTCAGGGTATATTGTTCAATTTTGCCTCCCCCCCCCTGAGCCAAAATAGGTTCGAATATTGCCCCCCATTTTGTTTTGTGGGGGGGGGGTGTTTTCAAACGTATAGTTTGTACAATTACTCTGCTTTCTATTCCCCAACCCCTCTTTCACACTCACAATATCAATAACCCCCCTTTCTAGATGGAGTCGTATTGGGAGGGGGTGATAGTACTACGGGGGGGGGGGGGGGGCTAAGTCGAACTCATTGGTTTATGTATGCAAGGGTTTTAAGTTTATCACAGAGTAATATCACATTTATCTGGAATCATACGTGCGATGATTTGCTGTCCACAGAAATTGCTTGAAATTCGGGTGTTTCACTTCCGCAACTAAACTACAAAACAGAGTGGAATGTTAACTCTACAGGTAAAGTGTGACTAATAGTGAAATTAGGGTAATTAAAGAATCCCAACTGCGAACTGATGATTTTGAGGTGAACCCGCTCATACACCGCCAAGGCCTCTTTGGATATGGGGGGTTTCGAGCTAATTTTTGTGAAAAGTGGGTAAGTGGGGGTCGCGAGTTGAGAACCAGCGTCCAGCGAATTTCCTATTAACCAAAAATTTATGAAAATCGAGGGTTAGCGACTGAAAAATGGGCAGTTTCGCGAGCTTTCAGAAAAATAAGGGAACCTTGGCGGTGTATGAAAAGATGAATATCCATATATTAGGACCGAGCCTTTTTATTAACATAGACCTTGTTACCGGCTTCCAAATCAGTAAGTATATGTTTATACTGAGTGTCTACATGCTGCAATGATACAATGCGTATTATTTCTTCAAGTTTCAGTTAATGTGTCGTAGAAGTTTTGTATGGTGTTGTTGTGTGTTTTTATCGATCTAGTTTCCTCCTCACAGGTCATAGGAGTTCGCTGCAATATACAGAATGAAACATGCTATTACATTTCTATTACAAAATATTAAAAATGCATCTGCATATTCCTATGTTTTTTCCAATGTCGTAGAGATTCGCCTTTTCGTTTTCGCATGCAAAACTGCATCAACGTTTCGTTTCGAGGGTTAGACTCTTTATAATTTGTAATAGAAATGTAATAGCATGTTATTCATGCAATGTAATAGCAATGGTAATATTCAAACGAGTTAATGCAGTTTTCGCTTTTCGTTTTCGCATAAATGAAGGTTAAAGATTTCATAACATTGATTGTTGCCTTTTCAGAGTCGATGTGCTACTGCTGCAAGTTGCATCCTTTGGTAATGTTGTTTGATGAGTAGTTGTTTGACGCTGTTTCATTACTCCTTCATTACTTTTTTAAAATAATTAACTTAATTAACTAACTTGTGTTTATAGCATTGTTTATTGTCCCCCCCCTGCCTTCACAATGACCGAATGAGTAGATTAGACATGCGTGCGGTTTTTCGACCCCCACGTTGTCTGATCTCCTTGTTTTGTTGATTGAACCGACATCCTATCTTTCCTCTATATTAGTCTAGTTGTAGTCTAATCTTATTCAGACAAAAACGTTTCAAGTGATTCCTTCATTACATTAGCTCATTATTGATCAAAATGGTAGTCTTCACATTAATGTTTAACTATACATGGTTGTAATCTGAAAACTAATCAACATCTCATTTGTATTTATGAAATGTAATGTTATCAAACTGTAAACATGTTGTGTCTATGTATCCATATGTGAATTACAATTGTCAATGCATTAGAATAACATGACCATTTTTCACTATAGCTAATAACAAAGCACACGTAATCACCAGTTCTTGTTCAAAGTATAGAAGAGCCTCCGAAAATGAAAATTGTACATTGTCTCTCTCTCAGTCCAATCGGTTCAATTCGCCTTGCGTTCGTGTAGTTTGAACCTGCAACCTGCTGCTTGAAGGATATATCGACTAATCGTCAAGATGACAAAGCATGCTTTCGTCATTCCTATATGTATTCTTGCAGTGTGTGAAAAATTATAACTGTTTTCCATTAGAACATGAAACTATTCCATAATATGTTCGAATGTTACCGTATATTGTAATAAGGACACTGGAGCAAATTCCAAGTTGAAGTTCTTCAATATCACTGAATGTTCAAAACAAGACCTCCGAATGATACTCAAGAAGTTTAAGTAGGCCAAATTTAGGTGTAGTTTGATAATGTACAACTTTCGGCCTGAAAAACGGGATAAAACAACACACACAGTTACAGAGTACAGAAGTACAATGAGTTGTACAGTAATACTGAGCTTCCACGAAGTGTAAAGTGTAACTAGCTGGGAGGATGGTGTGATGTGTTAATCTTGAGCCTTTTGGGCTCGCAGTCATTGAGTACAAGCAGTTTTGGTCCGAAAGTGTAGTTTGTAAGATATATGTTTTAGAGAGTAGTTTACCTTGTAACACAAGTTTCGAGTGTTGCAATTGTAATACACGACATATTTGCGAGAGAAAGGTAGGTAAAGATAACAAAAGACTTTCAATACATAAATTTACTAAGCGTTCAAGTAATAAACATTAAAAGTGTCGATTCCATTCTGTCGTTGCACACCCGGGGATCTCGATAGTCTCGATCCGAAACCCTAATGATCTCTCTTCCTGGCTTTCCGCGATCCTCTCTCTCCGCCCATGTACCGCCTCTTCTTCGATTGATGATCCTCTCTGCGTGTACCTGTTGTAGTAAATAGAAGTAAAACATGTAGTAGAAAGTTGTGATATCAAGTGAATGATATCATGACAGATGGCTGGATTTTGCAACTAGTTTTCTTTCGCCTATAGTTTTTAATTATATGGGGCCCGTACCATATTCTTCACAAAATGCGAACAAATGTAGATTTAGGACAACGTATTTATGAAGCAAGTTTGAGAAAACAATTAAATGACTAAATAGTGTGTGATTTGCGGATGTGGCGAAATAGTTGTTATTCTTGTAAAAGTTGCTGGGTAACCAACATTTCATGAGAAGCATTACGGAAAACACTTTGAAATGAAGAACAGATGAAAGTGAAGGTTTTCCATATGTTTAAGCTATAAGAATGAACTGCCACATGTAACAGTAATTGTCAAAAGCTACAGTAATCCCGTACAGCTGGTGAGGATTGAAAAGTCTAATAAACGGACAGATTTGACTTTTTCGAAAAATTTCTTTGCCTGACATACTCAGTCTAGGTGTATGAATAATTCTGGACTACTTTTGGAGAAATTTATTTTTTCGACCTGTCGGATTTTTTGCACTGGTCGCTCTATAAATCGTCCTCAAAACCGAAAATACACTCCAGGATGACCAGTATCGAGTTTAACTTGATTGAATCACCCTATCCTAATGTTCCGTTAAAGTTTCGTTCGTTTATCTTGAGAATGCTCATTGTACCGAGAGAAAAGGCAGTTTTGTGGTAGTATCAGATGGCATAAAGTGACAGATCCCTCGTGAACATGAAACATGTGTGGCAAGCAACATTTTCACAGAAAACCCAGGAAACATAGCAAAATGGATTAACCATCCATAATTCATTTTCTAAACTGAATTTCACTTATATAAACTGAAAATTAGCGTTACTCCTGGAGAAATTGTTAATTTGAAGCCAAAATGTTGATGCAATTCTAGGAATTCGTGAATATAAGTGGCAGTTTACATTTTTCCACTTTCAGTTTTCATACTTCATCTTCGCTGAGGGACTGGTAGATGTACTTGGTATATGGAAAATTCTCTGGTATGTTCAGTCTTCATTTGTGGTTCACTTCCTCACCGCACCCGATATTACTTAGAGGCAGCAACTAGTCGTATCTGCGTATCTCGTCACAATGTACGACTTGTTGCTCTAAACATAATAAAAAAAACTCATGAGCTTCCGTTCACCACAGAGAAATCCATTTTGCTATGTTTCCTGGGTTTTCTGTGAAAATGTTGCTTGCCACACATGTTTCATGTTCACGAGGGATCTGTCACTTTATGCCATCTGATACTACCACAAAACTGCCTTTTCTCTCGGTACAATGAGCATTCTCAAGATAAACGAACGAAACTTTAACGGAACATTAGGATAGGGTGTTTCAATCAAGTTAAACTCGATACTGGTCATCCTGGAGTGTATTTTCGGTTTTGAGGACGATTTATAGAGCCACCAGTGCAAAAAATCGGACAGGTCGAAAAAATAAATTTCTCCAAAAGTAGTCCAGAATTATTCATACACCTAGACTGAGTATGTTAGGCAAAGAAATTTTTCGAAAAACTCAAATTTGTCCGTTTATCAGACTTTTCAATCCTCACCAGCTGTACGGGATTACTGTAGCTTTTGACAATTACTGTTACATGTGGCAGTTCATTCTTATAGCTTAAACATATGGAAAAACTTCACTTTCATCTGTTCTTCATTTTGTTGCTCCCAATCTTCAGTTCTAGTATTGAAAGTTTTTTAAACAGATTTTTGGCGAAACAACCTTCGCCAAAATGCAGTCAACATCGTAGCATTCGGAATCGGTCTATTGAAATTACTTTTAATTTCAATAAAACTAATTGGTTTGTTTTACAACGTTCTAAATATGTTCATGAATGTACACGTATATCAACTTCTTGAAACTTTGTTAAGTGGTGATGTAGCTTCCAGCGCGGAATTAATCAAAAACGAAACTTGTAGTGATAGCAATCCAACAGAAGATCGAACCATTGAGCAATTTATAAGCAACAAAAAAAGCTAAATAAACGGATCTTTAACAAGCTGTTATTACCACAACGTCATGGGATTACTGTAGCTTTCGCATAACTGCTGTGGTCTGTAGTGCTCAGTTATGACTAAAACGTGAGACGGCGGCGGCAATGTCAGATCCGTTTCAGTGCAAACTGTTGTGTTTTAGCCTGTGTTTCCTCAAAACATATGCTATTTAATTTTGAAGTACACCAGGGTGTTACGAATATTTGGTTTGTAAAACTTGTAGCAAACGTTTAATAGAATGAAACTGTTTTTGATCCGATCATTCCATGAAATGATTTCTATTTGACGTCGATGTGCAAGTGCAACGTCCAGCCAACTTTACCTCTAGCCAATACGTTCAGAATAGTACGTACATATTTTGAAATTCTGAACATGATTCTATTTCTCATGTATTTTCTCAATTTTCAAACAACATTTCATTATACTACAGAGCTAAACAAAGATAAGAAATAACCGAATAACTGAACTTTAGCATAGACACTATGATGAGAGACTGCAGACTGTCATGATCACAGGTAAGTAAATTTAAGGGCACGAGAATCACGTTCAAAATATACAAAAGTGTGCGTAAGCACAAACATACAGAAAAGAGAGATATAATCAAAATATCGTTATCTTATTAGATTCAAAACTTATTGAACACTATTTCCCGATTCTGCTTACGAATATGCGGAATGAAATTTGTACAATTCAACAAGGAATTCTCTTACACATGGGTGTGTACTGCACCTCTAAGTACTTCCCACACAAGATAGATTAATTTAACAACGCTACTTATTAAGCAATGTACGAATATAGTTACCCACTACGATAAACAAAAAGTGTCCTCACAACTCACTACCTCTACCCTACGTCAGTACAATCTTCCGATATGTGTGCAGCACATCACATAGGTTAATATAACGTGCAAAAGATAACCTAAATATGAGTGGTTGATACAGATAAATCAGTGATACAAATGATACAGATAAATCATTCAAAGTTAAGGTGGGTTTGGTTGGATAGAGAAGATCAGACGAATGGCAGGGAGGCTGCGAGTGTTTTAATGACTCGCAGACAACCGTACATCTAGCTGATTCCTCTAGAGGAGGGGGGGGGGCATGATTTATGAACTATTATAGTGAATTATATATATATATATATATATATATATATATATATATATATATGGTTAGTTAAAATAATAGAATAAAAGTTTTAAAACACTACAGAAGAGTGAAGGAGAGTAAAGCACTAGAAAATATAAAGCAACGGAATATAATCAAATTTTAAAACACGAATTCTACTCTATTACCTTTTCAACAACATTCGGGCAGACTACGGAAACATGACCCGAAGAACCAGCAACCAGCATTCGAATTTCCAGCACACATCATGAGAGCTACCTGAAAATAAAACGTTATTCAATAATACACCTTCTCCAGTTTCCCCTGGTTGTATGAAACACTTTACTAGCAACTAGCTGCATTCACAGTTTTGAATCATGAACACCTTATTTTGTCCAACTTGAGATGTACATATTCTAACCGGCCAACAAAGACTCAAAACAGTTTGCTATTTACCGATTATCGTAATATTCTACCCCAGCATCCCAGCTGTTCTTTATATCCACAGGGCTTCCACGCCGGACAACGAAACAGAAATTGCTTGGAAAACTAAACTTTTGTACTTCTACCATATGTGGGATGGTCCTAGTTACGGGTCTCAACAATTAATGATCCCTCCTGCAAAAAAAAACACGAAAAGTTATGGGTCCCTCCCCAATTCAATGGCGCCAGAATGACAAAAATGGGTATTTTGTCAAATAGTTATAGGTCCCCTCTTCTCCAGTCTGTTAAATAGTTAAGGGTCCCCGGTCAGCGGACCGTGGCATCCCACCTATGACTTCTACCTGACGGTTTACTAGAAAATCATCGAATTATTGAAAAGAAACCTAAGGTGAGCCGTTTCTAGGGCCAAGAGAGGCACAATAAAATCTATATTTGAGAATGAATGCTAGAGGTGGTGATAATAGTTGCTTCGTGAAATACTCAGCTCAGGAACAGGATACAGGAACCCTGTTTCCAAACATATGTGGTTAAATAGCTATGCTTTGTAAAGAAATCCTGACACGCAGAAGAAAGAAAATTGCTAACGCATTACTCACCTTTTCATCGAGTTCAATTTCAATTATACTGAATGTGAACCATCTTGTTATTGCACAAATCAAATTGTGGGGGGGGGTTGTACCCAGTGTAGTTCAGCTGGCACGAATTCACTCCACGTAAGGTTATCAATAATAATTCATAATACCTATGAGAGGTGTAGCATGGAGAGAATGAACGAATTTCAAGAACTGAGGTTACATAGAAATGGGTCTTCCTCTCACCCCGCATAATATTATGCTGTTACTGTTACGTTCCTTCCTAGGATACATTTGTGCAATAACAAGGACAAATGGACGTCCCACTATGTTTATGACACTACTTACTAGCTACACCGGTTAGCTAACCAATACAAACCTGAACAAACTCTTGTATCACCACATTATCAACCCTAAACAGTTTGGGAGTATGACCACCAGACAGCGAAATGACACGCGTTATATCATATGCTCCAAACTAAAAAGCTGAAAACTACTCTGTATTTGCTGCGGTAACAAAACTGTAGTTGCCGAGAACGCAGTATCCAGCCCAACTCCGCAACAAGTCGTCACCAATGTTTTATTTACTAGCTGAGAACTGGGTTTTAGATTTAAAGTGAAACAGCATTTTGGAAAGTTTACTGCTCATTAGCTCATTATTGAAATACAATCGATTACAAACACACTGATGAATTGGTCAACCGGGGATGAGTTTTTGCACGCAAGGAGGGAGAGAGTTGTGTGCATACCCCAGTAAGGTCCGACTAAGCGACAATAAGCAATCCGTTTTTAGGTGTGAACACGTGAAAATTTAGGATTTTTCCTGAAAGGTAGACCGATTTTCATCTTTTCGGCTAAAAAGTAGTTTGTTTTTCGAACTTTTCTG
Source organism: Litoditis marina (assembly GCA_964036275.1). Classification (NCBI taxonomy): domain Eukaryota; kingdom Metazoa; phylum Nematoda; class Chromadorea; order Rhabditida; family Rhabditidae; genus Litoditis; species Litoditis marina. The sequence goes on from OZ038437.1 coordinate 20,008,917, forward strand.
ACTATTCGGACAACCTTGCTGGTGTATGGTTGTGTGTAACATGAACGCCCAGCGCAGAGATATGGAGAAACTTATAGAATGCTAGAAATTGATTAAGAGCCGTATTCGAAAATTCACAATGAAATAAACATTCTACAACATACCTGAACCCTGGACCCAGACGAGTTTCCTCCCTTTGAGTATGCAGCACTAGGACCATGGACCACCAGCAGCACGCCCTTTCCTTAACTGAAATGATTGACTTGAAATGACCGCTGTCCGCTGGAAGCGGGTTTCTTTCCGATTTTGATAAATTGTCGCGAGCTACTGGTATCGTGACCCACGACAAGGTTCGCTAGGCGGTATGTGAAAAATGTACGCCCACTGAACTTCAAAAGTCATATTGAAGATATAATCATATAATTAGAAACTAGAAAAAAACGCCTACTTCCCTATACTCTGAACGTCTGAACCTGACGTGCCGGACCGGTAAAGCTGCTATATTTTCGGCCGGACAACCGTCTGGCTATGGCACAAGCGCACAAGGCACCAATACATAACTAGAACTAACCAGATGATTCCTAAAAAATAGTCACCACTGCCGCGCACCTGTGTCCCAAGGAACATCACGGACAAAGTGAACCATGACACCTGAAAGCACATTGTGTGTTCAATCAGCAGAATACTATAAAAATAATACAGTGAACAAACCCAACAATCAACAAACTATTCTGAAAACTGAATTGGATGGAAACTGAAAAGCGAACTACTGACAATAAATTCTAATCACTATGACATCATATGTCAACACCAACAGGTTACAAATGGCCAAATAACACGTTCTTTCCTCTAAACACATTACAATAAACCAAATGGAGGAGGACAAAACCCTTTTTAGACTGTTAGACCAAATGGAGAAGACTGCTCAGGTTATGAACCCACCTTCTAAACTAGATTGGCCGGCTTGAACAATAGGAAAAGTTAACAAACGATAAAACAAAACCTGAAGCCCTAATAAAGCACCATCAGCTATCCTTTTATTAATTGAAAAAAATGTGGTCGATTCGAAGCTTTCTTTTCTATTTGTTTTTCCTCTATAACGTATTGAACAGTGGACCATATTATCAATTCGAATCATTTGAATCGAGAAAAAACAGAAAAAAGCTAATAAAACGTTAGTTAACAATATATAATATTAAGTTTAAAAATGAAAATGCGAGGATAACTCGTCTTTCGGATCTGTGCTCTCGGCAGTTTTGCAACGCCCCGCACACTTTTGGGGGCGTGGCCAACCGCGTAGTGGGAGTCCGTTTTACAACTCAGACCCTTCCTAAGGCATTCATTTCGACCGTCCGCGGGCCAAAACTCTGACCGTCCGCGGGCCAAGCCAGCACCGTCCCGAACCCCATCTATTCGCCGCCCGCGGACGGTCAAAAAACGTGTGGCGGGAATTCAAACGAGGGGTTAAAGCAGAACAGATATTGAATATATTATTGATTACTTATCAATTATAGCAAATTTAACCACATTTCTTACTATCAAATAGAACATTGAACATATCGCGCGCAGCGCGAAGCGCTGTGCGAGATTTGTCTTTGGTCCGGCTAATGCGCGCTTTCATTTTTTTAGTTCACTCTCAAAAAGGTCCAATTGTGCAAATCAGAACTTTTTATGATTTGCTGATTTTTTATGGCACATTTACAAGCTATGTTCGAAATTTGAACGAAATCGGTCAAGTTTGAGCCAAGTTATGACGTTTTCGCTTCATCAAGAGCGCCAACTTCCGTCGTGTGTCAGTGTGTGTGCGCACTCCTGGGAAATTTTTATGTGTGAACCGATTTGACTGAAAATTTGGGACACGATAGATATCCCACTCAAACCTTGGGGGCGCAAACTTTTTTTCGAAAAAATTTTTTTTTCATCAAGTTATAGGTCTTTGAAAATGTCTCTGCGTCTCTTCATTTCGTGCACTCTCTCGCCCTCTCTGTCGGGGTAAATCAAATTGCGTTATAACTCAGCTCAGTCCTAACCAATTCAAGTAAAATTTGAAGTATGATACCATGACATGAACTGACATCGGTTTAGATGTAAGTCTTCTACTGATGACGTCATCGAGGATTCTGGAGCTCGGATGACGTCATTTTTGAAAAATGCAAAGTTGACGTCACATATATTTTCAAATGATGGTAATATCTTAGAAACTGTCAATTAACGGTGAAACTCAATCTAAGAGTGACGTATTCTGGGATTCTGGAGACCAGATGACGTCATTTTTGAAAAGTGCAAAGTTGACGTCAAATATATTTTCAAATGATGAAAATGTCTTAGAAAGGGTCAATTAACGGTGAAACTCAATCTAAGAGTGACGTATTCTGGGATTCTGGAGACCAGATGACGTCATTTTTGAAAAGTGCAAAGTTGACGTCAAATATATTTTCAAATGATGAAAATGTCTTAGAAAGGGTCAATTAACGGTGAAACTCAATCTAAGAGTGACGAATTCTGGGATTCTGGAGACCAGATGACGTCATTTTTGAAAAGTGCAAAGTTGACGTCACATATATTTTCAAATGCTGAAAATATCTTAAAGTGGTATATTAACGATAAAACTTCATTCAAACATGACGTATTCTGCGATTCTGAAGGGCAGATGAAGTAAGTTTCTAGAACTGCAATGTTGACGTCATATTTTTTTCCGAATGATGGTAATACTTGACAAGTGGTTCATCAAGAAAACAATTTTATCTGCACCGTACAGATCAAACCACATACCTACGGCATGTATACAAAAAGAGAAAAATTCATGAAAAAGTGGGGGCCCAACGAATGTAAGATTTGTCTTCTGCTGTGCGCCGCTCAGACAACTACTCTCAAATGGAACAGCTACTGCTACAAAAATCGAAAAATACTAATATACTCAAGTATAACTGTTCATTACAAACATACAAAAGTCGTAAAATATTTTCTCAAACCTGTAAACTAGAATCTACAAATCACAGATGTTAACTCAACCTACTCAATTATAGAGTTCCTGGTTTTGTACACAATGGTTGGCATTTTCTGTCATTACTTCAATTCTAGGTGCTATAACGTTTGTCATATTATTCAAAAGTTGTTCTCTCTTTCGCAGCTGTGACTTGTAGATTCTAGTTTACAGGTTTGAGAAAATATTTTACGACTTTTGTATGTTTGTAATGAACAGTTATACTTGAGTATATTAGTTTTTTTCGATTTTTGTAGCAGTAGCTGTTCCATTTGAGAGTAGTTGTCTAAGCGGCGCACAGCAGAAGACAAATCTTACATTCGTTGGGCCCCCACTTTTTCATGAATATATATTTATTTTTAACATAATCATCTAATAAACAAAAAAGGTGAAATATTTCGCTCGAAAGCACTTCCTCAATTGTTATTATTCTTGTTCCATTCGGCTCCGCTGGGCATTCCTTTACTGAAAATGATTTATACTCTTATCTCAAACCAAAACAACTAAGTACGTCAACAATTAATAGTCTACATTGAAAAAACCTGTTTTTACTATAAACCTACGATAGCAAACCATTTTTTCAGTCTATTAACTTAGAAGTGCATTATTTTTGCTCGGAATAGTCAGGGTTTCACTAGTATATAGAAAAATTATAGAATGTACTGTTTTACTCAAAGAAAAATCCGGTTCCACTATTCTATAAACGTTTTCCTCTCTACTTTTCCTCTCACAACACACTATTTGACGAAACATACTATCTCCTCTCTCGCTCTTTCTCTCTCTTTCCCCCTTTCTCTTCCTCTTACACATGTGTCTCTCTCTTTCTCTCTCTGCCCCTTTCTCCTCCTCTTACACACATATACTATCACTCTCTTTGTTTCTCTCTCACTATCGCCCAGTCTCTGTCTCTTTCTCTCCCGCCCCTTTCTCCTCCTTTTACACACATATACTATCACTCTCTTTGTTTCTCCCTTACTATTGCTCAGTTCCTCTCTCTCTATTTCTCCGTCTCTCTCACTCTCTGACTCTCTCTGTTCATCTCTCTCTCTTTTCCTCTTCTCCCCTTTCGCATACTTCTCTCGCTCTCTCTCTCTCCCATGTATTTCTCCCTTCCCAATCTCGCTGTGTTTTTACCTTCTTCATTAGTTTTTTAGTTTGTTCTCCATCTCCCTCCCAGTTTCCCTTTTTTGTATGCATTTTCGAAACACGCCATTTAGAGAGAAATGAAAAAGGAAGGCAAAGGAGAGAGAGAGAGAGAGAGAGAGAGAGAGAGAGAAACGAGTGATTGAGGAGGGTACTGTGCAGAGAAAAGAATGAGGTGGTGATAGAGAAATAGAAAACATTTGGGAGAGAGGGATAACAAGATTATGTAAGATAGTAGAATATTATGCAAAATTTATTGTAGTATAATATTTATTATGTAAACTGCGAGATAACTATCAAGATGCTTTTGCTTCGCGGAAGCTCAAATTTCTCATTTTAAATTAAAAGGTTGGCTAAAATAAATTAGCCTCCTTTAGTGAATAAATTGGTCCTGCCACGAAAACCCTGGCGCGCGCGGTCAGCGACGATCGTGGAATTGACCAAGTTGTTCGCACCCAAAAATCGTCATATTGTTGAGTGACCGCAGGAGGAACGAAGGCGTAGCTTTATTCTCGCTACGAGTACCTTGTTAGAAGAGTCAGAGAGACTCTCGAGTAGCTTAATAACTATGAAAGTAACATAGTACCGTTCTTAGCGCCAACTCACTGGCAGCCCAGTGTGACAGCTGGTACAGAGTACATCCGGCCCATATGAGCCTGTCCCAACACCGCTGTGTACGAATATCGATGGTGAAACCAACTTTGAAAAACAACCGAACTACGGGCCGTTATCATTGAAATAGCTGGCAACTAAACTTAGAAGACAATTGTTGTTCATAACTGTTGTCTCCTTTTCCAACAGTACTAGTACTGTAGCAGTGGTACAATGAGGAATAGGTGGCACTACTTCTAAAAGTATATCCGGTAACAAGTATATCCGGTAACGGTCATTTTACGGGAAAATAAACCACGGAAACGTACATGGTAATGGATCTTTCCAACCTGATCCGTCCTAGCCATCTATCTGGACAGGTTGTCGACAGATATTCAGGACTACAGAGGCATCAGGTAAACCAATGTTCTCAAACTACTATTTCCTTGTTTAAATAGTTTACACCACACATGTGCGTAGTCAAACATATTATTATTTCCACCATAAATAGAATCAATAATACTATCACTGAAGTTTTTAGTTCGCAGCTAGCCTCAGCCAAGGGACGAATCCGAGCGATCGTCTTGTGTAATTTGCTGCAGACTCCCGAACCAATCAGATTGGAAACCTGAAACATGCAGGCTGAAATTATCTTTCTTGCTTGCGTTCCACACGCGTTAGCAAATAACTTCTATGGGTGGGAAAGGGTGGGCTATGATAGTTATCTCGCAGTTTACATAATAAATATTATACTACAATAAATTTTGCATAATATTCTATTATATAAACTGCTCGATAACTATCAAGATGCTTGTTCAAATCATTCTGAACGCAAGCCACTTTATTAACCCCACAACGGTAATTTCCCGTTTCATTTGGTCGCACGACAGTTGAGAAAAAATAAAACAATGTTTATCCCCACAACCCACAGGTTTTCTGTCAAAGGTATCTTGCCTATGCAAGTGCGCCCCTTAATGCACTTTAGTAATATCCCAACTTTAAATCCTAAACCAAGCCCTTTGGAACTAGAACTTCACCAAAATTGCTATTCGGGGCTAGGAATTTGACGCCTTTACGCCCTAGTACAAATTCGAAACTCGATTGGAATGTTTTTCCAATATTAGCTGACAGCCACTATACAGTGCGCATAAAACAGAGTCTTGGTCTGACAATTATGAGTTAATAGTTTCATACATTCCGCACGCTTCTAACGTTCAATCTCTAATTGAGCTGTTGCTTGTTTTGCTCAAAAACCAGCGTTGTCCGTTTTAAGCAAAGTTGAATTTGGGCATTATCTAACAAGTCGGTTAGACAAGTCATATGACCGGACATTGCGATTAATGGCCCCTCAGTCGTCTAAATACAATAATCGTCATAAAGACAACAGGTCGCAGCGGCGTTCAAAGTAAATACGGCACAGTGCGATGTTACTGCCGCAATTATGTATATTGGATCATATAATAGTAACTCTCCATTAGAGCGTACAATATGTAGTGGGCACTCACTAGTATATGTCTCAGCTGGGCAGTCCATTCCCGCGATCCCTGTTCCTTCGACAGACTTAACGTAGCGGAGGTTAACCAGAACCTGCAACTGCAAATTTCATCGAGTTCTAACTGCTAACTCCTGATATTTGATAGAGACAAGTTCTTGCTCAAATCAACTATACAGCTTACGAAATTGTATTCGTATCTATGGTATTAACCGATCTTCAGTATTTACTGATCTTTAGTATTTACTAATCTTTACTTGGTGAAACTCTCGCAAGCAGTTCATGTTAGGTCTTATTGACACTAAACATTAAGTTTTTTGAATTACTCGCATATGTTCACGTGAGCATCGAACCAACCACAGGCTGTGGACCAAATGCCATGACCGAGATGTCCGGGACATCAACAAACTATCGAAATTCGGTTTATTAGCCACGGTTTTACTCCGTTAGAAACAAATTTGTCCATAGCCTCGGCCGCTTCCAAAGGAACTATGCGCTCAAACGAACATATATTTCCAATAGATCTTCCGTGAACATTGAAACAATAATGCAGAGGAGAGATTTTCACTCATTCGCTTTTCATTGAATAATATCATACCCAATTAACTAAACTTGGAAACTCACCGAGTGAATGTCCATGAGTATCCCACGCGTGACTCCAATGCCATTGCCCTCGAGGATGGACCCTTAGTAGCCTGCGGCAGTCCTTTCCAGACCATCTGCAATAAATTCTCATATAATATATATTTACGAGATTGTGAGATTCATCTCCACACTAGGAACATACGTGAGATAGAGCAAACATTTTCACAAACTGGCCTATTTTGCCGCAGTATCGGGAACGTTTTCCCACTTTTATGCAAAATTACACCCTTCGCATAATAAATTGTGAAAACGGGCTCCTTATTGGGGAATAGTCACACCTTATTGGTGTGTGACTGGATAAACAAACACCCGTGGTGGAACACCCTACCTCTTACATGCTTTTATTTTGATCAGTTTTACAACCATGAGTAACAACTGCGTAAGAGAATGGTTAGTCGAGTCCAGATACTCGAACAAAACACGAAAAATTTACTGTTTCTCAGATTATTGCTAACTTTGCGTTGTCAAAATATCCCGTTATGACATTATTATCGGGTAACAATCAGAGAACCAGCGTTTTCACAGAACGCAAGTGTCCCGTAGCCTATGATGTACGACATACAACGTGTAATCTAACACATACATCCTTTCAATATGCTTAATTCTCAATAATGTCGGAGATCGTGCCGCATAACTGCAGCTTAGAAAAAGCTCTTACACGACAATTGCACAACAATTTACTTCGCCAACGTGTATTACGTCTTAATTGTGATGAACAGTTCTACTCACAATTCTCATCGACCCTCGGTGTTTCAACTCTTCGTCTCCCGAAGAAAAAGGAGGGGTGAAGAGCTCAGCCGCCATCGACATCCATTTCCGACCGAAACGGGTTCCTGTAATAGCAAACTTGGCACATAGGTAAATTTGTGACTCAGGTCCTACATGAGTGTTTTAGTTTATCCGGGCCAATTACGGTTTTCAGTAGTTGAATTTTAGCGAGTGAACTAGTTCTGACTTGCATCAAAACTTCATGCCATGACAACCCGCCACGTGGTTACTACTTACTTAGCTCTTAAATGCCCCGAATGACCAATTGCATCTAACTATGCAGCAGGGTAGCAGGGTCTAGTTCAACGACTCAACTGGAACCCGTTTTTAACCAAACTATTGGGTTTACCTTCAATTAGGACATATGTTGTATCTACCACTGCCAGGTGCGTAGCTATCGCTAGGGTTCTGTTAAAAGACTAATCATTACACTAGTCCACACATACGAGAGGAATATTTTGCTCAATTAAACCCGCTAAATCAGCCGGATTTTCGTTTCATTGGCAACCATACAACTTATTGAACAACAGTACAAAAAACCTCACCTTGAGTGTCTATTGATCCAACTTCCTGTGGACCGGTGGGATGTATTGCATCGTCTATCCACCACTGCAGACACTACCGAGTTTCCTTTGAAGACCATCCGGCATTTCTGAACAAACTGTCAATAATGAACAGTATACGGAATGAATACGCAAGTTTCAAAATTCAACCAAACAAGGTAATATGAAATATGAACAAATGGTAATTGAAACAATAGTACATGTTTACAGATCTGTCCTCGACGAATCTAAAAAATAGATGCCACGCACTTCTATTTTACATACCCAAATGTTATACCACTATTATTTTTTAAGGAATTTCAATCCTGAACACCCTCGGGACTAAACCTAATCCGGTCAAAAGGAATCACTTCTTGTTCCACCAGCCTACTCTATTCCTAGTAGTATAGCCTGAAGCCTGCTGAAATACGCAATTGTATTGAATTCTTTTCAAGAGAACACTTCCATTAAGCCGTTCGCGTCCAACGCATCGGTTAACTCCGAGATTGGCTTAAATTACAAACCGTTATCCCCTAGGATAGTGTAGCAACAACCTAGTTTCCTAATTATACAAAATTAGTGTCAAGTAGTGAGGTGCACAGTGCTTCAATACTGCAAACCCGTATCATCGCCGATCCTTCGACCTTTTGACAGACAAAACCCAAATTGCCACAAGGCTTAAAGATTGGACATTTCAATCTGATGAGGCAACTGTGATAGTTTCCATAATCATAAGAGAACTGTGTTCTTACCATCCTCGTAATCCAAACCTAACCAGGTCAAGAGGAGCCTCTAAATTCTCTACGAGTGTACTCTACTCATATGGTCCAGCTATAAGCTCTACCCCGTCAGTATTATTATGGACAACTTTCCAACAAAATTACGTTGCAACGAACACGATTCACGCTAGGGTTGTTAATCGAGTTCGAAATTTCGAGTTTTCGAGTTTTCGAGTTTTCGAGTTTTGGGAAATTTCGAGTTTTCGAGTTTTCGAGTTTTCGAGTTTTGGGAAATTTCGAGTTTTCGAGTTATCGAGTTTCCGAGTTTTGGGAAATTTCGAGTTTTCGAGTTTTCGAGTTTTTGAGTTTTGGGAAATTTCGAGTTTTCGAGTTTTCGAGTTTTTGAGTTTTGGGAAATTTCGAGTTTTCGAGTTTCGAGTTCGACTCAACTCGAAAATTTTCGAGTTTTTTTCGAGTCGAGTCGAGTTTTGAGTGTTTTTGGACCCAAAATAGACAATTCCGAAATTTTCCGTCCGAAAGAGTCCGAAATTTTGATTTTCGAGTTTTCGCGTTCAAAATTTCGAGTTTTCGAGTTTTCGAGTTTTCGAGTTTTGGGAAATTTCGAGTTTTCGAGTTTTCGAGTTTTTGAGTTTTGGGAAATTTCGAGTTTTCGAGTTTTCGAGTTGTTGCGTTTTTGGAAAATTTCGAGTTTTCGAGTTTTCGAGTTTTCGAGTTTTGAGAAATTTCGAGTTTTCGAGTTTCGAGTTCGACTCAACTCGAAAATTTTCGAGTTTTTTCGAGTCGAGTCGAGTTTCGAGTTCGAGTTTAACAACCCTAATTCACGCTAAGCCATGCATGATGCAGTTAAACCGACTAATTATGCCAATTTAGTTTCAGGGAGTATCCACCTCGGGAAGAAACATGAACATTGCGTTTCAACTACTGAAACTCCAGTAAATACGCAGATCGTTCGTTTTTGCGGCCAAGGTGAACCCAGTTCGCCTACAATGCAAAAATTGACTACGCGCGTCCGGTAAACCCTTCAACAAGATTCTAGCTGCATGCCAGCCAATCCGAACAGAAGTCGTCTAGCGAGATGGCGACCATGCCCTCTGCTGCCATTCTTCTCAATCGACCGTGAAAGAGAAGAACAATGGGCGATGCCCATGAACCGTTATGTAGACCTCTCTTTCAGACGAGGAACGGAGAACGAGAACCCCAAAGGTACCAAGCTCGTTCATAAGACCCGTCCAATTCTGCCGGAGCCAGAAAACGGGGAACCACGAGAGCGAGTGAAGACAACTGGAACGATAATTCGACTCTGTTGGGAAGATCCCTCATTCCCTGAGCCGATAGCCGGTCACGGGAAATAGGGAAACAGAGGACCCCCGCTGGGTCAATCTCGAAAAACCAAATCCCAAATGTCCGGCAACCAACAGGAAACGGAATAAAATTCGGGAATCTAATTCCCAGGAAAACCTACGATTCCTTAGGAACACTCGAACTCGACTGAAAATAATTTCGAAGGGATGTCCATATCCCCCGAAATAAACACACAAATATAGAAAAAACAGTGAATAAATTCGCCACTCTCTGACGAAAATAAACAAATAAATGAGAATAATAAGAGCAAGCCCGTCTGCGACGGCGCTCACGAAACAATATGACGATTTTTGGGTGCGAACAACTTGGTCAATTCCACGATCGTCGCTGACCGCGCGCGCCAGGGTTTTCGTGGCAGGACCAATTTATTCACTAAAGGAGGCTAATTTATTTTAGCCAACCTTTTAATTTAAAATGAGAAATTTGAGCTTCCGCGAAGCAAAAGCATCTTGATAGTTATCGAGCAGTTTATATAATAGGAAGAGGAGGACATAAACACAGAGAGAGAGAGAGAGAGAGAGAGAGAGAGAGAGAGGGGGGAGAGATTGAGAGGGGAATTACAGTTGAAGTAGGTGAGTAGGTAGAAGAGAAGGGGAGAGAGGGAAGCAAATGGGGTGTGGTATAACAGGGGTGAAGGAGAAATTAGGAGTAAGACAGAAATACAGAGCGAAGGGGGAAGGACAATTGACGACAAATACCTCTTCGTCTCTCTTTCTCTCACTGCCTCCCCCCTTTTCCTCTCTTGCTCACACACACTATCGCTCGCCCTCTCTCTGCATTCGCGAAACATATCACTCGGGAGAGAATGGAAGGGAGGGTAGAAATTGGGAAGAGTATGGAAGTGCAATTAGCCAAGGTTAGGAGAAAGGAGAGAAATAGGTGTGAAAGAGTTCGATAAAACATAAAACATTGAGGGAAGATTAGAGAAAGTGATTGAGAGAGTAGGAACACAGAGGGGGAGACAGGGTTGACCACAGGTTGCACCCCGTGCAACTTTTCTAGGGAGAGGTGGTCGTAAAAGTCCCACGAAAAGTCGAAATTGGGGTAATTCTTGCCTTTTTTCGGTCGATTTTTTATAAGTTTCCAACTTATTTACAAGTTTTCGGCAAATTTATCAGTTTAAGAGGGGAGGGGTCGTACCGGCTGCAACTGCAAGGCTAGTCAACTTTGTGGTCACCCTTGGGGGGGGGGGGGGAGAACGAGCCGGGGAGGAAGAGAAACAAGAATAAGAAGTTGTGAGGACAATCAAACTGAGTAGGTAAAAGAGAAAGTAGAGAGGTAGACAGATGTAAGGAGAGGGGGAGTGAGAAGGAAAGAGTGGAATATAAAGAGGGGTGAAGAAGAGATTAGGAGTATAGTGTTTGCTATTTTCAAAGCCAGCATATACGGTGTATGTTTCCCTATCCCGCTGTGTTGTAATTTGCTTTCTTTGTTTTTGATTGAAACACATTAACTACGAAGTGCATCGTGATGAAACTACGACGGAAAGCTGATCACTTTTTATACGACAGAGAGAGAGGGAGTGGGAGGGGGAAGGATAGAGAAGCAGAGATGAATAACGACAAAGCAGGGAGAAGAGATAGAGACACAGAGAAAGAGCATGTAGGATGTAGATAGAAGGTAGTAATGCTGTGTGTTCTCTCGAAATAGCCAGGTTTTACCAAATACCATAGTAAGGGTAAAGATTCTACTGTTTAACTCAACCAAAAATAGATGGACATTGTCGGTTTAACGGTTTGAACTGTTAAAAATCCCCTCCATATAAACGCTGAAGCTTACAGATATCCCCCCCCCCCCCTAGCCCATTTAACAAAAAGTCAAGAATCTCCCTGATAACCGGTTCATCGAGCCTATGATATAGAGAGAGGGGGGGGGGGGGGGGAGAGAAGAAGACAGAGTAGGAGAGAGAGTGGACAAGAGGGGGAAAAGAAAGAGAGATAGGTTTAAAAAGCGACAAAGACAGAGCAGACCGCAGATAGAGACAGAGCAGAGGAGCAGAGGGAAGAGAACGAGAGAGCCGAAGAACATGCTGAAAGAGAGAAATTGTGAGAGTCTTTCAACTTTCAGAAGTAGGTAAGCCAACCAACCTTCGCCCCTTGGCAGCCACCGTCTAGCTGGTGCGGTACTCAACCACCACTCCATGTAGACATCGGCCAGAAAACAAACTCGAGTTGTATTCTGAAAAAGATAGATAACGTTTTATTCGTTAGGTACCAGTTTTCTTCATTCCCGGTATGTATTGCGAATCTGCAAAGAAATATATCGATGAAGAACGATCGATCCTAATCCTATTGTCGGCATCAACTCTCATGAAAGCGTTCTCTCTCTCTCTCATTCTCTCTGTTTAATTGTTTTTTTTTCTCTTGCATACCTTTGTAAAGCTTGTAAGCCCTCCTAGTTAATGCAGTCTTGAAACCTACTATTTGAGAGAAAAGGGCAACAAGGAGGTAGAAGGGGAGAGATGGAGAAAGGCTCTTTTGCCCCAAAGTACGGGGCAATAGAGGAAAGAAGAGAGAATAAATGGGAAGCGAGGAAAAAAGAAGAATGTTTTTGGAGGGAGACAGAGACAGAGAGAGCTGATAAAGGCTCCATCTAAGGCAACTGCGGCGTATGCCGCGAGTACACTACTTGTGCATCGTTCATTCAACGATCTAACTTTAACTTAGTTTGATCTGAGTGCATGCGACTATACTTTGTTGGAACGAGCAAAAATAAATAATAGTACCTGACTCGGAGACAGACTTACCTTCAGAACACTCGTCACCATAAAGTTTCATGTCACTGTCGTTGATCTGCTACGGGATGTCTCCTCTCCTGTAATATACATTATTGTTACCTTTCAGTTTAGGACACTTTCAGTTCGTATACACGGAACACGGCTCGGACATAGTTGTTCATATTCTCTAGCTGCAGTCGTGTGTTCATTTATCTTTCGTACTGAGACTTCTACAGTATTATCAGGACACTTTCAGTTCGTTTTCTGCACGTAAATGTTATCGAGGTGAATACGAGGTAAATAAGACGTTACATGTTCAAAATCTCTGCTTATCCAACAGTTAACTGAAAGGCTCGAATGCATACTTCATGAATCCACAAACGATAGAAACTGGGTATAAGTACAAATATAGGACAAAGCTTTGTAAACCGAAAGTTTACTTGTTTCAACAACCTAATTCGGAAGTTTTGCGGTTGTGCTATAGAATCGTTATTCGTGTACAGCGCTTCGAAATCGGTTTACTGGTATAGTGGTTCAAGTTAATAGGAGATTTTGTGAAAATGGACTAATTCCAACAGTAAGCTGTAAGCAATCTCGCAACCACTCACTCACCTCACCTTCCGAGAACTCGTAACGTTTTCTTCGTTCTTGACTATCCTACTTCACTGTGTCAGTGCCAAGTTTTCTGAAAATACATCATTGTTGGAAAGTGCACAGTTATACTACAAGTAAAGTCACGTGAAACATTGAATTATTGCCAGTTATACTACAACTAGAAGTCACGTAAGTGATTGACAGTTACGAAATACCCGGTTGAATATATAATTCGCCCTACTGTTTCACACGTTCGTGGAGAACAGTATATCTGGCCATTTTTTAGAGAAAACGCTCGGAACGGAGCAACGAGCTATGAATCTAACTCAAAAAGCTTGGTATGGTACAACGAATCAAACTACAAAGAACGGAAATAGGTGTTTTCGAGAATACTTCATCCAAAACATATATATAATGTTTTATATGCCAGTCTTTCATCCCCAATACAACCATATTTTCCTTAAACCCGAAGCTAAGTCAAATAAACTCGATGGTTTGTAGAAATAGACCCTTCTCATTACATTTACTAAATTTGAAACAAGAACAACAAAAACTGTAGAGAAAAAGTTATGGTACTTCCATCAATCGATTGTGTGCGTCTGTCCTTTTACCGCGTAAACACCTTTTTCGACCGTCCGCGGACCAATCTAACGGCCCGCGGCCCGTCACCAGATTTTCGCGACTGTCCGCGGGCCATTTTCTGGTCCGCGGCCCGGCAAAAAATCGGCCAGTTGCCCGCGGACGGTTCCTTCGAATGCCTGAGTCTGTAACACGCAAAAAAGGCGTGACAATTATTGCAAAGGGCGCGCAGTTTGTGGTAAAGTCAGGAATCGTGCGCTAAACGGAGAATGTTGACTATTTGTTTTGAATAGTGTTCATCACATTTTTTCGTTAGTTAGGTTTGTTATTCAATTATATTTGTTCTATTTTTGCACATAACATCGCATTTATACCGGCTGAATTTTGGCTGTTTTTCCGCTGTATCAGTTGGTTGATGTAGTTTGTAATTTTGCGTTGCCTTTCATGATATCAGCAGCTAAACCCAAACCGGTTTCAGTAGTCATCAGTTTTGTCATCATGACTAATGAACTTCTTCTCCTATACAAAGTATATTACTTTGTGTTTAACTGCATTAATTCTGATCTGTTTCAATAACTCGAAATGATGATGGTTCTCTCGCTGATTTTGTTGAAATGGGCTCATTGTTTATACAAAAGCAGACCGCGTTTTGTGACTATTCTGTGTTTATAGTGGATAGATGGCAAAGTTTGTCATTCATAAAGGTCAGGATTGAAGAACCTATCTCAGAAACGACATAAACGTTGATATTCTACCTTTCACAGGCCAATTTTTATTAGTGGTAAACTTTGTAATATTTGGGTTCAAGTATCGTGAAAAATTCATCTTTTTTTGGTAGAAATTGAGTTCTATTCTGTCTAAGCAACAGTCAGTTTATTTGTGTATTGTGAAATCTATTGATGTATGTTTAGTCTTTCTCTTTTCCTTTTTTTGCTCTTCATAACCTTTTTGTTTGCAGGAGCGATGATCCTTCTCAGAATAGCGCCTCTACTTCTTCTCATAGGCCATGGCTCGGCATTCTCAAACGTCGTCAATCGTTGCGAAGAATTTACTGGGGGAAACGTCAATTTGGATCCGAAAATGGATCTTCCGAACTCATATAAGGTTGGTTGGTGTTCTCATTCCGATTGCGGTTATCTCAGTCGGATAAATAAAAATGGACCTATTGCCGGAAATCCCGAAAACGCGGCTATTTTATCATGGAGAACTATTGATGTGGGCATGTGGGGGTTTTCAGTCGAGAAACGGGTTCCTTTGCACCATTGAGTTATTGAGTATTCAAATTTTAATGATGTGCGTGTCTTAGTATCTAATACTTGATCTTGAAAATATAATTAAAATGTTGGTCGTTTGATATCATCATGATGCCTGAGTAGTTTTGCGTTGGAATTCCGTCCGCTTGTTACAGAAAAGTTGTACATTTTTTAAGATCTACAAACGTGCTATCTATTGCCAAAAACAGGTCTATTACTCATTTTGTTGCAAAACTATTAAAAAGATTGTATTGTGTAATTGAATCTAAAAATGGACTCTTTTCCGTCAAATAGTCACACTTTGCTGGTATATGGGTATGACAAACCCAAAAACTCGGGAGTTTAGAATTCATACTTATTATTCTAGGTATCATCGACTCTAACTGATTGGACGGCAAAAACAACGACCAGGGTTGAAGAAGTTTACCACAAGGAAAGGAGATCGGTCAGGGGTCAGTTAGAATATAGAAACTCTACCGCGAAATCGGTCACATGACTCATAAATGCCTGAAAAGTTAGCAACTTGAGCAAATGTCGTATTTTTGGCCTAGTTTTATGGTATACTCAACGTTTTTTCTATCGAAAATGAAACCATTTTTGTCTCACTGGTTTATGGTATTCATGGAACCACATGGTATCGCAGTATCTAACACACATCCATTACATATTCTTCAGACTGCAGAGGGGTTAATTTCATTATTGTTCTTAGGAAATATCTCAGTTGTGGCGAGCCTTTCGCAAAAAACTGTCACGTTCCGTGAATTATTGTAACCTATAGTAAGGCAAGATTTCGTAGCATTGCGAATGTGTTGAAAGTTCTGGCAATTTCAGAAACTTATTGCTCATAATTAGAAGCAGTCTACAGTCTTTGATTTTGTCAATGTTGTGTTAATGAGAAGAGACTGTTCATAGAAAAATAGGGGTTTGATTAGTTTTCCAACAGTGTATTTTGTTTTTATTCTTTCATTAATATTGATTATTGCAGTAAACAACCGAGAAGGACAGAAGAATCAATGGATAACGAGTGGCCACAACCCAACAGTTCGTCTGAATCACACCGGTTAGTAATCTCGAATAACATTTGGCAGGTTATAAACGTAGGGAATCGAAATTTTGAATACCCCAATTTCAGCAAGAGTTCATTTTACTGGTGAAAATCCTAATATCTCACCGTTTTTGTACCCGTTTTTGTACCCAGACGAAATGCCCGATTTTCAATAATTTTCTGTGGACAACAGTCGCCCCACGTATGACAGAATGGGAATGCCACTAGTATCACTCTGCCACGTTGACGTTGCCTTGTATCGTTCTGTTTTATGTTCTGGTGCCCGTTCACTAGTGTGCTAAAAATGTTCTCTTTTACTACTTTTTGTAACTCTGTTCAATAAAATTGGAGAAACGGTCTACTACACAGTGATACTAGTGGTGTTCCCATCATGTATAAGTTGGTTGAAAACTCGTCTATTATGGTTGGATTGGAAATAAGGAAATTCAATACATTTCAATGGAAAAATGCAGCCCTCCTCCCCCCTTTTCAGAATTTTTCACTTTTCTGAAAAGTAACGCACGTTAATTTTAGTTGTACTACAATTGAACTTTTTTTACCTATGCCTGTATTTCCTTGCAGGTCCCTCAACCACGTGTGCAATTGAAAAGGAGATGCAGCCCCTCTCGTCGCCTACGCTCTCTCGACTCTCCTCAGATGGGTCATCTATCGCCTCACTGGTCGAATCCATTGTGAAGCTGTCACAGACGCAACAGGGAATCTACCTTGTAGGTTATTTAGATCTTTAACATACACGTTTTTGTTATATTATTATTATTAAAATTGACCAGATGTTATGAAAAAGTGAGGCTCATGGTTCTTTAGGCTAAGTCGAGATTTCATCGATAATTCGCGGTTTCGGAGGGGCACGATGTTTCACTGCCGTTGTGGCGATCCTTGGATTTAAGTTGTACTTTTCGTCTTTGATCATTGACACAAAGCGTTAAGCTTTAACATCTACACATTTTAGTTTACAAACTTGTTTGGTTTGGAAGAATATAGATTTTTTTCGTCCCCACCGGTTAAATGATAGGCTGAATTTTGTTGAAAGTATCCAAATTGAACATTGTTATTGCTAAAAATCAAGTGAGCACTTGATTTTCATCTAGGATCGTCTGTTTTTTATCATTCTTTTCAGAATTCCACTCAAGTGATGTCGGGTGTAGAAGGAGTTCACTGGGTAACGTGCATAAACGGCACAGGACGACACCAGTCTCCAGGTTGGTGGGGGGGGGGGAATAAGTATAGATGGGATAGTGTCAGTTTGGTTTTAGCAGTTAAATCGGGACGATTATGTGGACCAATCCCGTGTCAACGGTCCTTTAAACTGCAATTGAAAAATGTATTGCAGTTTAAAGGACTGAAGCGTTGCGATTGTACCACATAATCGTCCTTCTTCAAGTAAAATAAGCGAATACCAGGGGAAGTAGTACGAACTTCATTACGCAACGGGTATGGAATCCAAAAGAAATATCTTTCTTTGTGTTTTGACTTTTAGAACTAGGAGTCAGTGCTGTTTTGAGCCATAAAATACCAAATAGGAGAATCAAAAAACACGGAACTATTTGTATTTTCGTCACGGCTCATGCTTTTGCAGAAGTAAATGGCTTCAAAATAGAGCATGCGTTGACCAAATGTGGCAAAAGTGAGGATCAGTCAGTATCTAGGATCTAGTAGGGGGTATAAATCCTTATGCGGTATAGCTAACAAGATTTTCGGCCAAAGTAGACTTTTGTGACATGGTAAGGTCTGACTATTCGATAAAAAGGAGATCGTCTTTAGATGTAAGCACTAGAGAATTTCTGAAAGCACATACACAATAGACCGATTCGGTGATAAAGTAACCCGTCTCTCTATTTTGTTCTGGCTACTTAGAGAACTTTACTGGAGTATGAATATTGATTGAGCCCGTACGTGAGACGACTTTCTTGTCCACAACATTTGATTGAATATCAGGTGTTTCATCTGGGTAACCAAACTAGAACATTACGTTCTCACCAGTTAAAGGGGGCTAAGAGTGAAGTTAGAATGATTTAAATTTCGAATTATAAGAAAAAACGGGGGATTCAGTAGAGAATCCAACAAAGTTGATCTACGTTTAATTAAGCCCATTCCAGATCGAAGTAATTTTCGCTGGCAGCGGCGAAAGTACATTCCCACCACCCGTCGCGCAATACGACAACCCCCTAATGCTCTACTTTCGAGTTGCAGAATTCGAGGATTTCTCAGCAAGTAAGTCATACTTCAGGCCCTTATCTGTGGCCGTATTTTGTAAGCTTAAGTAGCCATGTAAGTTACATGAGCATATCTGGCTCAATATCTGGCTCAGCTTTTGATAGTCCTTATGTATTCTGTTTGTTCTCGATAGTACCATTTAGCATTAGTTCATCAATAATGTGCAAAGAAACTGTTGAACCAAGAGTAGCGGCATTTTTCATTTTCCATCTAAAATTTGCTCATGCAACTTACATCGCTACTTCACAGCATTCTCGGATAACCTATTTTTTTGCGAGTAGTATGCAGCAGGTACACAACCGAAAAACTGTCGTGGCGAGACCCCGCGCTCTCCCGTGAGTATGCACATGCTGCACACTGCCCGGACTTCCTATTTCATCGAAATCATTTCTTGGCACTTAAACCCATAATTGGCACGTGAATCAGCGTTCGCGTGTCGCGTTGCGGTCAAATGAACGATCGCGGTCCCGGCCAACTCTACTCTAATGTGGCGGCGGAAAACGCCGTGACTTGGGCTTCAATGTTCAAGCACACCTCACGCTGTCTCAACAAATGACTAATTAAACTAGGAGCGCTTTCAAAGAACAGAAATCAACAATGCTCCGCCTGTACCCCACATAAGTTATTCAACGTTCACTAATTTACTCATCGCCTATTGGTAAGAGGAAAGATGTTTTTTTAAAATACTATTTCACTATTTTCAGATTCAACTGCGCCCATCTCTGCAATTTCATTGGAAATAGAGACGTATGATGAAGTCACGGAGACGGATGAAAAAACGTTCCTGGTGAGTTGATCGAGTAAACAAAAATAACTTCTTTTTTTTGGGTTTTGGCCAAACCCGAGAGCACACAACTAGAAAAGTTGAAGTAGGACGATTATGTGGACCAATCCCGAGACATCGGTCCTCTAAACTGCAATTCAAAAATGTATTGCAGTTTACAAAAGGACTGAAGCGTTGAGCTTGGTCCACATAATCGTCCTTCTTTACGTAGATGTGCTGATATTGATCGAAAACGATGTCCTTTCTTCGAGTCCAGGTTACGGTGTCTGTGTCTTTGCAATGTCTGACGTTTCAATGCTCATACCATCCGCGCGAGCGTTTGACACCTTTTATTAATAGTATTAATAGAGCCATGTCTGCCTGATATGAACCGCGTACAAAGTGGTTACTTTTCCCCCGAACCAGGTGGTTCGTTCTAGGACCGAACCAAATTTAGGCCAGCAAAGGTGGAACAGAACAAGTTCAAGTAACTAATGATGAAATTGGTTAGGTTCGGTTTCATGTCGGTTTGAATGCGTAAACAGTTCGTTTTTTTCTCGAATCAACTGGTTCGGGAAGAATCGGTTCGAGAAGAAATTCGCCGTCTAATGTATAGTTTAAAACGGAATAACTTGATTCTGTCCAGGGGCGGGAGAAAATGGTTTGACGTCGAGTCTATACGACCCCCCTTCATTTTGAAAAATGAAAAAAGGCAAATTTCATTAAAACTGATCGACAGAAAATTCCACGCGAAGGTTCGTTTGACTGCTAAAAACGTGAAACCCCCCCCCCCCCCTTGACATTTTCGGTTTGCCAAACCATATCTGCCTGTCCCCGTGTGAATGCTTTTCATATTTCCAGATCCCATCTGGTGTGATTTGTCATGGCTGGAATACTTCGGTACTTCCAGTAGTGATTGCCGAACCGTTCAGTTCTCTTCTGGAGAGAATCGATGTGAATGGAACTGTGAGCACGGCTAAGGTAGGCTCATATTCATACATAAGTAGCATACGTGAGGTGACTTTGTTGCCCACAGAAAATGATTGAAAATGGGGCAATTCATTTGGGGAACCAAACTACAAAACAGGGTGGAAGATTAACTGTTCACCAGTAAAGTGCGACAATGGTGAAATTGGAGCAGCTCAACATCCCGATTGGAAAGAAAAGCGGGCGGATTAATGTAGAATCTAACAAAGTCGCCCTATATTTGATCAGTAGTGTGTAACAATCTAACCGAAAACGAAATGAGTCAGTTGGACAGTTTTCCATCATATGTTCGTGAAAATGTATGAGTTGTCATCAAAATATTTGAATTTGCATGATTTAAACGAAAAAGCGGTTCTTTTTTCATTTTTCGCCACAAAAGCTCGATATATAAGTCATAGTATGTTTCTCAAATATTGTCATAGCATAGTAAATCTGATCACGTTCATCAAAAAGTGTGCACCTTTTTCATTTGAAGATTTGAACTGGTTCCAAACTGTTTAGCTTCGCAAATAGAATGCAAATAGTACGGAATGCTTCGCATCAGGAAGCATCGATTGGAAAGTTCGAATGTGTACTGTATATGTGTTAGTAGAAATGGTGTGGACTATAGCCCCCCCCCCCCCCCTTCAATCCCATACACCAGCTGACTTTTGTGAGCGGCCCTCCCTCCCTCTATGAGACCCGATTTTTTTTATTACAATAAGGTCCCCTTTACCTACTTTGTCAGAAAAAAACGTTGTATTTGGTCCTGAACCCAATTATTGAGGTGCGATGCAAAAAAATCTTTGTAGCAAAAAAGTTGGCTGTTGTGTGGTTTCTGGTTTCGTTAACAACACAAAAAGTGGTCGTGTTGAGACGTGTAAACTGTCTGCAAACATGTCCCCCCCCAAGTTATATCTCTCCAGGTATTTCACTCTGCTTCTTTCGCTACCACGTGTGTCTGCGTGGATGGCGTCAAAAGTGGTGACGTCATCCCTTTCTTTGATCATGCCGCCCCGGCTGATGGGGCCACCGTCTTCATCCACGATTTCGGAACAGGTTAGACTTTTTAAATTATATTTATATATTTGTTTTGTTTTGTTTATTTATTTATTTATATATATTTTTTTAATTGACCATCTGATTCGAAGTAAGAAGTAATTTTGAGTTGATACGATAATAGAAGTTGTAAGTTGTAAGCAGAGCCAAAATAATTCGTGCTGTATCTGGAAAATGTTTCTTCAAATTAGCTATTAGAAACATCGGTAACTTTTTGACTAGAATACTAGTTCTCTTGTACTATAAGTGATTATTGCAGGCTACCAGTATTCTTTGTCTTCCTCGAAGTGTGTAAACCTGAGTGCCATTCCGGCTGCTTCTGCCGATGTTTCTTCGTCGAATGAGACGATTTCACTGAAGCCGGTTCGAGATATGCTGGTCAACGTCTCCCTGCCCTGGGCAAAATACGGACAGGTACAAAGTTTGCAAACCCCTACCCCAGTATAATTGTCCAAATAACCGAAAATAATTGGAATGTTGGAAAACGGCTTACTCTTTCGCCGAAAACAAGAAAATCGATCATATGCAAAATCATTACTGTTCACGTGCCGCCTCACTCTGAAAACGAACTGCTTTTTGTCGAATAATCCGACCTGGCTGGTGTATGGTAGTTTGTAGTTTGGTCGGTGTAGATTGCTCATATTTCCACGTCTTGGTCATTTTGGACTACTCTAATCGAGAACAGTGTTGTTCACCTCACCATTGTTTGGTTCGTTCCTACGCGAGCCTGCGAATTTAATAGTTCTTCGCTGTTTTCAAAAGTGATGCATAGTGTCACATCATAGGAACGGGGGGCTTTTGCAGAATCACAATCGTGCTCCGGCAAAATCGCTCAAATGATCGGCAAATAAGGGCTCTATTGCTGTGAGGGAAACCTTCTTTTGAGTAGTAAATGTCATGATTGCTTATAATAAAAGTGAATTGAGTAGTCACACAAAGTTAGCATTCTAATGAGGAAACGTGCACTTTTGCATTGCACGTTTCTGAGTTCTGCTGTGTTTAACATGTTACACGTGACTGTACATTTGACTTACCGTATATATATATATATATATATATATATATATATATATATATATATATATATATATATATATAAATGTTGTATGAATGTATCCCCTTCTTTGCAGACCATGTCATCGTATTCCAAGTCCCTCGATGTTTGGAGGGCGTTCGACATCTCAACCAACTCCACCTATGAAGTTCTGATGGACGGATCTCGATTGGTCGAGATTAGACATTTCAAACAGGTTGGTTTTCGTAAAAGTATACTGTAGGTTATGTTTTCTATAATTTCTATTGTAATTTCGTGAAAATTTATGATTTTGCATCAAAAGTAGGCCGACTATTCTGATTTTGGTGAGAGGGAAGTGCGTTTATAGAATTGTTCGATAGCGTTTATAGAGTTGTTTGTAATTGTTTTGCGGTTTTTGTAGTTTGATCTAACTTCTTTGCGGTCCAATTTCGACCACTCCCGACGCGTGTTGTGAAGCTGATCAAACTACAAATTCATGTCTCATGTGTGTGCTGATCAAACTACAAATATGATTCTGTGACCTCCGTTTGCTTGCAGTCATCCCCTGCTCCCTCGTCTACCCTCCGGCTGCTGCCCGCTCCTATTCCGTCTGCCCTGGGGGCACTCCATAGGGCCAGGGACTGTTTTGCGGCCCAATCGTCGCCGAATAACACCTTCTCGCTCAATATTGCCAAAAGTGAGTTTGTGGATTGTGTAGTATATACTTGTGTATACTCTTTTTGATCGATTTCTACATGTAACTGAGCTAGTGGTAATCGTTTGAACCCGATCAATGCATATAATTTCCCCACACACCAGTAATGTGTGACTGCTCTTGGAAATGGAACCTGGTTCTCGGTTGGCATACTTCAAACTTTGAAGAAAATAGGACATTCGCACCACTCTTCAGAAAAGGGAGCCAGTTTTTGCTTTTTCTGACAATACAATTAGAGTTAGCCAAGTTTATGTGTACTTATGCTTAGATTTGCCAAATTCGGCTTCACAAATTGTCCGATAGTTTGTAGGACAGTAGTTACTCTGAAAGGGTGGCAAGAAGACTGATATTACAGAGATCATAGGGTCAAGTTATTCCAGTGTACGGTTCTTAACTTTCTCATCGGGGCAGCTACAAAAGTTGCAAGCAGTAATACGAATTTCTTCAGTTTATTTTCGTTTAAAACTTGTATTATTATGTATTCCGGTGATTCCAGAATCGTTTGCCGACGTTGTCTTCAGTGGGGAGGAGACTGTGACAGCCGCTCTCTCCGAAGCCATTTCCCAGGTTTCGCCCATCCACCCCCTCAGGGTCAAGGCCTTCTATGTACGTTTCATGGGTATTGATTTTTTGTTGTTGTTGTTGTTTGTAAAGCTATCTAGATGAGCTGTTTATGGCTTGTTGTTCTACAAATAGTAACAGGAAACAGTAGGAACTGGAAATAGAGGATAGTAATGTTTAGGTTCTCTGGGCGTCTGTTGTATTGGTCTTTGAAATCGCTCTCTGTCTCTCTTTCTCTTATTTTCTTTCTGTCTTCTTTCTCTCTAGCTCTCTTTCTCATCTCTCTCTACCTCTTCCCCCTCCCTCCTGATACCCTCTTACTTATATTTTTCTTTCCAGGATTCTCGCTCCGATGGAACCCTGGCCGTATTTTTCACTGTAGCCGAAAAGAACAACCACGTCCCCGCAGTCACCAACTCAGCCTATAATTATACGGTCAGTCTATCAATCGTGTAGTTGGTGGCCAGTTGAATCAGTTGTAGATCTGGGAATGTAGTGTAGTCATATCCCAGTGAATATGTCGGAATAGTCAGAAAATAACTGGCAACTTTTTCTTGAAAAACAAGAGAATTTGTCTGTTTTTGATGCAAAGTCATCCTTTTTCACGTTTTCAAACTCAAAAACTGGGGGTGGCGAGATTACAAAACCATGAGACCCAATGATTTCGCATTCGCTGCACCAATGACGGAGTGTTTTGTTTGCAGGAGGAAGTCCTGACCGAAGTTCTTTTCGCCAAATTGAATGAGACTATTTCGGGTGGAGAATGGAAGTTCCTCGTGCCTAATGCGGATAAGAAGAGCGAGGTTTGTGTCGAGATTTTTGGACAATTTCCAGCCTTTATTGTTAGAAAGTTGCAGAAACTTCCTGCTCGCCAATTGTGAGAAAAATAGCCAGGTTCTCATGCAAGTCTCCCCGAACAGTTTTCTATGAGAATTATGTTGTTTTTTGGATGTATATATATATATATATATATATATATATATATATATATATATATAATATCCCTTCCAGGACTGGTCGGTGGTCCCGTCTTCCCTGTCCCATATCCCGCTGCCCGCCCCGCCCCCATCTCCTCCCAATTTCGAGGGATATTCAGGGGGATCTATGTTCGTGTTGGGACTATTCTCTCTCATCCTCGGATGCGGAATAGGTGAGTAGTTATATATTATAATATGATAAAAGTAGTTGTATAATGTATATGTATTATGTATTTGCTAAAGATGCATTGCAAATTGCTTACCATGCCTATATGCCATAGCTATGGATCATGGAACCTTGCTTGACATGTTTTCTCATTTGTTATTGGTTACATATACTGCCAAGTGAAGTGTCGTACAACGACGGTAAAATGGCGTCCTTCTTCCTACAAATTCCTTTCCTAGTCTTTTTTCCGATAATTTATATGATTATACGGAATAAAAAAAGTTGAGAGCTGATTGCTACTTTCTACTTTTTCACAAATGTCGTTCGCGACCGTCTCTTCTAGGCTTCTAGCCCGCAGGACTTTGTTGCCCCCAGAAATTTATTGAAAGTTGGGTGTTTTATCTGAATGACTAAACTGAAAACTGGTAGGGAGATAAGGTTCTCAACAGTAATCTTCTATCACTGTCTGAATTAGGGTAGTTTGAGATCTCGATTTTGAAGAAAAACGGGCGGATCGATTAACCATTTCACAAAGTCGCCTTATTTTTGTAATGTACCTTATTCTAATTGATTTGCAGGTGCCGGTGGACTTTTCTTCATCACCAAACGTCAGCGTATTTCTACTCTCGCCTATCAGGTATTTGAGTAGAGGGAGAATAATGTCTACTCTCAATCGATTCCTCTGTTGTATCGAATTTTGTAATTCTTTATATTCATTTCCTTTGTATTTCATTGAGAATTAGTGTGGTGCACTGTATATTGATTGCCCAACCCACGTAATATCTATCTCTGAATATCTCCTAATTTTTATTACAGTTTAGGTTTTTTACCGCTCTGTTCCATTTAGCATAATGTTCTAATTGTGTAGTTTCTCTCCAGTCGCCATATTATTCGAGTTTTGCAGAATTTGGTAAATTTTTAATGGGTTATTCAGTGAATCCTGGTGTTTTTGACGATTTTAGCATTGTTTTTAAGTTTAATTTTTCATGACACGTTCCCTATTCCCCATACCATTCATACAAATCTCTGAAATGTTGTATACTTTATTATTTTATAATATAACTCAAGTGCGGAAATCAGTTATGTATTTTCTGCGAGATCCTTTCCTCCAATTATATACGGTAAAATTCTTCGTGTACCTGTCTGTATTTTTCTCTGAGACTACTTATTTATTATGTTTGTAATTGTGATTCTGTTGTATGTCTGCTGTTTGTAATGGAAGTATCCTATTAACATGTTTTTGGTTCTTTTTCCACATGGAGTTGAATGCTCCGGAAATTATCTTCGTTTTTGTTCTGTGTTTTTTTTTTGTTCTTCGATGCGTCGTTGCAAAATGGGAATTTTGAGTGTGTAGGCAGTACGCTGATAGATCTTAATTGCCAATTGAGTTCTCCCATTCTCAATCAGCATTTTTGAATACGAAGTTCGAGTTACGGGGTATGAAGTCATGCCTTTGATGTTTCGGCCCTTTTTTACTACTCGACTACTCGAGTTTTCTGTGAACCTTATATTAGAATTTGGGACAGAACGGTTTGTTACCAATCCAGAACAAATCCTTAACGTGAACAACTAGGTTCGTTCAGCAGTTTGTTGTTCTCGTTTCGAACCGTGTGCTCTACTCGTTATAGTTATAGAACATTATTGACATGTAGTAACTATATAAAGTAGGCGCTAGGCGGCTAAATTCTTCCCGAACCGCCGTTGTTGGGGGAAGAGTCGGTTCTTGAAGAAATCCCATATACTGTACATGTTATAAACACATAATATAAAAATCCACAATAGATACACTTATTTGTTGGTTTTAACATTATTATTTATTCACTTAATTCTAATAACACTTATTTGTTTCCAGAGATGGCCCAGAAAGCAGCCACGTCAGCCACTGAGCGAGCCCTTCGTCTGGTGGAGAAGTCATCGCGAGTCCGACTCCAGGATCTGAGGGACAATGTGGGAGCAAGAACACTGGCTAGACAGACGAGAAAGGGCACCAATCAGGTACAGTCTCTTTCAATTGAGGGTTGAGAACTACAGTAATAAACCGATCAGGGGGGTAAGATATAGTATGTTCCATCCATACGTTGAGAACTGCAGTATGCTCGTGATACATTACAACACCAGCTTCATTCTTCTAGCTTCACCAGCTTGTAATTATACTATACTACACTCACTATACTCGCATTTTGAAGTGGTCCCAATGGGCAGAAAAAACCGCTATTCAAAAAAAAACGCTATTTTCGTTTTCCGGTTCTCACAAATCTAAGTCAAATGAGATTTTAAGGGTTTCACTATACTAGCTACTATACTTCAATTTTATGTTTTAGTACACTGTACTATACCTTGTTTTCCATTTGTACTGCATTTTCAATCCAGAACATTACAACTCGGTTCTGCCTATTCTATTCTATTGTAGTCTTTTGATACGGTACGAGAGATGATTGATCTATTGATAGTTGTGTTCGAACGTAGGCGTCTTTGTTGAAAGGTTCATTGAATGACCTAATTTTCTTCAAAATTGGGATTCAAATCTACCACAATTCCAATAATTGTCGAACTTTACAGTTGAAAACCTCAGTTTTCGACCAGTTTTAGTTTAGTCATCCAGTTGAAACTTGAAACTCTTTGTTTTTATTAATGTTTTGTGCACAAAAAAAGTCGCCTGGTGTATGGTTCTGCACATGCTGTTGTAGTCGTTTGATACGATACGATAGATGATTGATCTATTGATATTATGAAAATATGTATATATTTTGTGAATATAAATATGCATAATATGCACATATTTTTATAATAACATCTAAAAATCTTCATGACAACAAATATTTTTGTTATAACACTGATCTATTGATAGTTGTATTGCAGGCCGGCCACACGCAGGGCGCCCTGGAGAGAGCGGCGAAGCCCCCATTGGGTTGGATCTGGGGCGACTTCTTCCGGCCCTGGCAGAGGATGTTCCCCGGCGAGAAACACTTCAATGCCGATATCAAGTGAGTTGGAACTGGTATCATTTTTGTGGTTGTAAAATGAGGTGTTTAGAGTCAGTGAATCAGAATTGAAGGAGAGGAAGGGCACGTATGTTAATGTTTGTATACTATTATTCTAACGTCAACCCCAGCCCCCCCCCCCCCCATACAGTGCCAGTATCTGTTGCGCACGAAGGCTCCCAGACCAATAAAGAGCGCGTTCTGCCCGATTCTCGGGAAAAATCCTGTCTGTTCAGCGTTGAGAGTTATTTTCCATGCATATTTTCATGAATGTCAATGTTTTCGCTCTAAAGAGACCGGACAAGGGATGTACATCGTGTAGGCATGTTGTCCTGTTTTATCCCGGGTTCGTTTTACACTCACGTAGAAAGTTGTATTCTCTATTCCGACCAAACTACAGCTATGATCCGGGAATATTGTAGTATTGCCACCCACGCTGGCCTATAACAGATTGAGAAGGTCCCGTATTTCCCCCAGATTTGTTCACCATCTAAAATGATATTTATGTGTAGCTTGATCTCGAGTTGAACCCTTGAGACCAAACTACAGATCCGTCCTTCATTCCCCATTTGCAGCCAGCGTCGCGAGTACCAGCCTCTTTCCCTGCTGGAGCTGTCCCGTCTGATCGATCTCGGCTGGTTGGATACCCGTCGCCCCATCGATATTGCCAGTCTCTGTGCCACCCGCAAGTTCCGCATTCAACCGCAGCTGCGGCAGTGCGGCTTCGACCTCACCGCTGAGGTCGGTGCAATACACCAGCATAGTAGTCATACACCAGTAAAGTTGTCCGGATAGTCAAAAAAATTGGAAAAACGGACTACTTCATCGCCGAAAAGAAGAAAATCGGTCTACTTTTGATGAAAAATCATAAATTTTTATGTGTTGACATGTGAAAACGGACTGCCTTTGCGTCGCTCAGTCAGACCTTACTGGTATATGATAGTAGTCTAGCTTGTTTATCATAAGAAGTTGGAAAAAGAACTGGCTCCGTTTCGTGAAATTGTCACACCACTGGCGTTTGATCGGTTTGTTTTACATATGAGGCCCGTAATACAGGATATTCATCGAAATGAAAGCGGATGAAGAATAGTGTGCACATATACATTTGAGACCAGATCAGATCCTGTAAACTTAGTTCATATTACGAAGTGCATATTACGTATTCATGAACATACCGGCTCATTCATCTCAACCGCCGTTTTCTCAAAAACGCAATTTCTTTGCTCTAACATCGGTAATGAGGGTCATGGAATGTTTCAAAAAAAAAAACGGTTTCAAGTGAGTCATATAAAGTGAATAAATGAGTATTATTTGTATAATATAATATAAATAGACTTGTGCAGGGTTCCGATCTGTTCTCTCACCGGGTGGATATTGAGGTGCAATACGCGTCCCAGTCGGCCATCGCAGCCATTGAGAGGGCCGGGGGGAGGGTGCGCACCGCCTACTATGATGAACGGGCACTCGAGGTACGGTTATGCGTTTGGAATACAAAATAATACTTTTATAGATACTGTATACATTGTACAGAATTGTACAGATATCATATTACATAAGATATAATACGTAGGAACTATTTTTGTAGATAAAAGTATTTTTGTTGAAAAAGCATTTCTGTTTTTAACCTGGAGTTGTGGATGTACAGTTACGATTTACTCAAACGATCAGTTGAATCGTAGCCTGAACTGGAAAACTGCTTGAGGTTTTGTCACATTTTTGATGGAAAATCTTGAATTTGTATGTGTTCCATACGCACAACATAAACAATATCACCTCAAATATGTTATCGATTGATTGTGTTATCGATTGATTGTGTTATCGACTGATTGTCTTGTTTGAGGCAGCCGTGGACCCGCGTGCCTGGTTCCTGAAGGGACAGCCGGTTCCACCCCGTCGCGCCCCGCCTCAGACTCTACTCGAGTAGGTCACAATATATTTTCGAGAATCTTTACAGCAAATAACACAACTATGGCTGCTATCGATTTCGGGAAAATTTAGCCGTTTCTAACGTTCGCTATGTGTTTTGGTAGTTTTGGCTGAATATCAAATAACACAACAATGGTATCTTTCGGGTTGAAGAAATTTAGCCTTGTTAAGGATCAATATTTAGTTTGATAGTTTTGGATGAATAGCCGGAATATATCTCAAAACTGGCAGTTTTTCGGTCAAATTGAAAAAAAGCTGTTTATGATAGAAAATTTGGAAATCCGACGTATTTTTATTGAAGATAGGCGCTTTTTCGAGGAGTATCAACTCATGTCAACTTTTCCATATAGCTAGAAAAATTCCTAAAACGGGCTATTTTTTCACAATTGTCGGGGAGATATGTCATTTTTTGATTCAAACTTATCCATTTATCCGTTATGAATTGAAAAATGAAGTACTTTTTGCAGAATAGTACTTCCCAACGTAATTTCACGGTAATCTCAGTGTGCGTGTGCTAATCAATATGTATTTTGTTGTTTCACAGGT
This sequence comes from Litoditis marina, assembly GCA_964036275.1. Lineage (NCBI taxonomy): Eukaryota > Metazoa > Nematoda > Chromadorea > Rhabditida > Rhabditidae > Litoditis > Litoditis marina. The sequence goes on from OZ038437.1 coordinate 20,039,259, forward strand.
ATTACATGAATCCGACGAACCGTGGTTATCTGGCGGAGCCTTCTGATCTGGCGTCTTCCCGTGAGAAGCTGTCTCTCATCAGGGGATACGATCTACCCACGGGAGAGGGGGCGGAGCTAGCCATCGAAACGAAGAAACCCAATCAGGTACGCACATTCTATGAGATATACCATACATAAACACCCCCCTTATTCCAATAATGACTGATATTCCTTCTACCTGACTTGGATCGATAAATGATCACCTTTCAAGGTTACTGTAGTCCGTAACTTTACAGAAACCCCGATTTGAGACTGAAATACAATTATTCCGTTACACATGTTCACTTTTTATTGCTTCGCATGCTCACGTAAGAAGTATACTCTGACCAAACTGCTTGAATCTCTAAACGAATTCAAAAATAGGGTTTCGCCAACTGCAACTTTTGGCGAATTCGGTTTATTCGGCCGAAATACAGAAATTCGAGGCATTTAATTTAACTAGGAGGTAGGAGACAGTAGTTTGGAATTTCTCACTAGTTGTCTCATATGTGTCGGTTTGAGATTATTCATGGGTACATCGATTATGGGTGATTTCTGAAAAATCTAGTGGTTATGAAGTAGTTGTTCGCCCCCTCCCTTTTTTTTGATCGAAAAGGTATGCGATATGCGGACGAACCAACATATCGCATCCCATCTTTGTTCTCATAATCAAGTGCCCAGGGTGATTCAGCAAATGCTTGATTGTTATCTGGGAATTCTGCTGTTCGTGGAAGTGTATAACAAACTTATTGCCAGACTAATCCATTCTGGCAATTCACATAAAAGATACGTACCATACCATGTTAATAATGATTCCGTTAATTGAAATGAAATACGTCAGGTCATTTAACTGTACGGTACTTACCTGGCAATTAGTTTGGGGTGTCTCAGAAAGTTTGGCGTCAGTATGTTCGATTACCAAACTACAAAAGTGAGAGAACGTGTGAAGGTAAAGAGCCCGCAGATTGGCTGACAGTCTGCGTCTCACCGACTTGCACACTCTCTCGTTGAGGCCACTACAAAAGTGGTTGGGAGTTGTCTTAGATGCAGCCAGTCTCAGAGTTGGAGGCTATATGAGTGAAATAGGTGTAACCAGCAGATATGGAATGAGCTTGTGACACCCTAAAAACGGATATAAAGGCTCTACAGTAGAGGTTAGACGTAATCATGTGTTCATCACACTGTTTTTAATATGTTGCTGAGAAACTTGTGTGAGTTCTCCTTGATATAAATTTGAGGATGTAGTTTACCGATGAACAGGAGGCGTACCAATCCCTCCAAAAACTCATGAAATACCTCATGAGCTATATATCACCAGCTTCTGATGAGATTCTATTAATTGCTAGACTACAACCTTGGGATCTCATGAGTATCTCGTATGAGTTTCTCACGAGAAACTCATATGATCTTCACATGAGATTGGACGAATTGCTACGCCGATAGAAAAGAGATATTGGTTGTTGTATAAATCGATAATTGATTTCAGGTCTTCTACGGGATTCCCGCGGGAAGCGTAGTTTCATTGGCAGACAAGAAGGTGTTTGGACCGACTCATCCCGTGTTGAAGAAGTACTACGAGGGAGACTTTCTGGCGGATAAGTAGTCGAAAATCGATATTATATGTGTAGTAGTTTTATTATTGATTGTTTCCGTGTTATACTTTGTAGTTAGCCGATTTTCTCTAGTAACTTCAGAAATGTAGTCTGAACAAGGTTGTTTCTGAAATATGACAGTAGGTGAACTTTTTGGATAGGTTTTGTAAACTTAGGTTCTCAGTGGCGACAGATCAATGTTTTTGTACTGCAAGCACTTTGAACTAGCTAACCTGTAGATCATAGCTGATAATTTTGTTATAGATGTATGATTACACTGCTTTCTCATTATGTTTTCCCGTTTATTCGATTTCTCTGTCATATGAGGGATGAAAATGTTGTACAATAATAGATTTAGTTGGCAATATGCGTATTTTCATTGTTTGTTGATTTATATTTGTTGAATTATTAAATTCTTTCTCATCTTGATTCACTATTAGATGATTACCAGTAATTACATCAAACGAAATGATATGGGCTGATCGAATTTGCTTGTAGTTTGGTGCCCGATCTGAACACAGCACAATTCAGAACTTTGTCTTTATCGGAGAGAGAAAACCAGATTGGTGAAAATGATCGTGTTGGCCTGCTTCATCACAGCAATTTTATAAGACATTTACTTCGGATAAGCAATTCACTTACTTCTTTTTTAAACGAGATGATTTACCATAAACAAAACCAGGAAGCCTTGTTTTCGCACCACGATTGCGCCTAATTTCACCCAACGACACGGTGCCCCACTTTGTAAACAGAAAGCAACAGGGCTTTTTGGAAAATTTTCAAATTGCTGCTGCATCATAATTCTAAAGAAAAAACAATTATATCTTCTTATTTGTTGTTTACTTCGTTGCTCAGGATGTTAGACTTCAAGGTGACCAAGCATTCATAATACCACGGTTTTTTCCCGATAGATTACAATTTTTTAAGATTTTTTTTTAAACACTCATTTTCAAATTATCTTCAGAACAGAATGGCTCAACCATAATTACTTCTCACTGAACGTGATTTTGTTGGTTAAGGAATTGTTGTGGTTATACTTGTGACTGATCTGAACGTAGTTTGTGTTATGATGTATAAGATCTGCTGGTTGAAAATTGTAGCATTCACAAATTATGCGGAACCAGCTTTAGTATATATAATTTTTTCGATAAAATTCACGGTCAAGTACCTCTGTATTTGCATTTAATTACTCTGCGACAAGTTTGCCGTTTCTTCGTACTTGGTGCATTGCAACTTCAAGTCGGAAGTCGGAAGATGTTCGCTCGTCGTACCACCTAATACCATCAACCTACCACTAACTTGCAACATATTCAAACAGTAGTAAAACCATTGCTTCACCTTTATTATAAGTAATAACCAATGCACCACTGTTGTTATAACTATAACTGTGTTCGGTTTGTCTATTCTATCCTCTCAATTACTTCGCTGTCACTACGCGATTCCCTTTTCGTTGCCGATGACCCATCATCTGTCTCAATTGAGAGACCCCTGATTATTGTGATTCCGCGACAACTCGTCCGCGTCCCCGCGCGTCGCGTGTGCGACAACTCGTCGCTCAACATGCGACAACTCGTCCCCAATGTTTTATCCCAAAACTGGCTGAAAACTTGGTTTCGAAGGGAAATTATTTGTTCTAAAGTTTTATGCTTATTATAGAATACAAATTAACTATAGATAAGTTCCGAAAATTGATTTTGTCACCATATATTCGAGAGAAAACAACACATTAACGATACTTTTGATAATTATAGCAAAATATGGCCTATTTTTGTGATTTCCATTAGTTTTCTATTTCTTAAGTTACGTGCAGTATCTTTTATGAAATACAACCTAGTCACTACTTTTATTTGTAAGTTTCAAGCTAATTTGAGCAATTTTTGAGTTGGGGACGAGTTGTCGCTGCGGCGGGGACGAGTTGTCGCACGCAACGCGGGGACAAGTTGTCCGTAAACGGATTATTGTAGTTTGTAGTAATTCCCCGTTTTTCAGAAACATGATGTCGAGATCTTGTCTGCTGCTGATTATTCTACTGGGTGTCGCAATCATGCCTGTGTTCTCAGCAGACTTCAATCCCGTCTGCGAAATGTGTCGAGAAGGACTGGGAAGATTGGTTGACACGGAAGGAATTGATAGGGTGAGTAATTATATATACTCCAAGCAAAGCTGTCTCAATAGCCATTAGCCAAACTAGGGTGAATTATTGGCCAATTTTCGAATTCTCATGCAAAATCATGCATTTTCTCACGGACAATCTTGTGTTCAGAAGAGGGCAACCAGAATAAGTCATTCAAAATTAAAAGTCATTAAGTACCGAAACAGTTGAGAATCAAAAATAAAGTTTTTTTTTCAAATCATGACTAAAAGTGAGTTAATGACTTTCACTTTTGAATGACTTTTACTTTAATGATTTTCAATTTTGAATGACTTATGGTACCCAGAAGAGTGAACTATTCACCACCTCCCCCCCCCTCATTAAAAAAAGCTAAATTTATGGATTCCTTATCGTATTTTCAAGTTGGTACCACCCGGTCAGCTAATCGGGGTATCGCATATTTGCTTGTGTTATGTCCGTGTGAGTAAGTGACGAGTTATATAAATAGAAGAGATAATGTTGATTAGCTAATTAGCTTGAAGGGGGCGAGGGGTTACAGACTTACAGATCCCCAGTCGAAATCGTCAAATATCCTCATTAAGCCGATAGGTATGGGTCATTATTTACTCGTTGTCATGTAGCTTGCGAAACTATGAATTACAACGTACACAGAACATGGATCCTTTTGCTATAATATACCTAGAACTGTGACTATCGTCGCTCTGATGTGGTTCTATCCACTTTGATTTAAAACCTAGTCTGTTTTTTAAAATTATTATCCCTTCATTTTCTCTACAGCATAAACATTAGAATTGAAGAACGAAGAGGGTAACTGACGACCGGGAATTTTAAATTCATGCTGAAATTTGGATAGACGGGGAAACCCTTAATTGTTTTCTCTCTTGGGAAGTTGTTGTTATCCTAACAGGTGGCTTCACTTATTATTAACGATTTGTAAGTGTTATTATATTATTATTATTCACTATATGGAACGGTTAGTTCGGGTCACGGACGGCTTTTATATGTTGCTTCACTAGTGGGAATTGGGAAAAGAGTTGCCGACATTTTTCAAGCTCGATACTCCCCTTACATTGCTCGTAATGCTCAAAAAAAACTTTGCTTAAAATAGGACGATTATGTGGACCAATCTCATGTCAACTGTCCTTTAAACTGCAATTGAAAAATGTATTGTACTTCAGAGGACTGAACCGTTGCGATTGGACCACATAATCGTTCGTTTTTAAAAGTGTCTTATTTGGTGAAATTTAACTGTTCCAATTTTTGAAGGGGGGCGTGTCGGATTTTCCGTCAAACCATTTTCTGCCCGCCCCAGCACACAATGACGCAACCCCTGCAACATTATGAAAAAAATTACGTTTTGTATAATTTCGGAAAAATTATGAAAGTGCTATGCCACTGCTCAATACAAAATACAAGTATTTTCGTGAAATTCATTCTAGCGAAACTTCCGGATGAACGCGAAATAATGAGCATGAGTAACTTAATAATTGTACTTCCGTCTCTTATCATGGTTTTTCAATAATAATAATAATATTATTATTATTGTTATTAGTACATTATACTAACCCTGAGAAATTTTCAAACACTATGTACTGTGTTTGCTAGAGCAAACTAAATTTATTGTAGTGAATCTAATGGCTTCGATCGATTTTCGCTTCTTCAAAAACTTATAATGTTGCAGATGCTTGAGAAGGCTGGAACTAGGGACTCAGGCTGGGTCAGCTGGTTCTACGGAACCGTGGTCCGCAACGGAATTCGTATGGGACGATATGTATTGCTGAAGTATCTCTGTGCTCTCATTCCCTCTTGCGGAGGATTCTGGTAGTTATTTTAACGTTTCCAAAGTCTTTTTTTATTGATTTCCCAGTAAGTTCTTAGTTGATTAGAAAGATTATGTTGAAGTTATCTTGTGGTAGCTGACTCTTTAATTTCTACCCAAATTCTCCAATGTACTTGTTATCAAAAATCGGTTCACTCACTTCAAGTTTCGTTCTCGTGTTGTTTTCCTTAAAATTTGAATGTTGACAGGTACAATTTTGCATAGTTTTCAAGTAGTTCGAAACTTTCGTCATATTAAAACGGTTCTTTTCGTTTGCTTCACGGCTTTAGTTATTCTTGACAGAGTGTACCCACTTTGTGTTCAGTTGGTTGTTGGTTCTGTAAATTAGCATTTGTGTCCTCGATGTTTTTTTCGTTCAATTTCAAATGTTGTAACGAGATAGGTATAAGTTTGCATCTTTGTTTGAGTGAGTAGAATGTTTCGCAATATTAGAGCTGTTCTTTTCGCTGAATGTAAACGGTTTGTTATCGACATGTGTTATTTTCAATTCGATTCACACTTGCAAGTCCATATTGAATTCACTTTCGAAAATCTTCAATTGTTCATATTTAGTTCTTCAAGGTATGTTCAGCTAATTGTATGGGATTGGAAGAATATTGATTAATCGTCAAGGCCGAAATCTTAATAGGAAACAAATTTATGTTCATTTCCTTAAAAAAAGATGCAACTGTGTGGATTTTCCTAAGCGTGGTTATTTTGATCAGTTTTTGTTTAACGTTTCTTGTTCCAACTCTACTTTGTAAACAAATATCAGTATTGCAAGTCTTTCCCCTGTTCAAACTATAGAATTCGGTGATACACAGACAGCCTGCGTCTCTCTGACCTGCACGCTGTCTCGTTCTGGATCTTCTTCGAGTAAGGCTGGAACATGAGTCTAATTTAGGTTCCACTTCTTGAAAGATTGATCGAATTTTGTAATTGCTACAGAAACATAACGTGAATTGAGTTTTATAATATGCCAGACAGCTGAACCACTCTAACTTACGTTACGCAGAGAGAGAGACGTGCGATGTATCTCATGAGCTGATGCTGAGTACGTGCAACGATAAAAACCGGATGATGTTTCCTCACGTTTTTACCTTGTATTCAATGTAGAATATATGTATACAAACGCGTTTGTTACCGTAACCATTTCTCATCTTTTGTTACAAATTTAAAAATTATAAATACATTTGAGATATAATTAACATTCTAAAAACGGATTAAAACTGTTGTCTCATTAATAATTCATAAACTGCATTAGAAACATGACATGTGAACATACGTCTTTGCAGGAAGTGCATTTGACTTTAATTTAAAATGCTTTTAGGGCGGTTTGATTGAAATGACACGGACACATATTATGTTAATACATTCAATATCCAAAATAAAAGGTATATAGGCGCATGAAAAGAGAAAAGATATAGTTATGTTTTTATTACATTATCGCGCGGAGCGCGAAGCGCTCTGCGTGAGTTGTCTTTGGTTTGGCCATTGCGGACTCGTTTTTTCCTTTTAATTAACAAAAATCTTCAAACATATTCTTTTTTCGAAAACTAAAAAGAGAGAACGTTAGAGAATCACGAATTGAACATTGTGTGAAAATTTCAGCCAAATCGGATTATTTTCGCCTGAGTTATGGTTTCGTGTCGTTGTTGAAAAGTTCCGCCGTAATTCGTCCCTCGTCCCTCCTCCCTCGTCCCTCCTCCCTCCTCCCTCACGGAATTCTGTCCGCATCGTAGTGGAAAAACTACTGAACCGATTTGGCTGAAATTTGAAACACCTATTCTATGGCAAAAGTTAGCTCGTCGCGCCAAGTATGAAATGTATATGTAATCTCTGGCGCCGGGCGCGGGCGCCAATAGGCGCCAAAAGCGACTATTGGAAAAACTATCGAACCGATTTAGCTGAAATTTGAAACATGAGTTCTAATGCAAAATTTAGCATGTCGCGCCAAATATGAGATGTATAGCTCCCCATTGGCGCCGGGCGCGGGCGCCAATAGGCGCCAAAACCACTATTGGAAAAACTACCGAACCGATTTAGCTGAAATTTGAAACATGAGTTATAATGCAAAAGTTAGCCCGTCGCGCCAAATATGAGATGAATACATCACCATTGGCGCCCGGCGCTGGCGCCAATAGGCGCCAAAAACGGCAAAACACTATTTATCATCAATTAAAATGTTGAACACTAATAGAAATTGAATAATTTGGTGGAAAGTGTGAAAGTCTATTTCCAAAACTGAAATTTTTCTTCTGGCGCTCGAACCAGGCGCCAGATGGCGCCAAAACCCAAACTAACGACAGCGTCAATGGAATCGTCTAAAATTCGGTCTAAAATTCGGTACACTAAATAACTATCACATGGCAAGTAAGATGCTCAATCTCAAAAATCAAAGAAAGTTCTGTTGGCATTGTGCGCTGGCGCCAATTGGCGCCAAAGTTGGAAAAATATCGGTTATCGTCAATCAAACTGTTTCAAGTTAACAGATATTGAATATTCCAATGTGAAATAAAGATCCACAAATTCAAAATCGAATTTTATCGTCTGGCTCGGAACAGACGCCAAATGGCGCCAAAACAAAAACACACGAAACTGACAATTGAATAGTTTGAATATTGCTCCAATCAGTAATTGACACATGTAGTGTGTACTGGTAGCTCAAAAACCTAGAAAATTTAGTTTCGTTCTGGCGCCAGACGCGTGTGTCAATTGACGCAGGAATGAAAAAAAGTTTCAACGAAGGTTTTTGATGTGGTATTGGAAATAATGGCTATATTGTAAGTGAGTTGGTGTCTCTAATTGTAGATTTGTCAATGGCCCAATCCCCATCGCTTATCGCCGCTAAAAGCGGTGTACATGTCAATCGGAACGTTTAGCGTTTTTGTTCAGTTGTTGATAGTCACAGAGCCAGTAACCTGCGTTATATTACAACATCAGCAATTTTATGGTCTGCATTCGGCTTCGTGCACACACAAAACTGAGATTTCCATAATAATATAATGAGTTTACAAGATTCCTTCTGTGAATAGGCAACATATGAAGTTGTAGGAGTACAACTAGCAAAAAAAGGACAATTAGTAAAAAGTGGGGGAACCAACAAATGTGTGAGTTGTGTTTGGTTCGACCTCGATATCAGCAAAAAGTGAACGATACGAATTGCTGTGATACTGTAGCAGAAGTATTCTGCAAAAATAGAACAATACAAATGTTGCACAATGGTTCACAACGCACGCATGTCGTCAAAGCACACATGAAATACCCTTCGGCAATTTCAGAAATATCATGCGGGCTTCGTGAGCCATTGTGCAACATTTGTATTGTTCTATTTTTGCAGAATACTTCTGCTACAGTATCACAGCAATTCGTATCGTTCACTTTTTGCTGATATCGAGGTCGAACCAAACACAACTCACACATTTGTTGGTTCCCCCACTTTTTACTAATTAGGCTTGAATCCTAGATGCGTAGCAATTGAACTAAGCCAAAAAGTCTTTCACGCGAACTATACTGTTAGTCAATTGCACAGTCACGTGGAACATGTTAACCACAGCAGAATTCAGAAACGTGCAAATGACAAAGTGTACGATTCCTCCTTAGCAAACTTTTCGTGACTATTCAATTGATTTCTAGTACAGCGCTCTCGCATTTAGGGGTATCTAAAGTTTAGCTGTAGTCCCACAAACACGTCATGATTTAGGATAGAATCACAATCAACTACATCCAAATATAGCGCGTACTGCAGGGCATTTAGAAAGCGAGAGCTGTCAATTGTTTGTAGTTTGATCCGGACGCATCTCGACCTAGTTGGAGATTTCTGCTGTGTTTGTCCGACCAAACCACAAATTGCGTTCACATTTATTGGTTTATGAAGGGCTTATTATGTAGTACTCTCTTCAATTTTTGATTCGTGGAAAAACAATCTAAACATTCATTGGCACGTTTTCAAATTCCCAGTGAGAAAGCTCATAGCGAAAGCGCCAATTTTCTGCGATTAGTTAGCTACAGAAGCGAGAGAGCACTCAGGTCAATGAGGCCGCAGACATGCTCCAACAACCTGCGTCTCTCTGACCTGCACACTCTCTCGCCGGGGCCGCTACAAAAGTGGCTTTATAGATGGCAAGAAGTTGTCTGAGTTGTGGGCAAATATATAGTTCTATGAATAACGTGAATCTATTACAGAAACAGGTCAATCCTTGCATCTCTGTGGTGAGATGCGTCTGGTAATCATGGTGAGATATAGTGCCAATCATTCTCATTGAGACCTCGGCCACGTGCCAACAAACTTTCCAGGCAGTTTTTCATGTCAATGTTGCACACTGAAAGTTTTTTAAGCGGCTGTTCACCTTTGCTACAGAACGTTAGTGAACATGCTTCTCATACAACCTGTCAGTTCTATGTAATATACTCATTAGAAGGTTCTTTTTTTCGCCATTCCCACTCAGAGCGGGCCTATTCGGTACGCTGCCAAGGTCTCAGTTGGCCCGCGCCGACGGAGTCGGATTTGAAACGGCCGAGACACGGCCTGGGCCGTATCACGTTTTAGTCATGAAAATAGCATATGTTTTGAGGAGACGCAGGCTGATAAACAAGAGTTTACACTGACACGGCCGAGACAATCTTCGGCCGTGTCACGTTTTTGTCATAGGAAATGGCGAGAACTGTAACTTGAACACAGGAAAGACGTAAAAATACCCGATGCGCAAAAGTACAGAGGTACACTTTCACGAAAAACAAAGTGGAATACTATTTACTTTTACTCGGTTATTCTCTGCCAACCTTTTGAACGTTTTTCGAACATGAAGTACGAGAAGCAGTCCGCGTAAACGAATGGAACAAATCTCAGTTATGGTTAGATTCGCTTGAAATTTTGAAATGTATTATTGTTTTCCAGCTAGTCGTGTTGGTCGTTTTCACTTCCGCCGGGAAAAGAAAAAGTTGCCCCCCATTCCGAAAGACGAGATGAGAATTACCGCGAATTTCACACTGAAATGCGCTCTTCACAAAAGCTACCAAATCGAAATTCAGATGAAGGATGTTAGTTAGTTCGATTCACACTGTCAAAATATTATTCAGAGCTAGCAAATTCTCAACTAAGTAGTTCTTCAAGGCAAGTTCTTTTTGACCTACCAGCAAAACGACCGATGTTTTCGTTGTAGTGTGATCTACATAAACACACTTGTTCAATGATTTTCCACGAAAACAAAATAATGAGAACAAACTAAAAATACAGCGGAATAGTATAATGTATACCGTATTGAAAACGCGAGCCTGTATTCCGTTTGATACTAATCGATATTGTCCATATTGTCTCCATTTCCTCGACTAAGACAGCAGAGGGTTGCATGTATTGAGCCATTCGAAGCGAGCGGTCGTTGATCTCTCGCCAATGTGGGATACATTAGTCAATTGCTAAGTCACGTGAAACATGTTAAACACAGCAGAACTCGGAAACGTGCAATGACAGAGTGCCTCATTAGAGTTCTAACGTTACGTGACTTATCAATTTACTCCTAGTATACAGTGTTTAGATCGAAGATACGCAGTCGAACTGGTGGCGCTGAAGCCCACTTTAACAGAATTGATGGTAAAGTAAGCCTATCCGGTCTATGCTGTACTATTCCGCTGCGTTTGTAGTTTGCTCATCGACACCAAACTACAATCGAGATATCCACCTCTATATTTGGGTAGTTTGGTGTGTATGTCCAGAAATTCACAGTTTGCCCTTTTGGTCGAAAAAAAGTGAGGCAAGCGATGTAAGCTGGGGAGAAAAGGGAGACGTGAAAAAGACGTGCTTTCAGATTTCATTCCTATTTTCGATGGCAACGCGGGCGGTAGTGCTCGGATTTCGTCTAATCTTTTTCACTGTTTCAAATGAATTTGTTTATTAATGGAGGCCGCAATGTTCAAAATACATAAGAAGTAATGGTAACTATTGCTCAAGTTTTTTCCTTATTTCTCTCTTTCTCTCTCTTTCTTTCCGTTTTTCTGCTGTCTATGTTTGGGCCCGGGAAAAGAAGAGAGAGAGAGAGAGGAGAGAGAGAGAGAGAGAGAGAGAGAGAGAGAGAGAGAGAGAGAGAGAGAGAGAGAGAGGAGAGAGAGAGAGACAAAAAGAGAGAGAGGACAGAAGAGAGAAAGAAGAGAGGAGGCGAGAGAGTTAGAGATAAATGATATCCTTGCTCTCTATTTTCCTGCACTCCCGCTGCGTAAGTGTGTGTATACGACTGATGGGTGGGTTGCTCTTGAATACATGCAGGTAGAGGGTGAAAAAGATGTACAAAAGGATTCTCGCGCTTCATTTTTTTTCACACTTTCGCTGTGTATGTGAATTCCCTCGATTCCAATTTTTGCAGTCTAGACGAATTCCACTATTTTCATTTCAGATGTCTATGTGGAATCCTTGCGATATCCGTTTTTGCTGTGTATTCGAGTTCCCAGCCCCACTATGTGAGAAAACTGTAGTGCTACATGTTGAGGGCAACTATAGCCTTTGTGACAAGGAGAGCTATCGCTCTCTAAATAAGAAAACGTCTCGCGCTCTATGTTGGGGAACCTCTCACGATGTATAGTATATAATGGGACCCCAGCGCCCATGCTAAAGAAAAATCCTGCGATCTATGTTGGGGAGAACTCCCAGCGCCCTACGTTATAAAAAACTTGAGCACTCTTTGTGAATAACTGTAGTGATGTTGAGCAGAACTGTTCGCGCTCTATGTTAAAGAGAACTCCAGCGCTCTATGGAACTTCCGCGCTCTATGTTAAGGAGAGCTTTCGCACCCTATGTTAGGAAAAGGTCTCGCGCCCTATGTTGGAGAGAGATCTGGCCCCCTATGTTAGGGAAATCTTTCGCGTCTCATGTTAGGGGAAGCTCCCGCGCCCTATGTTAGGAAGAGCTCCCGCGCCCTATGTTGAGGGGAAATCCCGCGCCCTATGCTAGGGAGAGGTCTCGCGCTCTACGTTAAGGGGAACTCCCGCATCCTATGTTAGGGAGAGGTCTCGCGCTCTATGTTGGAGAGAGATCTCGCGCCCTATGTTAGGGGAAGCTCCCGCGCCCTATGTTAGGGAGAGCTTCGCGCCCCCATGTTAGGAAAAGCTCCCGCGCCCTATGTTAGGGGGAAGCTCCCGCGCCTGTGTTAGGAAGAGCTCCCGCGTCCTATGTTAAGGGAACTCCCGCGCCCTATGCTAGGGATAGATTACGCGCCCTACGTTAAGGGGGAACTCCCGCATCCTATGTTAGGGAGAGGTCTCGCGCCTATGTTGGGAGAGAGATCTTGCGCCCTATGTTAGGGTAAGCCCCCGCGCCCTATGTTAGGGAGAGCTTCCGCGCCCCATGTTAGGAAAAGCTCCCGCGCCCTATGTTAGGGAGAGCTCCCGCGCCCTATGGTAGGGAGAGCTTCCGCGCCTTATAGTAGGGGGAGCTCTCGCGCCCTATGTTAGGGAGAGAAGGAGAGCTCCACGCCTTATGTTAGAGAGATAGCCCGCGCCTTCTGTTAGGGAGAGCTTCGCGCTCTATGTTAGAGAGATATCCAGCGCCTTATGTTAGGGATACCTCCCGCGCTCTATGCTAGAGGAAATATCCAGCGCATTGAAGTAGGGAGAGCTCCTGCGCCCTACGTTAGTGAAATCCTTTAATTCCTCCTCTCATGACGTTAGTGAAATCCTTCATTCCCTTCTCTCTTGGCAAATGTAGTGAAAATTCAACTAAATATCTCTGGAAGCTCTCGCCAGCCCGGAATGAAACAGGGAGGCGGAGGCGGCTTTAGCCGCCGGCGACCTACCTTGTCCATTTCTATAATTCGCCTATTTGGTTTGTGTGAAACTTTTTCGCTGCACTTTTGTCGAAAATGGTGAGGAAACTTGAGGCAAGCTGGGTGAGGCAAATGGCGTGGGCAGCGTTGTAATTTCATTCAACCGGCTGTTGCTGGGATTAGGCAATAGAAGATATCTCTAAACAGGATAGACGAATTTCACGCCGTCACGGTTAACAGAGAGAGAGATAGAGAGAAATCGCGCCCTATGTTAGAGAAAAGTCTCGCGCTCTATGTTGAAGAGAGAGATCTCGCGATCTATGCCACAGAGAGGTCTCGCGCTATATGTCAGAGAGCGGTTTCGCGCTCTATGTTAGAGAAAGATTTCGCGCTCTACGTTAGAGAAAGGTCTTGCGATTTATGCCAAAGAGAGAGAGAGAGAGAGAGAGAGGTCTCGCGCTCTATGCCAGAGAGAGGTCTCGCGCTCCATGTTAGGGGATCTTCCACGCCCTATGTTAGAGAGAGGTCTCGCGCTCTATGTTAGGGGGGATTTCCTGCGCCCTATGTCAGAGAGAGGACTCGCGCTCTATGTTGGGGGGGGGGATTTCCTGCGCCCTATGTCAGAGAGAGGACTCGCGCTCTATGTTAGAGAGAGAGAGAGAGAGAGAGAGAGAGAGAGAGAGAGAGAGAGAGAGAGAGAGAGAGAGAGAGAGAGAGAGAGAAATCGCGCCCTATGTTAGAGAGAGGTCTCGCGCTCTATGTTAGGGGGGATTTCCTGCGCCCTATGTCAGAGAGAGGACTCGCGCTCTATGTTAGAGAGAGAGAGAGAGAGAGAGAGAGAGAGAGAGAGAGAGAGAGAGAGAGAGAGAGAGAGAGAGAGAGAGAGAAATCGCGCCCTATGTTAGAGAGAGGTCTCGCGCTCTATGTTAGGGGGGATCTCCCGCGCCCTATGTAAGAGAAAAGACTCACGTTCTATGTTAGGGGGGATTTCCCGCGCCCTATGTTAGAGAGAGGGGTTTATTGTACAATCGTCCCCCCCTTGAGCCGAAATCGGTTGAAATCCGACCCGTAGTACAATCACCCCCCACCCCGGGGGGGGGGTGATTGTACAATGTCCTTCTTTACAGCAGGTTTGGATTGAGTGGGGGGCGATTGTTAAACAGGTCCGGGGTTGTACTATTACCCCCCATTTTGTATTGTGGGGGGTGATTGTTAAACGTCGACATTGTACAATTACCCCCATTTACAATCACCCCCCATTTACAATCACCCCCCTCTCTATAGGGAATCGTATTGGGAGGGGGGGTGATAGTACTACGGGGGGGACTTAAGGTGAGGGGGGGGGGGCAATTGTACAATTTTCCCAGAGAGAGGACTCGCGCTCTATGTTAGAGAGAGAGAGAGAAATCGCGCCCTATGTTAGAGAAAGGTTTCGCGCTCTACGTTGGAGAAAGGTCTTGCGATCCATGCCAGAGAGGTCTCGCCCTCTATGTTAGAGAGAGGACTCGCGCTCTATGTTAGATAGAAGACTCGCCCTCGATGTTAAAAATATGACTCGCGTTCTGGAGAGGTCTCGCACCCTAAGTTAGTGAGAGGTCTCGCAATCAAGGACACCTTCTGTGCTCTATGTTAAGGAGAGCTTTCGCGGTCCATTTCAGAAAAAAATAGGGCCAGGAAGCTCTCGCCAGCCCGGAATAAAAACAAGGGAGGCCGAGGCGGCTTTAGCCGCCGGCGACCTACCTTGTTGTCTATATCTCAGACAGATGAGTTTTCGACGGACGACGCGATCGGACAAGTTTGGAAGTTGCAGTCAAAGAAGAAGAAGGCGAAACACGTCTTCATTTGGGGAGACACGGGAGACGACGGAATAGACTTTTTCGGACGAGATAACTGGGTCGAGGTTTTCTTCAAGGTCAAACACAACTGCACACCGGTACGTGGATTTTTCAAATAATTTCGTTTATACACTCTATTCTTTCTCAACAAGTAAAAAACATGAATTGCTAGCGTGACATTACACTTTCAGAGTGTTTTTACCGTGTTTGAGATTCTCGAGAAAAAGCTTGGAAGTGGTGGTTCATACTTTTTACACAAGTCGTTTCTCTGAGAAAAATTTACCAAGTTTCAGTAGAAATTATAGTCACCATTGTCCCCATAGACAGCAGAGTGATCGATTGATTGAGCGATGCTCAGACAATTCCTAGCCAATTGGTCAGCCACTTTTGTAGCGGCCTCGACGAGAGAGTGTGCAGGTCAGAGAGACGCAGATGTCTGCGGCCTCATTGACCTGCACACGCTTGCTTTTGTAGCTGGCCAGTCGTTCTGAGTGCGTGGCGAGCGGTCGTTGATTAATTGCCAGCAGGCGAGAGAGTGTGTAGACCAAAGATACGCAGACAAGCTGGCCGCTCACCGAATCCCGCTCTCCACCGAATTGACCGTGCGCGCTGTCCATAACGGTTCGACAGAGACACACTTGCAGCTTTGAGCTTGGGATGCTTTTTCTCTAGTTTCACCTAACAACGTAAGGAAAGAGTGTAGTGAAATGTAATAACTTTTTTCAGACCAAAAGTTGGGTCACAGTCGATATTCCGAGTGATGCGCACCCAAAGGTGAATTTTTACAAAAATATCAAATTTTCATTCAGAGCAACCGTCTGAGAGCAGAGAGATATTTTTAATAGACGCAGGTTTGGATCTGACCATGAGATACTTGTCGCTACGGTCTCAGATCGTATAGTTCGTCCCATTCCCACTGAGACTCATTGGCATCCTGCCATTTTTGGATGACTATTTCACGAAGAAAACATAAGTGTTCCAAAAAAAGTTTTATATTCACGTGTTTTTATAGAACTGAACAACCGCTAACAGAACTTGCAGTTGTTTGACGTACTCGGAGGTGGTGGGAATTAGGTTAGATTGTTCATTGGCACGCTGCCAAGTCTTAGTGGGAATGACCGGAACTAAACCAAAATTTAATTTTCTTTCGAACCTGAGTGAAGACGTATTTTCGAAACTTTAACGCTAACCATACATAATAGAATATAATAGAATATAATGTTTATTCGCGATTGAACACGTGTCTTTCCACATTGGTATATGTGGCACTCCAATTACGAGAAAATGGAGATATGGAAGATAAAAATAGAATGTAGTGTATAGTTTACTCTGTTACGCGCTCATTATATAATGTGTACTTTTGCAGTGTTGCACAATTGACACGATGATTGTACAGAGTTTGTAGAATAGGAAAATAGTGATGTCACAAATATAAACATTTGTTTTTGAAGAGATCATTTAGATTAGCTTGTTTTGTTAGATTGGGACTGTAGGAATGTTGGTTGGGTCATTATAAGATCAGAATGATGTGATAAGCGGTCACAAAGTTTTGGTAATAATGAGGCAATTTATTCGATGGTGTTTTTCAGCATTTACTTGGTATTACTCCTCCCAGAATTCTGAAAACCTATCAAGTGAAGGTCGAAGCCAACACAACCTATCCATTGCCCATATCGCGAAATATGAATCCGGTTTGGAGCTTGGAAAGCGAACAATTTCAGAAACAATAGTATAACAATACTGTCAGAATGAAGTGTTCGAGAAATGTTTTCATCACACAAGAGAATGTGCACAAACCAGAATGAACAACAGTATCGGGAAAATATCGATTTCGCTTCCCACCGTACTTTACCACCCCCCCCCCCCGTGGTTGTATGCCCGATTCAGTCTCAAATTCGATTCAGTCGGCGGGGACCGAGTCAGTGATTTCTCAGAGAAGCGCCTCAGCGTACATTTTTTCGGTGGTGGATACATAGATAAACATATAGAATACAGTCGTCGCCAACGGAAACTCAGAACAAGCGTCGTTGCAAAACAGTCTGTTTATACAGCGTGGCTGTCATATATATTGATTTTCCCTCTAGTCGTCTGACGTCTCTTAGGGGCACACTATATTCTATATCTCTAGATTTGTTGCAATAAAGTTTTGACCAACCGCGAATTTGTAATTAACATTGTATGGTTTGAGATGGTCTGCAGGCGGGTGGGTACTGTATATCTCAGTTTGCACTGTGAACCAACACATGACTTCGATTCGAAACTTTAGCGAAAACGGTTTTCTACTTGAGAGTTTATTTGTTTTCACACTTGTAAGAAAAGTACACTGGATCATACGATCATCAATTTTTTAGTAAACCCAACTTGTACGATTTCGTTTTGTCAAGGACAAATGGATGTATTTCAAATGTATTTTTAATCAACTGCATTAGAAAGACTGATTGTTTTAATTAAAATGCTTTTATTTAGCGATTAGAGCGGGGGATTGATGTTGTTGATCATACATTCATTTACTAATGTTTTTAATGTAGATTTAATAGAAATAATGGTAACCTATGTTATGCAAAATCAGTCCAAAAGTGGGTGTATATACGGTATTCAGAGCAAAAACTGCATTCTTTTTACCACTCTTCTTTTTCTCACGTCATTGGGTCAGCACAGAGCCGAATTCACAAAACTGAGAGGGTTTTTGATTATCTTCGGGGAAATTATACATTTAAAGAAAGACGATTATGTGGTCCTATCCCAACGCTTCAGTCCTTCAAACTGCAACTTTTATCGCATAATCGTCCCATTCTGCGACTTTGCACTGCGACTTTGAGTTTGCAACTTTTATCGCAGTTTAAAGGACCATTGACACGAGATTGGTCCACAAAACCGTTCTGCTTCAAGAATGGGAAATTAGTGATTTTTATGCCGAACATACCAACAATAGTCAAGACATATCTTTTCCCTGAAAGCCCCGCGCTTGTTTCACTGTCGAAAAAGTATAAACCCATTTTTTTTTTCAATTTTTCGTTTTCAACCTTTGTTGCGGTTCGGCAACTTTTTCAAAGGATTTTTTATCAATCTCAGGTTTACAGAAAACAAGGAAAATTCATTGAGTGCTGCAGGATGCGTCTGTTGATCACGGTGAGATGATTGGTCAATGAACACGTGAGAACACGTTAACCCCAATGAAAACCTCAGGAAAGTGTGAATTAAAGATTACCTGCATGATTTTGTACGGTGCCAGACATTTCGAACTTCTAATCATGAAAACATTCAATTCACTGTTAGAGCTACATAGTTGGTGATATCCTTAAAGTTCTTTTCAATTGAGACAATACATTTCGTATAGTTCGCAAATTTCTGAACTGGACTTGGGCAGCTTGCCAATGAAATTTGAAACAGTTTTTGAACATGTTGAAGTACTTTAAGACAATAGGAATTCATGCGAAGGGTTCTTCCCGTTTGTTATGATTCGTATTCAATAAAACTTTCTGTAAAATATAAATTTTCTCCAAGTAACAGTCTTTTTGGCACGCTGCCCAAGTTTTTGGCACGCTGCCAACAAGTCCAGTTGGAAAATGTGAGCACTATATAGTGCGTGCCAAACTTATAAAATATGCGCTTCATGTGAGACTCGAACCGGAACGAAAAGTTTAGAGGCGCGGACGCCAACCACTATACTAACTGGGCCTATAGCGGCGTCGCGGACGAATGTATATGTGTTGTTACACAGCAGAAAGTGAGATATACAATATACAACCACCTTTCGTTGAGCGACAACTATAACCCGAACTCAATTTACATATTCCAGCTTGCTGTCCTGGTGAGCTTGCTGTCCTGGTGTCAGAGAAAGAGCGCTGAGAGACCTTCCACGAACAAAACCCAAGAAGGTAAAGAGTTATTCATGATTCTAATGTATAATTAGTGTTTGCAGTTGTTTCATTACAATCATATCATCAGCTTTTATTCTTATTATTCTTATTTTAACTTTAAGGGACCTCGCAAGCTGATTCCATATGATGTGAAGTTCATGACCGGCAAGACGTATGCGCTACCGGTAGCGTCGACGAATGATCAAGTTTGGAACCTGGAACAACCCTATTATCAAAAGGTTTACTGGGGATACATGGGGGGTGTTTATGGTATAAATTAAAGATGTTAAATTGAGAGAAATGTTTATGAAAACAACAAAAATATATACATTAGTAAAAATGCTCAGCAAAATGCAAATACCAACTTGGTTGCGATTATATGAGAAACTGTTGGATGATTTCCCATGAAATCAAAACCACTCCACATAGCAGCTCGACACCAGAAACAACCCTGTATGTGGGTGCCACATTTAACAACTTCTGTCTCTCGCCGGAATAGAATCTGCGAGCAAAAGATTCGTAGCAGGGCGCGAACCGACTCCGCTATTAGAGAGCATAACCGGCAAGCTGTGGAATCGAGGATATAAGACGCTGCAATATATATGACCCCACTAAATCCGACAAATACACACATTTTCGAGAATGTTGTGCAAAATACACATCGTTTGTCACGAAAGTGGTTTTTCTTTTGACCATGTGTATTCAAAAGCCTTGCACACGAAAAATCAACTGGAAAAACAGGATGTACGCAAAGTATTGATGTATACACCTATAAAACTTGGTGACACCAAATTGGTAGAACCGAAAAAGTGGATTAATAGATTACTCAAAATCCTTATTTGAAAAAAATGTGTAAACCCCCAGAAATGCATAAATTTATTAGAATTTTGGTGTGTCCATGTGAACCTTTTCTGTTTTTAGCTAGTTTTTTGTGCTTTAAGCGTTTAATCAGGGATTATGCAAAATATTCGTAGTAAAGAATTTGTGCATGTACACGTTTTCCGTAGTACTACATTTGTGTACTTTATGTGTACACATTTCAGGATCTACCGATTTTGTGCACATCCCTATTTGCACAATTTCGCTTCTAACGAATTTGCGTATACGATCTTGATTCATGTTTGCATGTACTTGGCGGTGTGGTTTTACACATGGTTGATGCAATATTCGTTTTTCAGCAATTCACAGTACAATATCTCATTCATTGCAATAAAATACACAACGATGAGCGAAAAAGTGATTTTCAAGTTTTTCTTGTGGGGACATATAAATTACAGCGTCTTATATGCGTGCAAAGTGAGATATACAGTACCCTCCCGCCTTTCCGTTGGCGACGACTATAATTGCCGATTTCTGGTCAAATTCAAGAATGGAACTGGTTGTAGTTGAAATTCAAAGGTATTGTCAGGAAAATACCAGCGTAGATGGAGAACAATGATAACCCCTGAAACCCAAACGAGAGCTCATATCTCACGGAGCATAACAACCATATTTTTCGAAAAGAACAGCTTTTCTGATATTGTATGTTGCTTGAAAACTTGAAAAGTTTCATTCTACCAAAGAACAGACCTTCTATGGAACAATGAACCAAATTATCAGACCACCATCGATTTTTTCCCGTTTTGCACAGAGTTTCATGTAGGTAGCCAGATTTTCGATAAAGAGAAGCCACAGTTATGTCGGGTTGAGCAGAAGCGCCTCACCATACCTTTTTCGGTGGCGGATACATAGAGCAAAGTATGATAATTGATTGTGTACTGTACAGATCGATAAACATATAGAATACAGTCGTCGCCAACGGGAAGGCCGGTGTGTACTGTATATCTCAGTTTTCGCTGTGTACGAACACATGATTTTGATTCGAAACTTTCACGGAACAGGTTTTCTACTTGACAGTCTATTTGTTTTCCCACTTGTAAGAAGAGTATAATAGATCATACGATCATAGATTTCATTAGTAAAAGGCACTTGGAACGATTTCGTTTTGTCAAGGACAGATTCACATTTTCAAATTATCATTCAATCAACTGCATTAGAAAGTCTGATTGTTTAAATGGGAATGCTTTTATTTAGCGATTGGAGCTGGGGTTTTGTAATGTTGTTGATAAATTATTCATCTAAAAACGTTCGAATGTAGATTTCATAGAAATAAAGATCATCTAAATTATGCAAAATCAGTCCAAAAGTGCGTTTATATACGGCATATTCAGAGCAAAAACTGCATTATTTTCACCATTTCTCTTTTTCTCACGTTATTGGTTCGGCACAGAGCCGGATTTTCTAAACTGAGAGGGCTTTTGATTATCTTCGGGCAAGTTATACATTTAAAGTAGGACGATTATGTGGTCGGATCCCAAGGCTTCAGTCCTTCAAACTGCAATACACTTTTATCGCAGTTTAAAGGACCATTGACACGAGATTGGTCCACAAAACCGTTCTGCTTCAAGAATGGGAAATTAGTGATTTTTATGCCGAACATACCAACAATAGTCAAGACATATCTTTTCCCTGAAAGCCCCGCGCTTGTTTCACTGTCGAAAAAGTATAAACCCATTTTTTTTTTCAATTTTTCGTTTTCAACCTTTGTTGCGGTTCGGCAACTTTTTCAAAGGATTTTTTATCAATCTCAAGTTTACAGAAAACAAGGAAAATTCATTGAGTGCTGCAGGATGCGTCTGTTGATCACGGTGAGATGATTGGTCAATGAACACGTGAGAACACGTTAACCCCAATGAAAACCTCAGGAAAGTGTGAATTAAAGATTACCTGCATGATTTTGTACGGTGCCAGACATTTCGAACTTCTAATCATGAAAACATTCAATTCACTGTTAGAGCTACATAGTTGGTGATATCCTTAAAGTTCTTTTCAATTGAGACAATACATTTTGTAAAGTGCGTGCCAAATTCATAAAATATCCGCTTCATGTGAGACTCGAACCGGTCCCAACGGTTTAGGATAGCAACGTTGCGGACGAATCGTATATATGTGTTTTCACACAGCACAAAGTGAGACATACAGTAAACCATCGCTTTTCTTTTAGCGACAACTATAACCCGAACTCAATTCACATACTCCAGCTTTCCGTTCTGGTGGTTTTGACCTCCGCCCAACTGCCCCGTATCCCCTATGGCAGAATGAGAATTACCGCCAATATGACCATCAAATGCGCCCTCCATGAGAAGTTCTACATCGAAATTCAGATGAAGGACGTGGGTGAATTTTTTCACGTTTACGAACTGCGTATTTTAGACGTAAATTGAATAGTCACATAAACTTCATTCAAGTGAGGAGTCTCGCACTTCATCATTGCACGTTCCTGAGTTCTGCTGTGTTTGACAAGTTTCACGCGACTGTGCCATTGACTAACAGTATAGTAAATCTCACAATCGAAGAACGAACTTTCAAAATTCCCGGCAGGTTAAAATCTGACCGAAAATCAACCAATATGGTTGCCACGAGGTATATTCTTCATTTCTCCAATAACGACAACAAAAAAGTCAATCGATTAAGCGAAGCGGGGCGAGCGGTCATTGATTGTTTGGCAGCGTAAAAGAGAGTGTGTAGGTCAATGATACGCAGTCTGACTGCGCCTCGGCAAATCCCGATTGTCATAAAATCAGTGGTACGGTGCTCACAGCAGTTTGGCAAACCGTATACCAAACAGAAGATGAGAAGTTTGCCAATCAAGTTCGCGTGTCGGAAGCATGTCCTCTCGGTCAAGGGCATATGAGACGGCGTGGCCGGCTTGCAGTAACATTTACAGTTCTTGATTCTGCGACATAACCACATAATTTCAGAGTGACTTCGCCACGTTCGACGACCAAGTGGGCGCCTCGCTCATATGGGACTTCGAATCGGCGAAGGGCGCGCCTCACGACGTCTTTCTCTGGGGAGACGCAGAAGACGATGGACCCATCGAGAACTACCTCGAAGTATTCTTCAAGGTCAAACACAATTGTACTCCGGTACGTGGGTTTCACGACCAGTTATACATATGACCGGTTATTACCTTTAAAATAACCATGTTTTCTCGGTTACCTGGGTAACCGGCAACCATGGTTCGGTGAGGTTACCAATTGGTTCTTCACTGGGGTATCCGGAAAACAGTTAGATTAGGGAGTTCACCGAATTCAGCGCAGAACCCTACAGTCATCGCCAACAGAAAGACGTGAGGGTACTGTATATCTCACTTTTCGCTGTGTATGCACAGATGTTTTAGATTCCGAAGATTGCCAGTTGCGTGCAATAATAACGCAGTGGTTGGCACTCTGCTAAAAAAGTTTTGCTCGCAGGTTCGCTTCCGGCGAGAGACA
Organism: Litoditis marina; assembly: GCA_964036275.1. NCBI lineage: Eukaryota > Metazoa > Nematoda > Chromadorea > Rhabditida > Rhabditidae > Litoditis > Litoditis marina. The sequence goes on from OZ038437.1 coordinate 20,062,565, forward strand.
GAAGTTTATAAAGTTGGCGCCCATCATACCGTGTTCACGCACTTTCTCGAAAAGCTTGAAAATATTGATTCCCCACGAAAATAAAATTGAAGCTAAACACTTTTTCAGAACAGAGAAAGAGCGCTGAGAGACCTTCCACGAACAAAACCCAAGAAGGTAAAGAGTTATTCATGATTCTAATGTATAATTAGTGTTTGCAGTTGTTTCATTACAATCATATCATCAGCTTTTATTCTTATTATTCTTATTTTAACTTTAAGGGACCTCGCAAGCTGATTCCATATGATGTGAAGTTCATGACCGGCAAGACGTATGCGCTACCGGTAGCGTCGACGAATGATCAAGTTTGGAACCTGGAACAACCCTATTATCAAAAGGTTTACTGGGGATACATGGGGGGTGTTTATGGTATAAATTAAAGATGTTAAATTGAGAGAAATGTTTATGAAAACAACAAAAATATATACATTAGTAAAAATGCTCAGCAAAATGCAAATACCAACTTGGTTGCGATTATATGAGAAACTGTTGGATGATTTCCCATGAAATCAAAACCACTCCACATAGCAGCTCGACACCAGAAACAACCCTGTATGTGGGTGCCACATTTAACAACTTCTGTCTCTCGCCGGAATAGAATCTGCGAGCAAAAGATTCGTAGCAGGGCGCGAACCGACTCCGCTATTAGAGAGCATAACCGGCAAGCTGTGGAATCGAGGATATAAGACGCTGCAATATATATGACCCCACTAAATCCGACAAATACACACATTTTCGAGAATGTTGTGCAAAATACACATCGTTTGTCACGAAAGTGGTTTTTCTTTTGACCATGTGTATTCAAAAGCCTTGCACACGAAAAATCAACTGGAAAAACAGGATGTACGCAAAGTATTGATGTATACACCTATAAAACTTGGTGACACCAAATTGGTAGAACCGAAAAAGTGGATTAATAGATTACTCAAAATCCTTATTTGAAAAAAATGTGTAAACCCCCAGAAATGCATAAATTTATTAGAATTTTGGTGTGTCCATGTGAACCTTTTCTGTTTTTAGCTAGTTTTTTGTGCTTTAAGCGTTTAATCAGGGATTATGCAAAATATTCGTAGTAAAGAATTTGTGCATGTACACGTTTTCCGTAGTACTACATTTGTGTACTTTATGTGTACACATTTCAGGATCTACCGATTTTGTGCACATCCCTATTTGCACAATTTCGCTTCTAACGAATTTGCGTATACGATCTTGATTCATGTTTGCATGTACTTGGCGGTGTGGTTTTACACATGGTTGATGCAATATTCGTTTTTCAGCAATTCACAGTACAATATCTCATTCATTGCAATAAAATACACAACGATGAGCGAAAAAGTGATTTTCAAGTTTTTCTTGTGGGGACATATAAATTACAGCGTCTTATATGCGTGCAAAGTGAGATATACAGTACCCTCCCGCCTTTCCGTTGGCGACGACTATAATTGCCGATTTCTGGTCAAATTCAAGAATGGAACTGGTTGTAGTTGAAATTCAAAGGTATTGTCAGGAAAATACCAGCGTAGATGGAGAACAATGATAACCCCTGAAACCCAAACGAGAGCTCATATCTCACGGAGCATAACAACCATATTTTTCGAAAAGAACAGCTTTTCTGATATTGTATGTTGCTTGAAAACTTGAAAAGTTTCATTCTACCAAAGAACAGACCTTCTATGGAACAATGAACCAAATTATCAGACCACCATCGATTTTTTCCCGTTTTGCACAGAGTTTCATGTAGGTAGCCAGATTTTCGATAAAGAGAAGCCACAGTTATGTCGGGTTGAGCAGAAGCGCCTCACCATACCTTTTTCGGTGGCGGATACATAGAGCAAAGTATGATAATTGATTGTGTACTGTACAGATCGATAAACATATAGAATACAGTCGTCGCCAACGGGAAGGCCGGTGTGTACTGTATATCTCAGTTTTCGCTGTGTACGAACACATGATTTTGATTCGAAACTTTCACGGAACAGGTTTTCTACTTGACAGTCTATTTGTTTTCCCACTTGTAAGAAGAGTATAATAGATCATACGATCATAGATTTCATTAGTAAAAGGCACTTGGAACGATTTCGTTTTGTCAAGGACAGATTCACATTTTCAAATTATCATTCAATCAACTGCATTAGAAAGTCTGATTGTTTAAATGGGAATGCTTTTATTTAGCGATTGGAGCTGGGGTTTTGTAATGTTGTTGATAAATTATTCATCTAAAAACGTTCGAATGTAGATTTCATAGAAATAAAGATCATCTAAATTATGCAAAATCAGTCCAAAAGTGCGTTTATATACGGCATATTCAGAGCAAAAACTGCATTATTTTCACCATTTCTCTTTTTCTCACGTTATTGGTTCGGCACAGAGCCGGATTTTCTAAACTGAGAGGGCTTTTGATTATCTTCGGGCAAGTTATACATTTAAAGTAGGACGATTATGTGGTCGGATCCAAGGCTTCAGTCCTTCAAACTGCAATACACTTTTATCGCAGTTTAAAGGACCATTGACACGAGATTGGTCCACAAAACCGTTCTGCTTCAAGAATGGGAAATTAGTGATTTTTATGCCGAACATACCAACAATAGTCAAGACATATCTTTTCCCTGAAAGCCCCGCGCTTGTTTCACTGTCGAAAAAGTATAAACCCATTTTTTTTTTCAATTTTTCGTTTTCAACCTTTGTTGCGGTTCGGAAACTTTTTCAAAGGATTTTTCATCAATCTCAGGTTTACAGAAAACAAGGAAAATTCATTGAGTGCTGCAGGATGCGTCTGTTGATCACGGTGAGATGATTGGTCAATGAACACGTGAGAACACGTTAACCCCAATGAAAACCTCAGGAAAGTGTGAATTAAAGATTACCTGCATGATTTTGTACGGTGCCAGACATTTCGAACTTCTAATCATGAAAACATTCAATTCACTGTTAGAGCTACATAGTTGGTGATATCCTTAAAGTTCTTTTCAATTGAGACAATACATTTCGTATAGTTCGCAAATTTCTGAACTGGACTTGGGCAGCTTGCCAATGAAATTTGAAACAGTTTTTGAACATGTTGAAGTACTTTAAGACAATAGGAATTCATGCGAAGGGTTCTTCCCGTTTGTTATGATTCGTATTCAATAAAACTTTCTGTAAAATATAAATTTTCTCCAAGTAACAGTCTTTTTGGCACGCTGCCCAAGTTTTTGGCACGCTGCCAACAAGTCTAGTTGGAAAATGTGAGCACTATATAGTGCGTGCCAAACTTATAAAATATGCGCTTCATGTGAGACTCGAACCGGAACGAAAAGTTTAGAGGCGCGGACGCCAACCACTATACTAACTGGGCCTATAGCGGCGTCGCGGACGAATGTATATGTGTTGTTACACAGCAGAAAGTGAGATATACAATATACAACCACCTTTCGTTGAGCGACAACTATAACCCGAACTCAATTTACATATTCCAGCTTGCTGTCCTGGTGGTGGTGACCTCCGCCCAACTGCCCCGTATTCCTTATGGCAGAATGAGAATTACCGCTAATATGACCATCAAATGCGCCCTCCATGAGAAGTTCTACATCGAAATTCAGATGAAGGACGTGGGTGAATCAACGAATTTTTTATACTAGAAATAAATTGGATAGTCACGTAAAGTGTATTTCAGTGAGGAGTCTCGCACTTCGTCATTGCACGTTCCTGAGTTCTGCTGTGTTTGACAAGTTTCACGCGACTGTGCCATTGACTAACAGTATAGTAAATCTCACAGTCGAACATCGAACTTTCAAAATTCACGGCAGGTTAAAACCTGACCGAAAATCAACCTATATGGTTACCACGAGGTATATTCTTCATTTCTCCAATAACGACAACAAAAAAGTCAATCGATTGAGCGAAGCGGGGCGAGCGGTCATTGATTGTTTGGCAGCGTAAAAGAGAGTGTGTAGGTCAATGATACGCAGTCTGACTGCGCCTCGGCAAATTCCGATTCTCATAAAATCAGTGGTACGGTGCTCACAGCGGTTTGGCAAACCGTATACCAAACAGAAGATGAGAAGTTTGCCAATCAAGTTCGCGTGTCGGAAGCATGTCCTCTCGGTCAAGGGCATATGAGACGGCGTGGCCGGCTCGCAGTAACATTTACAATTCTTGATTCCGCAACATCACCACATAATTTCAGAGTGACTTCGCCACCTTCGACGACCAAGTGGGCGCCTCGCTCATATGGGACTTCGAATCGGTGAAGGGCGCGCCTCACGACGTCTTTCTCTGGGGAGACGCAGAAGACGATGGACCCATCGAGAACTACCTCGAAGTATTCTTCAAGGTCAAACACAATTGTACTCCGGTTCGTGTGTTTTACAACTAGTTCCATTTAAAACCGGTTGATACATTTAAAACAACCATGTTTTCTCAGTCACCTTTGTAGCCGTAAACCATGGTTCGGTGTGGTCACCAACTGGTTATTCATCCAGGTATTCTGATCAACGATTTCGATGCAGCAATAGCTAACACTTAGAAGTGTTGATACAACAAGCACACAGTAGGTTTGGAACTGTTTATTGGAGAGTGATCGGGGTATTTATACCCATTTCCCAGACAGCGTGAAGCGTCTTCCAGGAGCGTAGACTGCACTCTTTGTTCTTCTTGACAGGATGGCTTGACTCGCTTCTTCTTCTTGTTCTCTCCTTTCTAGTCGTTCTCGGAATGAAAGCGGTCTGTGCCATAACACCTCCCCTATTGATGACTCATCAATACTATTAGGATCTCTGGCGCGGCGATGACCAAAATTGTTGATCGGACCCGAGAACGGGTTGGCAGAGTTCTCTCTAGTGTTACGTCTCCACTCCCTTGCTTTGTTTGAGGAAGTGGAGTTCACATAGCTAGGTGTACCTCTCTGCATACGATCTTTTGTGAAGTTCGAGTTAGATCTACATCTCCCCTCAATCGTGTGAGCGAAGTTCAATGCTACTCTACATCTTCGTTGAATATGGATCAGGTGTCCAATCTGTGTGTACTTGTGAAACCTTCTACTGGAATGAAACCTTCTCCGGATCGGATATTCCCTTCCCTGGTTTTCATTCCTCAAATTGCACTTTTCACGCTCCATTTCACGTGATTTTGAGTTCGTCAACGGTTTAACAGGTCTGTTTACGTCGTTGGTTGCCTGTTTACGGCGTGCAATTTCCACATCCACGGTTTTCATTTTCATCGAAATGCTATTAACGGTGGGGTTGTGGTGGTAGGTTTGCACCATATTGGCAGCTTGATACCTATCTACTGGTTTCCTCATCCGGTTAGATTTTCTGGGTGCATTCGGAATTGCTCGAGGGACCTTCGTCTTTGGTGTACGTTTCTGACCATTACCCTTATTCTGAGTAGGCATTTGTACAAGAACGGTAGTGTCCAAATCTTCCCAGAAAGTGACTCTCTTTCTCAGTTGGTCAGCATGCGCTTTTCTATGACCTGTGCCATAGTGTACTATGTACGTATTAGCGCCGGAAATTTCCATGACAATCCCAGGTAGCCACTTGTCTCCTTTTGCATTATAATTGCGTAGGTAGACTTCTTGGCCTGGTTTGAAAGTATTTACTGCCTTGCCTTTGTAATGTTTCTTCATATTTTCCCTGTATTGATTATCAGGAACGACTTTTTTGTCGGTTTTTATGAAGTCAAAGGCGGTTCTGAGTTGTCTGCCCATTAATATCTCTGCTGGCGATTTGCCTGTTGCAGGATGGGGTGTCACTCTATATTGAAACAAGAGGTCTGTTACGGCTTCGTCAGTGCTTTTGCCTGATCTGATACCTTTATACAGTCCCTTCTTGAATGTTTGAACCAGTCTTTCCGCTTCCCCATTTGAATTAGGGTGATAGGGCGGAGTGAGTGTTAACTCAATATTTCGCAACTGGCAGAATTCTTTGAATTCTCTGGACGCAAATTGAGGTCCATTATCCGATACTATTTGTTCGGGTAATCCATGTAATGAGAACAGTTGCTTGAGTACTGCGGTGGTTTTTTCAGTTGTTGTGGTTCTCATTTTTACCACTGTCGGCCATTTTGACTCTGCGTCGACCACAACTAACCACATACTGTCATCTTCTGTCTGGCAGAAGTCCATGTGGAGTCGTTGCCAGGGCTTTGCCGGCTCTTCCCATGGATGTAGTTTTGTTTTTACAGGATCCCTAGCGAAAATTGCGCATGTGTCACACGCTGCCACCAATTTGGTGATGTCGCTATCAATTCCGGGATACCAAACCTTCATTCGGGCTAAAGATATCATTCTGCTCTTCCCATAGTGGCTACTGTGCAGCATTTCAAGAATTTTCTTCTTGTATTGGGTCGGTATTACTACGCGTGTACCCCAGAGGATGCACCCTTCATGGATGCTTAATTCCTCTTTCTTGCCAGTGAATGCCTTCAGAGCCTCATTTCGGACCTTTGGTGGCCAGCCATTTATAATGTACTGTTTTACCACTTGCAACAAAGTGTCCTTTTGAGTTGCTTCTGAAATGTCTTTTTCAGACATAGGAAGTTTTTCGAGATATTCATCTTGCATATCTATCATCTGTACTTCTCGTACGATGGCTTCTGCACTGGGTAATTCTCGAGGGTCGGGCAGTCTGGATAACCCATCTGCATTTCCGAACTCGTGGGTGTTTCTATATTCGATTTCGAAAGAATACACCATTAACCTCAGTGCCCAGCGATGCAATCTCTTCGCAGCAATGATTGGTAGTTCATGCTTGGGACCGAATATTTTCACCAATGGTTGATGATCGGTCAGGAGGGTAAATTTCCTTCCATAGAAAAATTGATTGAATTTCTCAACGCCATATACAATGCCTAATGCCTCTTTCTCAATTTGAGCATAGTTTCGTTCCTCTTTTGTGAGTGAACGTGAGGCATAGGCGATGACTTTTTCTTTGCCATCGGCGTATTTGTGATAAATGACTGCTCCCAATCCATAATCGGAGGCATCAGTGGCCAATACGACTGGAGTTTGGGGGTCATAATGCGTCAAGATATCGGTTTCCATCAACCTTTTCTTGATAGCATGGAACGCAGTTTGCTGTTCCTTCTCCCATTTGAATACTACTCCTTTTTTACGCAATCCATTCATCGGGGCTGCCAAGGTAGATAGATTCGGGATGAATTTGCCATAATATTGAACCATACCCAAGAAGGATTCGATTTCCTTGAGGTTTTTCGGTTCTGGCATATTGACCATGCCTTTCAGCTTCTCTTGCGAGGGTCTTATGCCATTGGCATCGACAACGTGTCCCAGAAAATCCATTTTTTCTGTCAGGAATTCACATTTTTCACGTTTTAGTCGAAAACCTGCCTTATTAAGGCGGTCTAGCACTCGTCTGAGTCGATCGAGATGCGTGCGATCATCCGGCGCGGTGACCGTAATGTCGTCTAGGTATACGAGAACACCTTCTATACCTGCCAGCGTTGTTTCCATTATGCGTTGGAATATGGCTGGGGCAGAGGCAAAACCAAATGGTACTCGTGTATACTCGAACATACCTTTCAACGTATTGATAGTGGTGTACTTCCTCGACTCTTGGTCTAGTTCCACTTGCATGTATGAATCAGACAGATCCATCTTAGAGAACTTTGTCCCTCCATTTAGCATATGGAACAGATCGTCTGGAATGGGCAACGGGTATTGGTTGATATCCAATTGCTGGTTGACTGTTACTTTGTAGTCACCGCATACCCTTATTTTGCCTCCGGGTTTAGGCACAACCACGAGAGGTGTTGCCCAGTCAGAGTGTTCTACTCTGACCAAGGTACCGTTTCGTACCATTTCATCGAGCTTTTCAATAACCTTCGGTCTGCGAGCGAACGGAATCGGTCTTGCCCGAAAAATTTCGGGGTTGGCGTATCCTCTTTGAATTTGAGGTGTGCCGGGACCGTAGTACACTTTCCCAGTTCGGGGTTGAATAGTGCCTTGTTCTGCTCTAACATCTCGGTTAGCTCGGATTTGAGTGTCTGACGATCTAGCGTCTTGACCTCGAACACCGTGCGGTAGTGTGGACCACAATCGATGCCTAGTGAACGTATCATGTCACGTCCACACAACGGATAATCACTATTTTGTCCTTCTAGAACATGAATAGGTATTATGGCTTGGTTTCCGTTGAATTTGACTTTGACTTTTGACATTCCGGCGAAGCGGATAGGACTTTTATTATAAGCCATTGCCTGTGTTTTCACTGGCAATAGGGTTGGTTTGCCAATTCCGACCCATACGTCATAGTCAATTATTGAGATTGATGCGCCTGTATCTAGCTCACAGGGCACGGATTTACCGTTTATCTCAAGGTCCAGCAGACAAGGTGGCTCATTTTTTACACTATTGATCAGTGTAGGGGAATTTTCCCCTGAGCTCTTATCCTTGTTTACGTTGGCTGGCAGACTGGTAGTCTGGCTCCTCTGTTTTGGATACAGATTGGAGTCTTTACAAGCCAATGTTTCAGACTTGTCAGGTTTCATCGAGACCTGGCCCTTACACAATGATGTAGGGACTTCCTGAACCACTGGATTTGGTTCAGCAGATTCAATAAGAATCTGGCTCCTCGTTGCATTGAGCGGTTGGGAGTCTTTACGAATCAATATTTCAGACTCGTCAGGCTCAATCAAGGCCTGGCCCTTACACTCATATAAAGATGTAGGGACTTTCTGAACCACTGGATTGGGTTCAGCAGATTCAATGAGAACCTGACCCTTCAGACCGTTTTTACGCGGTTGAGGGACTTTCCGGGCCACCACATGAGACTCGGCAGACTTAAGAGTCTGGCTCCTGTTTCCTTTAGGAGGATCGGAGACTTTCCTATTGCCTTTTCTCGACTTTCCGTTTTTACACGAATGCGAGCTTCGAGTCACGTTTTTGTGCTCGGCAGATTCAATCTGAATCTGGCTCCTTTGCGCATGACAGGAGACTACTTCGGCATATGAGCGGGTTTGTAGAGAACTCTCGGACCAGGTCCGGCTCTGCATAGCATGCGGCACAGAGACTTTGGCAAAAGATCGGGTCGAAGAATTCGATCCCTCAGACTTAATTCCATGACAGTGTACCCTATTGGTAACTTGGTGGATGCGATTGCAAAAAACATCCTCACTGTCGGAAAAGTCTGGCTCGGCACAAGAATTTACGTGACGCGAGACTTTGGCCTGCTTTCTACAAGCTCTTGCCAAGTGGCCGGACTTGCGACAGTTGCCGCAGAACGCTCCTTCCTTGTGGAAGCAGCGCTCAGATGAATGTCCTTTCATGCCACATACGGTACAATTAGTACCATGTCCATGCTTGGGTTTGTGGGAGTCATGCTTTTTTGTGGATTTGAATGACTTTGGTTCCCACTTGCCCTTGCTATGAACAGAGCGGTCTGACTTCTTAGCGAAAATTTTGCCGATTCCAGTAGGATGGCTACCTTCTTTGAGATGTGGCGCATTTTGGCCCACTCTCTCGAAAGCTTCCGCAATTTCTAAGGCTTGCTTAGAAGTCAGATCCTCTTTCTCAAGAAGTCTCTTCCTGGTTTCAAGGGAGGAAATTCCACCAATGAATACCAAGGTAACCTGAGCGTCCCGGTGGTCCTTGATGGCGCCGAAGTCACAGTCCTTGGCAGTCTTCTGGATGCTGGCGTAGAAGTCCTGCAGGGTCTGTCCACTGTTCTGGGCCATGGTCATCAGACGATAGCGCTCGGCGAGGACCAGTTTCTTCGGGGCAAAGTGCTTCTCCATAACGCTGTACAACTCTGTAATTGGTGTATCTTCGGGAGTACGACCTTGCAACAAAGACTCAAGGAGTTCATAATTCGAATCTCCTATTTCTTGAAGAAAGATGAGACGTTGGTCACTCTCTACAGTGACTTTTTGCAACGTCAAGAAGTTGGAAAATAAACGTAACCAGGTTTTCCAAGAGGATCCGGGGCGATATGCACCAGGCGCTCGCCCCCGGTACACCGGAAGGTGAGTGGGAGCAGAGCTCCTCGGGGATCCTGGCTGTTGGGTGTCATCCGTTACGACCATCGGTGCTCCACAAGCGCTGTCTTCGAACAGCTAGCAGGAGTAGATCGGGTTGCAGACGACGATAGACCTTCCCTAGTGAGTACTATAAGCTGATCGCCACTTAGAAGTGTTGATACAACAAGCACACAGTAGGTTTGGAACTGTTTATTGGAGAGTGATCGGGGTATTTATACCCATTTCCCAGACAGCGTGAAGCGTCTTCCAGAAGCGTAGACTGCACTCTTTGTTCTTCCTGTCAGGATGGCTCGACTCGCTTCTTCTTCTTGTTCTCTCCTTTCTAGTCGTTCTCGGAATGAAAGCGGTCTGTGCCATAACAGTTCTTAGGTACGTATTTTAGAACAGCTAAGCAATTTGATTTTCGACCAAAAGGACCGAAAAACTTAACCTATACACTTTCCAGAACAGAAAAAGAGCCCTGAGAGACCTTCCACGAACAAAACCCACGCAGGTGAAGACTTATTCATGCTTCTGATGGATATTTAGATTCAGCAGTTGTTTTACTATAGTATTAGAGCAGGACGATTATGTGGACCAATCTCGTGTCAACAGTCCTTTAAACTTCAATTGAAAAATGTATTGCAGTTTAAAGGACTTAAAGAAGACCGGAGAGCAAGATGGTTTCTCGTAAAGCTGATGTATCCTACTTTTGATTGGACGCGTTGCGTGTCGCGCGGCATTGTCATGTGAATGTCACGTGGACTGATCAAACCATTATACGAGATATTTGTGCTCTCTTATCTCAATACAATTAAAAACAGCTCGAAACAAAACCTCTGCTCAAGTTGTGTTCCGGTCTCTTTTAAACGTTGGGATCGGACCAGATGATCGTCTTTCTTTGAATCATTTCATTCCAAATATTATATTCATATCATCACTACTTATCATTGTTATAATTATTAATATTGTTCTGATTTTGAGGGACGTCGCAAGCTTATTCCATATGATGTGAAGTTCATGACCGGAAAGACGTATGCGCTACCGGTAGCGTCGACGAATGATCAAGTTTGGAATCTGGAACAACCCTATTATCAAAACAGTCCTCACAGGGGATAATTGTGTTTTTGGAACCAAATAAACATGTTCAATTGAATCAAGTGGATATAAATAATACAAATTAGTTAAAAATGCAATGAGTGTGTTTATTGCTAGAAATAGAGTCATTCTATTACTTGCAACACCGTCTTGAGAATTATGATATTTGGATGCTTGACCTTGGATATTTGGATGGAAATCTAGAAGAAATACGACAGACCTCGTTATGATCCATAAAATCATAACTGGACAATGTGGATTAAGTGCAACAGACTTTTTCACGTTCAAACCTTCACGTACTAGGGGTTCTAGCGCGAAATTCAGTTTTCACACCCCAAAAACTAGCCAACGTGCCAAGTTTTTCACAGTACGGGCTGGATCCAAATACTTGAAATTGAGCAAGAAATCCAAAATACCGATGTCGTTATCAGCCGCAAAAAAGCACTTTAGGTGAATGCATTTAAATGAGACTTCTATTGTTTTTCTGTTCATCCTGTGAGATTGGCCCACGTTTTGTGTCTCGTCGTAATCGAACCTGCGAACAAAAGATTCGTAGCAGGACGCAAACCACTGTGCTATCAATTTACATACCCGGCAAACTTTGGAATTTAAGACATGTGTGCTTACACAGCGGGAAGGGAGACATACAGTATCCTCCCGCCTTTCCGTTGGCGACGACTATATGTGTGCAGTTCGATCCCGTTTCTCACCGCTCACAACTATAATTACGTGTATCGATATCAAACTACAATTAACTGTTGGTTATTTCATGTAGTCAACATTACGGAGATTCAATCCCAAATACTTTTGCTCCACATGCTGTGTTAGAATACACGTCTGTACATTTCCATCAAAATAAAATCAGCTCAACATTTTTATTCGGGTTACAAGAACAGAGTTTGATAGCGGAAGAGGAAACACCAGAAGTTTGTATTCTCCTGAAAGTGAAGGTATGGTGCGTTTGTAGTCTGAATCGGGAAGTTTTCGATGTGCTCGACATACCAGACTACAAACTACAAAGGTTGCAGAAATCGAACCTGCGAGCAAAAGATTCGTAACTAGGCGCTAACCTGTACGCTACGAGAGTATATAACTTTCGAACTTTGGAATCGAAGACTTTTAATCGACCACAGCGAAAATTGAGATATACAGTACCCTCCCGCGTTTCCGTTGGTGACGACTATACAAGAGGTCTCCAAAGCAAAGTTTTTCAGTACGCATAGGTTTCTTTATTGATGAATCATACTCCATTTCTAATTCTAAGAAACAATTAGTTTTTGTGTGACCTAGAGTATTTTCAGTAATCGAATGATTTTAGCTATGTATAAACGGACTTTGATCTGTAATTTGGTTTTCAATCAATTGTTGTTGACATGTATGGCAAACGAACCATTATAAGTTTCACTGCAAACGAAGAAAACATTGTATTTGCTTCAGAACCAGGGAATGTTCTCAAATCTTTCCGAGTCCAATTGCCAAACTTCGTTTATTGGCAACGCGTAAGTTGTCCCCGCTTTGAAGTAGACCTCATACGGTGTCAGCATGGTACGGCCCTTCAAGTACGAAGGTTTTGAATGGAAAGTATGGTACTATGAGAAACATTTTTACAAAGATAGAAACTTACATATAAACATAATAACGAGAGAAAAAACTAATCAGCGTCAAAAGCTTACAGTGAATGTAGGCAACGATCGTGGTACGCTCCTCTGCGCACTTTCCTTGTTCTGAAAAAAAAACTAAAGTTCTAAAAAAACAACTAGCCCTCTAAAGTAAGCTTGCAAATCTTTCAAGTAAATTTTCACAACTTGTGAATATTGTAAATGGATTAAACTTCGTGATTTTGTTCTCCATATTGGTTACTACAATCACAGAAAACTGTGAATCTAAAAGATTGTTTGTTCGTTAGATAATTGTCCTGGAATATTTGAAAGATTACTGTAGAAAGTCTTCGATTGGTTAAACGGAGTATACAGAAATCCATTTCAGAGATAAAGTCTTCTAACTAACACATGTACTTTTTTCATCAACTTAAACTAGGAGAGAAACTGATCTTTTTGGACGAAATTTCAACCAAATGCTTTAGCCAGTGTCAGTTTTGTCGCCAACGGAAGGCGGGAAGATACTGTGTCTCACAATTGCCGCTGTGTACCGACACATGTCTTCCATTCCAAAGCAAACCACATATCTACTCTCGTAGCACAGTGGTTGGCCCCTAGCTGAGAAAATGTTGCTCGTAGGCTCGGTTCCGGCGAGAGACAGGAATTAATGAAATTGGCTCCCCCATATTAGATTTGGTACTGTAGAAGTGTGCGTAGGAAAGAAAAAGACTATACGGTGTCTGATCTTCCAGATTTACTCGAGTATGGCTTTTCTCTCTCTACATACGTGATGAAGTAAGAAGGTCAATGAGGCTGCGCAGACAGTTCTAGTCTGCGTCTCTCTGATCTGCACAGTCTCTCGTACGACGACGTACCGGGGTGCAAGTGTGGAAGACTTTGAAGAATATTTCCAGGTACCCATCGTCTATGAATCCGTCGTCTTCCGCATCTCCCCAAATGAAGATGTTCTTCGTCTCCCCCAGATAGATTCTCCATGACTTATAGTTGGTTATATTCTCGTCGTGCGACATCAAGTCTGTCTGAAACTTCATCAAAGTGTTATATGAAACAATATTTACATACATTTACATATATGCGATGGTGTAATGGTTAAAGTGCCATCCACCACTCAAAGGGTCACAGGTTCGATCCTCACCAACACTTTTGGTATCGCATTACATTTAACTTTGAAATAACTGCTCTGATAGATGGTTGTTCTATACAGCCAAGTAGATCGCGACAATCTGATTTTGGCGACAGAAAAACCATTAACGAACCTCTTTCATATACATTCCAATTGAAACGTTTTGGTGTAGGTCGCATTTGACTGTTATGTTGGCTGTTATTCTCATTCTGTTGTGAGGGATCGCGGGTGGCTCAAAATTATCAGCGTAGGTCAAAGCAACCAGAGAGGCAACCTGCAATAGGAAAAGTGATCCAGGTAAGAACTGATCATGTAGACTCAACCGTTAATTGTTAAAGCCTCTTCGGAATTATAAAAGGAAGCTTAATTATACACTTTGCTTGGTTTTTTTCAACGGGAAATTCGGTATTTTCACGTGTGTCAGCTGATAAATCTCACCGTGATTAGAAGACGCATCCGCACCAAAATATTCGAAGGATTTTCCTCGTTTCTATAAGTCTGAAAATTCACTTTTGTTGAGAATATAATTTGAGCAGAACAAAACTTTTATCGCGTTTCAAACTTTGGATATGATTTATATTTACATGTTAGAACCACTAAGTCAATATCTATCAGTTGGATATGGAACAAAATTAAATATTCAACAAATATGCAATTTTTTGATGGAATAAATAAATATTTCGTATTATTGTGAAACCTGTGAAAAAGAAAGGACGAGAATAATGTGTTTTGCCGTATATGAACGCACTTTTGGATTGGTTTTGCATAACTGCGATATCCAATTATTCCATTAAACTTTTCTATTAAAAGCATTTGTAGATGAATGTCTTATCTACAATATTATATATATCTTAAAATTTACATTTCTATTTAGGCAATCCGGGTTTTTGATGTACTTGATTGAGCATTTGAAAATGCTATGTATTTGTCTTTGAAAAAAGTCAAGGGTTTTAATCATTGCTTTTCCGAAAATATTCGATCCTTCCAAACACTTCGATAGGTATAGTAGTTTTTTTCATTTTCACTAAAATGTTGACAGCGTAGAAGGTTTTAAGAAGGTTTTTTTGGATGAATGTTTTGTTTAGAGAAAACAAGGGTTCGGAAAAAAAGCGTAACTATACTTCGTTCCACCAATCTATTACTGTCTACAGTAACCTTCCAAGTATTCAAGAATGATTATCTGACAAACAAACACACTTTCAGCTTTACAGTTTTCAATGATTGTAGTAAACAATGTAGAAAACGAAATCAAGGAGTATAAACTATTTGCATTACCTACAAGATACAGACGATTGAGGAAATGAAAAAAGAGAAATGATTGCAGCCCTCGCCGCTGGCGATTTCCAGAAAATTGGGGCTTATCGTTCTGAGATTCGCTTAATCAGTCCCTTCTTTCATGGATTGATGAACACTATAGTATGTGAATGCACAGATATTCAAACATGTCTGTGTTTTTTTTTTGATTCTGACGACTCGGTGAACTTCTTCCCGAGACAACACCGAACCGATTCTTCCCGAACCAGATGGTTCGCTCTAGAACCGAACCAAAATTAAGCCAACAGAGGTGAGACCGAGCCAATTTAGGCAATTAATGCTGAAGTTGACCGACTGTGTAACGTTTATCGCGCGCAGCGCGAAGCGCTGCGTGTGAGTTGTGTTTGGTTTGGCCATTGCGCACCCATTTTTGGCTTTCAAACCACAAAAGTCTTCAAATAAAACATTTTTCGAAATTTAAAAAAAAGAGAGAGCTAGATATCTATTGAATATATGTTGTGTGAAAAAATTAGGAAAGTCGGAGAAGGTTAAAAAAAGTTATGCTGTCGTGTCGTTATGAAAATTTCCGTTGTCCCTCGTCCCTCGTCCAATGTCCGCATAGAAAATTATTTTTTCAACTACTGGACCAATTCGGCTGAAATTTGGCACACATGTGTAAACCCCAAAGTTAGCGCGGCCCAAGGAGTTTGGTGATGTCATGTTTCGTTTGGCGCTTGGCGCGGGCGCCAATAGGCGCCAGAAGCTGGAAAATGTGTGTTCCCATGGATGAAATGCTCCGAAATTTCGCACGGAGGTTAGATTTAATTTCGCACGGAGGTTAGAATTTTTCTCTGGAAATTTGGTGTCATGGTTTATAATTGGCGCCAAACGCTGGCGCCCAGTGGCGCCAAATTAGAACAACGCCAGGCAAGTAGGGTAACGAGCGAAATGTTTCACAGATGTCCGAACTGTGAACATAGTTGACGAACACGTCTTGGATACCAACATTTCTTCGACATTCTGCGCCAATACGGTACTTTATCCGCCAATTGGCACCAAAATTGAAAATAGGTTTCTGAATCAAAAAACAGTCGGAAATTGTGCTAATTGGTCGAGGTCATTCATTCCAAGTTATTTGTTACCAATTAGAGTAACTTTATATTTGGCGCCAAACGCTGGCGCCCAGTGGCGCCAAATTAGAACAACGCCAGGCAAGTAGGGTAACGAGCGAAATGTTCCACAGATGTCCAAACGATGAACATAGTTAACGAATACGGCTTGGGTACCAATATTTCTTCGACATTCTGCGCCAAAACGGTATTTTATCCGCCAATTGGCACCAAAATTGAAAATAGGGTTTCTGAATCAAAAAACTGTCGGAAATTGTGCTAATTGGTCGAGGCCCTTCATTCCAAGTTATTTGTTACTAATTAGAGTAACATGTTCTGTATCTGGCGCCAATGGCTGGCGCCCGTTCGCGCCAATGGAGAAAATATTTTCTTACTGTAATGACGCAGATTTTTCACAATACTCAGATTTCAATTACCGAAGCGGAAAAAAGCTGTTTTTTGAATGTTTCAGGATCACACCGTTTGAAAATCTGAAACTTTCAGATATCAGGATGTTTTATAGTCACCACTATTCAAAAATCGTTTTTCTAAGTCAACTCTAGAAGTGGTTGTACTAGTACAACTGGCAAAAAGAGAACAATTTGTAAAAAGTGGGGGACCAGGAAGTGTGTGAGTTCTGATGTGTTGTGAATGAGTGTGCAACAAAAAAAAGAACAATATATTTGTTTGCACAATGATTCACAAGAAACAGAATATACAAAGTATAACTTGAACGTAAAAGTGCATAGTGGTTTCCCCTAAGAACGTTGTGAACCGTTGTGCAAACAAATATATTGTTCTGTTTTTGTTGCAATTCACAACATCGTATTGTTCACTTTTTGCAGAAAACGGTGAAACCGAACAGAACTCACACACTTCCTGGTCCCCCACTTTTTACAAATTAAGGTTAGGTTTGGTTCATATCTGTTTTATTACGCAAATGGCTCGGTTTTTACCGAACAAACTGGTTCGCGAAGAAGCGGTTCGGTTTTGTTCGGGAAGAGTCGGTTCGGAAAGAAGTTTGCCTTCGGACTCACCGGTGTACAATTGTGTTTCACCTTGAAAAACACCTCAAGATGGTAGTCATTACAATGTGGCGAAACTTTATCATATCCACTACATCCCCATACATTCGTTCTCTAGATGAAGCCTCTAATAACTATGGTATAGTACTTTTCACCTATGTTGTCATTTCTCATAACATGAAAACTCAGAATGAAGAAAACAAACTAATAAACAGATGAACTAGGGACAGTGAGAGTATTCAAGTGAAAAAATTCATCGAACTGAATAGGTTCTCTATCAACATTGAAATTTCTAAAGAATTTAAAAGCTCAAAAAAAGAGAAAGTAAGTCTTAAAAAAAGAAAAAGTAAGGCTTGAAAAATGAGAAAGTAAGCAAATTACTAAGAATGAAATTGTCTACTCGAGAAGTTTCACATCAGGGTGTTCTTTTTTCTTATTCGATGAAGAGGTTGGGAACTGAGCTTCAAGAGGAAGTAGGTCATTTAAAGCATCCTGGAAATAAAAACAAATAACCATAACAAATCGAAAAAAGTATCAGTCTGCAGTAGCTGTGAGTTATACTTAAAGGAGCTATATCCCCGTTTCTCAGAGTTTTTTTCGAACCGACTTGCGTGAATTCCTCATCAGCTACTGCTGATTGCTACGGCGCCTACGTCTACGGTGTTTGTAGTTGTTTTCTCTCTCTCTCCCTTTCTCTCTCTTTTTCTCTTTGCCTTTATCCTCTCTCTCTCTCTCTAACTCTTGTGTCTTTTATCTCGCCTTTCAGTTTCTGTTTGCGTTCTCCATCTGTTCCTTCGGATGTTGCGCTTATTTCTCTCCCTCGAATTCATCTCTCTTTCCTCTCTCTTTACTTTCTCATTTTTCCTCTCTCATTCTATGCCGATTTCTGTTTCTTTCTAACAATCCAATTCTGTGATGTTCTTCGCTTCTTCCCCAACCAACCTCCAATTCTGATCCTCCATTTTTCAGAACCTCAACAACTCCTTCTTTTACTTTCGAAGAGATTTCCGCAATTGGCACAATTTTCCGACTGATCTCGCTGATCAATTTACTGTTTCGTGATGCAAAGCTTTTACGACCCAGCTCGGCGATTTTCTGAAAAAAAAAACCGCTCAGCGATATGAACATTCAATTATGTTACAAACAGTCTCTGTTAGAAACATCTGAAGAAATCAAACCGTTTTTTTCTGATTCATGATGTCTCTCCATACACTTGATGATGTTTCTTTGCAAAATGTTCAGAACTATATAACTATGTTGTATGACATGCAATGCAGTAGAGTCTCCATGAGTGAGCGTTACAGTGCTTTCCGTGGTTGCTATCGATTGTATCCCCATCTTGCCTCAATTGTATCTGATGTCTACTTTGATCGCCATGGTTTCCGTTACTCGTTACAACATCAATCCATCATGGTAACTCGTCTAATTTCTGTCTAAACATCATTTATCATGCAATATCATATGTTCCCAAGATTTTCTCCCTTTCTCACATATCAGTTCAACCGGTTCAGTTTTCGTACCTAAATATGATTGTCCAACTATATACTGATAAATCTTATTATTATGATTGGTAGTAAGGAAATCGAATTATTCAGGTATACGAAGGAACAATGACCTTTTCCAATTCTTTGAAGTGCAGTTTGAAATTGTCCCATTCATAGTCGAACTTGCATTCGTCACTTTCTTCAAAAACATCCTCATCTGAGTCCTGAAACTTGGGAAGTTTTCTCGAATTGTAAGATTTGTAAGAATGTGTTCTTCGTTTCTGCGAACCAATCTCTCTGAATTGTTTCTCTCTGAATTGTGGGTGTGAATGTAAAATTTAAAAAACTAAACATGTGTTTTCAAACCCTTTGAAATAAACTACTGTGTTCAAGAGTATTGAAACTGAGCATTTCACTTAGCTAAAACTTAATCCGTGTTACTGGAAGTTTCAACTTAGTGAAAACCCTATACAAAATCTTGTGAAATGCAAAAGTGCCGATCCTCAGACCCGCGGTAGTGTATTGCGCGCAGCCTTCCCATTGGGAGGTCAACCGCGGTCGTGTTAACTAGATTTTCTGCGTCCTTTCATGTCACCCGTGTGAGTAAATATTTTTGGCAATCTGCCTGTATGGCCTCTTTCCTAACCCCCGGTGCTTTGCGCAATTTGGATTTGCGCATATGACCGGGACTCCTATTTGGAGCATACCCTGTACGCAACTCCCTTATCGGTGTCTTCAAGAGGAAGTAGGTCATTTAAAGCATCCTGGAAATAAAAACAAATAACCATAACAAATCGAAAAAAGTATCAGTCTGCAGTAGCTGTGAGTTATACTTAAAGGAGCTATATCCCCGTTTCTCAGAGTTTTTTTCGAACCGACTTGCGTGAATTCCTCATCAGCTACTGCTGATTGCTACGGCGCCTACGTCTACGGTGTTTGTAGTTGTTTTCTCTCTCTCTCCCTTTCTCTCTCTTTTTCTCTTTGCCTTTATCCTCTCTCTCTCTCTCTAACTCTTGTGTCTTTTATCTCGCCTTTCAGTTTCTGTTTGCGTTCTCCATCTGTTCCTTCGGATGTTGCGCTTATTTCTCTCCCTCGAATTCATCTCTCTTTCCTCTCTCTTTACTTTCTCATTTTTCCTCTCTCATTCTATGCCGATTTCTGTTTCTTTCTAACAATCCAATTCTGTGATGTTCTTCGCTTCTTCCCCAACCAACCTCCAATTCTGATCCTCCATTTTTCAGAACCTCAACAACTCCTTCTTTTACTTTCGAAGAGATTTCCGCAATTGGCACAATTTTCCGACTGATCTCGCTGATCAATTTACTGTTTCGTGATGCAAAGCTTTTACGACCCAGCTCGGCGATTTTCTGAAAAAAAAACCGCTCAGCGATATGAACATTCAATTATGTTACAAACAGTCTCTGTTAGAAACATCTGAAGAAATCAAACCGTTTTTTTCTGATTCATGATGTCTCTCCATACACTTGATGATGTTTCTTTGCAAAATGTTCAGAACTATATAACTATGTTGTATGACATGCAATGCAGTAGAGTCTCCATGAGTGAGCGTTACAGTGCTTTCCGTGGTTGCTATCGATTGTATCCCCATCTTGCCCCAATTGTATCTGATGTCTACTTTGATCGCCATGGTTTCCGTTACTCGTTACAACATCAATCCATCATGGTAACTCGTCTAATTTCTGTCTAAACATCATTTATCATGCAATATCATATGTTCCCAAGATTTTCTCCCTTTCTCACATATCAGTTCAACCGGTTCAGTTTTCGTACCTAAATATGATTGTCCAACTATATACTGATAAATCTTATTATTATGATTGGTAGTAAGGAAATCGAATTATTCAGGTATACGAAGGAACAATGACCTTTTCCAATTCTTTGAAGTGCAGTTTGAAATTGTCCCATTCATAGTCGAACTTGCATTCGTCACTTTCTTCAAAAACATCCTCATCTGAGTCCTGAAACTTGGGAAGTTTTCTCGAATTGTAAGATTTGTAAGAATGTGTTCTTCGTTTCTGCGAACCAATCTCTCTGAATTGTTTCTCTCTGAATTGTGGGTGTGAATGTAAAATTTAAAAAACTAAACATGTGTTTTCAAACCCTTTGAAATAAACTACTGTGTTCAAGAGTATTGAAACTGAGCATTTCACTTAGCTAAAACTTAATCCGTGTTACTGGAAGTTTCAACTTAGTGAAAACCCTATACAAAATCTTGTGAAATGCAAAAGTGCCGATCCTCAGACCCGCGGTAGTGTATTGCGCGCAGCCTTCCCATTGGGAGGTCAACCGCGGTCGTGTTAACTAGATTTTCTGCGTCCTTTCATGTCACCCGTGTGAGTAAATATTTTTGGCAATCTGCCTGTATGGCCTCTTTCCTAACCCCCGGTGCTTTGCGCAATTTGGATTTGCGCATATGACCGGGACTCCTATTTGGAGCATACCCTGTACGCAACTCCCTTATCGGTGTCATTACGTAAGCCGCTTTTCTGAGCAAACGGAGCAAGATAGAAATATGAAAGTATATATTTTTGATAATGGTTTTTCATTTGCCAAAAGGTCAGCTTGTTAACTCATAAGTCAACATTAAAGCGGGACGGATTCTCTAACGAATTCGGTTAACTACTCATAAACAATTATACTACCATTCATTCGATTGCATAGAGAACCATACACTGTTTTGGATTGGATAGAAGTCTGTGACCAAAAAAGCACAATTCAACTATAATAATCATAATACAATTTAACAAGTGTTCATCATCACCTCTTCCTTGAAATCAGCACAATTTCCTCCCCGAACCTCCGCCCATTTCTTCTTCATTTCTCTGATTTCATAGCTGAGTTTGGCTAATTTCCCAGTGGTTTTGTCCAATTCCTCTTTCGTTTCGTTATGTTTTTGGATCAAATCTTGTTTCTCGTTCTCGACCTTGAAAATTGACAATTTAAAGATATTTATCTGCATCACAACTGAAAATTATCAAAGAAATTTGTGAGATATGCCGGTGAGAGAAAACATTGGTTTTATGCATGCATGCACACGCTGGAAGGAATATTCAAACAATTTCAACTGTTGAAATACAATTTTGTTTTCAAAACTCACTTGTACTGTTTGCTCTATCACTTGTTGTTGTTCATTCTTCAGTTGCACATTTTCAGTTTCTAGTTCGGAATTCTGGAGAAAATAGAAAACAGTCAATCTTTCAAACTATTTTTCTGCAGAACTCTTTCAGCGAAAACAGTTGTAGGAAGCTGACGAGGCGATATATTCAACAATTGTTTTTTCTGGTGAAAAGAGAAGTGAAATAAGTTTGCATGAGTTGAACTTTAGTATTATGATGAACATTTTCGAGCAAATTTGTTACAAAAATGACTTGTTACACTAATCAAACTGGTGTATTGAGAACAACTTTGCCTTACCTTTCTTCTGAGTTCTTCGCACAACCGTCTAGCTTCCGTCAATTTTTGTAGATTCCTTGTATTTTCTTTTTCCAGTTTTTCAATTCGAACAGTGTTCTCATCAGGTTTGCTCTGCGGTAGTTGATAAAGTTCATCAAACGTATTTCGTCTTTCACATCGCCTACATGATTAAAAAAGTTTCTGGTCGAAAATCAGGGGAGAAAAAAGAAAATGGTGATTTCCGCATCAACATTGATGATGTGATCCTCAGTTTCGCTCTAAGTGACCCTGGAGAAAATTAATACATGAAGAACGTGAGAAAGTGTTGTACTGTTTTGATTCGAAAACACGATTGGAACTTCGACAAACGTGTCATTCAAGGTTATCCAAATTCATTCAGTGTCGAGATGTCGCGTAATGAATTGGTAACTAACCTCAGCAACCAGACCCGGCAAGTCTCTCTCTTTCCCTCTCTATCTTTCCCTCCCTCTCTCTCTCTCTCTCTCTCTCTCTCTCTCTCTCTCTCTCTCTCTCTCTCTGTCTGTTCATCTATTATCGCGCGCAGCGCGAAGCGCTGTGCGAGATTCGTCTTTGGTCCGGCTATCGCGCGCCTACATTTTTCAAGTCTTCACATAAAAAGGCTCAAATTTGCAAAACAAAACTTCTAATGATTCGGGAATTTTCTACAGCATATTTGCAAGTTGTTTCTCAAATTTGAACGAAATCGGTTGAGTTTGAGCCAATTTATGACGTTTTCGCTTCATCAACAGCGCCAACTTCCGTCGTGTGTCCTTCCTTCCGTCACGGCGTTCTGAGTATGCTATCTCTGCCGCAACTGAGCGGATTTGTATGAAATTTGGAGACATGATAGGATTCCTACTAAAATTCAGGGAGCATAAACTTTTTTCAAAAAAAAAATCATTTTTTACCAAG
>OZ038437.1:20085816-20138647 GCA_964036275.1 Litoditis marina
CGAGATCAATTAAACTAACTTTTAAATTTACTGTTTTCTGTGATTGAAGTAACCAATGTGGAAAACGAAATCACGAAGTTATTTACAATACAATACCTGAAAAATATGAAAAATTCACTTGAAAGATGTTTAATCTAACCATCGAGGCCCATTGTTGCGTGAAACAAACTGAACCAGTTCAGCGTACCCTTTCCTCAACCAATTACCCTGTATAATACAATACTTATTCGTGATTTAACCTGTAACTCTCCACAATATCACAGTTGTGGCGCTCCGCTCCCTATTGAAGCGAATCGTGTTTCAAGTCTGGGAGGAAATAGAAAATGTTCCGTTTAAAACCAAATTCAATGAAGAATTGAAACAGATATACCCGTAAACTTGCGACCACGCCAGATCAGACTATAGTTCACACCATTCCTACTGAGACTCCTACAGTAACCTTACAAACTTTCCGAAGGCTGTTGTGAATCTGAAAATGTAGTTCGGGGAAAATGCTCTCGTATACTACCTCTACCCGAGAAGGAGAATGAGGTACGACGATCCTCAACTTCTCCGATCAAAAGTAAGTGAGCAAAACCACTTGGAAGTTTCGAAATCATACTGTAGGAGTCTCAGTAGAAATGGAAAAGACTATACAACTCAGAAATATCCGCCATTTGACCGAATCTGAGATGTAGTTTATCTATATGCGCAGCAGTTGATTCTCTTACACCGAGTTCAAACTACAAACACAGCAGACAATACGAACATCTATCCATCCTTTCTCTCTACTAGGCTACATCTAAGTCACTGCCGCTCATTGTCTGCGCCCTCAACTTATTCGCGCTCTCTCTGCCCTCTCGTCGTCCGCGCCCTCTGCCCTCTCATCTGCCGGACCACCAATACTAAATACGGCAAACCTTGGGAGGCGCCTGCTTCGTTTTCATTCAGTTTCGAATCGAAGCTATTTATTGTTCGTTCATGTTGAATTGGTTAATCGAAATTCGATTAACCAATTCAACATGAACGAACAATAAATAAGTAAAATATGTGAAAAAGAAATTTCGGTGTGTTGCGTAGTAGTTTATATAATTTTAAAGTGTATCAATAATCGAGTTATTAAAATAAGGAATCAGACATAGTTTGTCTTTATAAAGACATGTAAGTACGATACATAGTCCACACTATTCCATCTGAGACTGAGACTCATATACTATGCATTCAACTTTCCAATGATTCTTTCCTAATATAAACTTCAACTTATCAGAAACAATCCGAAAATTGTTGAAAACATCTAAGTAATTTAAACGCGTTTAAAGTTCTCTAATCTAATTCTTGGAATAAGTGGAGATGGTTTTGTAGTCGTGAATATGGAGTCAGATAGAAGAAGTTTGATATTTCGAGAAGTTCTGTATACTACAAGAATGCCAGACTCTCGCCGTCTTTTTATGTTGGTTTCGGTGAATGGGACCTTTTCTCAATATGTTATTGTATAAATAAATCTATTTTCGCATCAAATGAACTCAATCTACGCTGTGTACACTACAACAACCTGCTCAATCATTTACTCTGTTTTCAGCGTGGCATTTATGGCGTGCATTAAGATAAAACTACAAAAGGTACAAGTACTTTCATAGACGTAAATATTGTGAGTTACGGTTCGATCTTCCTGCAGCGAACCTCCACGGTGTATGATCTGCCCTACCGCACTATCGAAGACATGTGTGCGTACACAGCGGAAAGTGAGATATACAGTACCCTCCCGCCGTTCCGTTGGCGACGACTATATGTGTGCAGTTCGATCCCGTTTCTCACCGCTCACAACTATAATTACGTGTATCGATATCAAACTACAATTAACTGTTGGTTATTTCATGTAGTCAACATTACGGAGATTCAATCCCAAATACTTTTGCTCCACATGCTGTTCACATGCACGTCTGTACATTTCCATCAAAATAAAATCAGCTCAACATTTTTATTCGGGTATCAAGATCAGAGTTTGATAGCGGAAGAGGAAACACCAGAAGTTTGTATTCTCCTGAAAGTGAAGGTATGGTGCGTTTGTAGTCTGAATCGGGAAGTTTTCGATGTGCTCGACATACCAGACTACAAACTACAAAGGTTGCAGAAATCGAACCTGCGAGCAAAAGATTCGTAACTAGGCGCTAACCTGTACGCTACGAGAGTATATAACTTTCGAACTTTGGAATCGAAGACTTTTAATCGACCACAGCGAAAATTGAGATATACAGTACCCTCCCGCGTTTCCGTTGGTGACGACTATACAAGAGGTCTCCAAAGCAAAGTTTTTCAGTACGCATAGGTTTCTTTATTGATGAATCATACTCCATTTCTATTTCTAAGAAACAATTAGTTTTTTGTGTGACCTGGAGTATTTTCAGTAATCGAATGATTTTAGCTATGTATAAACAAACTTTGATCTGTAATTTGGTTTTCAATCAATTGTTGTTGACATGTATGGCAAACGAACCATTATAAGTTTCATTGCAAACGCAGAAAAAATTGTATTTGCTTTAAAACCAGGGAATGTTCTCGAATCTTTCCGAGTCCAATTGCCAAACTTCGTTTATTGGCAGCGCGTAAGTTGTCCTCGCTTTGAAGTAGACCTCATACGGTGTCAGCATGGTACGGCCCTTCAAGTACAGATGTATTGAATGGAATAATAATTCATTTATCCATATGTATCAGGAACAAATCAGGACGGAATGAGATCACGAAGTAATGGACATAAAAATTCATCACGATGATGAGAAAATATGCGATTGAGAGATTGAAAATGAGAATGTGTGGAAAAGATGCAGATCAGCATAGAAACTTATAACCTAGCGTTATTATAACGAGAGGGGGGGGGGGTACAATTTTGTAGTCATACATTTCGAAGTAGAATCTAATAAATGCGGTACGGAACTTGAATGGAACAATTGTAACATAGAACTCTTCAACAGAACATAAGCGGTATCGGAGACAATGAGCATGTACAGTTTCACATTGACGAATTATTTCATCGGTTCGATTGGGGGACAATGAGGGAGGAGGATGGTGTTCATAGAAGTAATCAAACGAATATTGAGCATCAACAGAAGGTGGAGGAGGATTAGGTGATGGCGGTTCCAGTTTAGAGAAATCAGGGAAATCAATAAATGGACAATCGATAATAGGAGTAGAAGGAATTTGAATAGAAGGAGAGAACGATTCGAATTGTCTAATTTCCTCAACTAACTCAATGTCCATTTGAGGGGTTTGGGCAGCAGCATTGCGTTGAATTGTAGTTTGGTCGGTGACCTCAGCTCGGACGGCGTCTCGTTTCGATTGTCTGGCGAGGAATCCGGCCTTCCGCTGTTCCGGGGTCTCGAACTTTCGTACATGAAATGTTGACAAAGAAGGAACAGTTTTCATCGCAGTTGAACGAACAATAAGACGCGGAAACGGAATGCCATCTTTGAGAGAAATTTTGATTGGACGGGGTAAACCATCTTGACGTGGTTTTCCCAAACGGTGGAGAATTGAAACATTTGAAGACGAGATTGATACCAAATTGAAAATTGCATTCACCTTTTTCTTCAATGTAGAGTCCTCAGGTAGACCGTAAATAGTGAGACACCGACGGTCGTTGAATTGGTGTAGTTGAGATTAAATAATGGTGGGAAGAGATTAAGTCATGGTGTCGACTTTGGAGTTGAGTGCTTTTATTTCACTCAAAATGGTGGAAAAATGGGTTGGAAGTGGTACCATTTTTGAACGAGGCGATGGCATAATAATCAATCGGGAGGGGTCACCTCACACGACCGAGACAAGGGGTGGAATGAGGAGACAAGGGGTGGAATGAAACATGGTACTATGAGAAACATTTTCACAAAGATAGAAATTCAAATATAAACATAATCACGAGAGAAAAAAACTGATGAGCGTCAAAAGCTTACAGTGAATGTAGGCAATAGGGTTGTTAAAGCCAAACTCGAATTTCGAAAAAACTCGAAATAACTCGAAATTTCGAGTTTCGAGTTCGACTCGAAACTCGAAAAACTCGAAATTTCCAAAACTCGAGTAACTCGAAACTCGAAAAACTCGGTTTTCTCCAAACTCGAAAAACTCGAAACTCGAAAAACTCGAAACTTTTGAATCTCCAAAAGTTCGAGTTTTCGAGTTTCGAGTTTGGCCTCGTCCCAAGTCAGAAATAATGGACGAATTAGCGTTTCAGAGCACTTTTTTTGCTATTTCAAACTTGAAATACTTCTTTTTTCACGATTCTCGCATAATCATGTGAAATAAATCAGAATTTCTCAAAAAATTCTTATTTGTTTAGCTCGATAAAATCCTAAAACTTAACGACCAAACTCGAAAATCGAAAATCGAGTTTTTCGAGTTCAACTCGAAACTCGAAAACTCGGTTTTCTCCAAACTCGAAAAACTCGAAACTCGAAAAACTCGAAACTTTTGAATCTCCAAAAGTTCGAGTTTTCGAGTTTCGAGTTTGGCCTCGTCCCAAGTCAGAAATAATGGACGAATTAGCGTTTCAGAGCACTTTTTTTGCTATTTCAAACTTGAAATACTTCTTTTTTCACGATTCTCGCATAATCATGTGAAATAAATCAGAATTTCTCAAAAAATTCTTATTTGTTTAGCTCGATAAAATCCTAAAACTTAACGACCAAACTCGAAAATCGAAAATCGAGTTTTTCGAGTTCAACTCGAAACTCGAAAACTCGGTTTTTTTTTGAAACGCTGAAAACTCGAACTCGAAAAACTCGAAATTCCCAAAACTCGAAAAACTCGAAACTCGAAAAACTCGTTTTTTCCCAAAACTCGAAAAACTCGAAACTCGAAAACTCGAAATTTCAAACTCGATTAACAACCCTAGTAGGCAACGATCGTGGTACGCTCCTCTGCGCTCTTTCCTTGTTCTGAAAAAAAAACTAAGTTCTTAAAAAACAACTAGCCCTCTAAAGTAAGCTTGCAAATCTTTCAAGTAAATTTTCACAATTTGTAAATATTGTAAATGACTTGAACTTCGTGATTTTGTTCTCTATATTGGTTACTACAATCACAGAAAACTGTGAATCTAAAAGAATGTTTGTTCGTTAGATAATTGTCCTGGAATATTTGCAAGATTACTGTAGAAAGTCATCGATTGGTTAAACGGAGTATGCAGAAATCCATTTCAGAGATAAAGTCTTGTAATTAACACATGTACTTTTTTCATCAACTTAAACTAGGAGAGAAACTGATCTTTTTGGACGAAATTTCAACCAAATGCTTTAGCCAGTGTCAGTTTTGTCGCCAACGGAAGGCGGGAAGATACTGTGTCTCACAATTGCCGCTGGGTACCGACACATGTCTTCCATTCCAGAGCAAACCACATATCTACTCTCGTAGCACAATTGTTGGCCCCTAGCTGAGAAAATGTTGCTCGTAGGCTCGATTCCGGCGAGAGACAGGAATTAATGAATTTGGCAACCCCATATTAGATTTGGTACTGTAGAAGTGTGCGTTGGAGTGAAAAAGACTATACGGTGTCTGATCTTTCAGATTTACTCGAGTATGGCTTTTCTCTCTCTACATACGTGAGAGAGCAAGAAGGTCAATGAGGCTGCGCAGACAGTTCTAGTCTGCGTCTCTCTAATCTGCACAGTCTCTCGTACGACGACGTACCGGGGTGCAAGTGTGGAAGACTTTGAAGAATATTTCCAGGTACCCATCGTCTATGAATCCGTCGTCTTCCGCATCTCCCCAAATGAAGATGTTCTTCGTCTCCCCCAGGTATATTCCCCACGACTTATAGTTGGTTATATTCTCGTCGTGCGACATCAAGTCTGTCTGAAACTTCATCGAAGTGTTATATGAAACAATGCTTACATACATTTACATATATGCGATGGTGTACTGGTTGAAGTGCCATCCCCCACTCAAAGGGTCACAGGTTCGATAATCACCAACACTTTTGGTATCGCATTACATTAATCCTTGAAAAAACTGCTTTGATAGATGGTTGTTCTACAAAGCCAAGTAGATCGCGAGAATCTGATTTTGGCGACAAAAAACCATTAACGAACCTCTTTCATATACATTCCAATTGAAACGTTTTGGTGTAGGTCGCATTTGACTGTTATGTTGGCTGTTATTCTCATTCTGTTGTGAGGGATCGCGGGTAGGTCAAAACTATCAGCGTAGGTCAAAGCAACCAGGGAGGCAACCTGCAATAGGAAAAGGGATCCAGGTAAGAACTGATCATGTAGACTCAACCGTTAATTGAACTGAAACCTTTTCTAAAGTTTAAACGCCTCTGAAATTTCGGAATTATAAAAGGAAGCCTAATTATACACTTGGCTTGGTTTTTTTAACGGGCAATTCGGTATTTTCACGTGTTTCATCTGATAAATCTCACCGTGATTAGAAGACGCATCCGCCCCAAAATATTCAAAGGATTTTCCTCGTTTCTGTAAGTCTGAAAATTCACTTTTGTTGAGAATAAAATTTGAGCAGAACGAAACTTTGTTAGAACCGCTAAGTCAATATCCATCAGTTGGATATGGAACAAAATTAAATATCCAACAAATATGCAATTTTTTGATGGGATAAATAAATATTTCGTATTATTGTGAAACCTGTGAAAAAGAAAGGACGACAATTATGTGTTTTGCCGTATATGAACGCACTTTTGGATTGGTTCTGCATAACTGCGATATCCAATTATTCCATTAAACTTTTCTATTAAAAGCATTTGTAGATGAATGTCTTATCTACAATATTATAAATATCTTGAAATTTACATTTCTATTTAGGCAATCAGGGTTTTTGATGCACTTGATTGAGTATTCATTTGAAAATGATATGTATTTGTCTTTGAAAAAAGTCAAGGGTTTTAATCATTGCTTTTCCGAAAATATTCGATCCTTCCAAACACTTCGATAGGTATAGTAGTTTTTTTCATTTTCACTAAAAAGTTGACAGCGTATTAAGGAGGTTTTTTTGGATGAATGTTTTGTTTAGAGAAAACAAGGGTTCGAAAAAAAGCGTACCTATACTTCGTTCCACCAATCTATTACTGTCTACAGTAACCTTCCAAGTATTCAAGAATAATTATCTGACAAACAAACACACTTTCAGCTTTACAGTTTTCAATGATTGTAGTAAACAATGTAGAAAACGAAATCAAGGAGTATAAACTATTTGCATTACCTACAAGATATAGAACACTCACTTGAAAGATTCACAAACTTACTGTAGAGAGTATTGTTTAGAAAAAATTGTTGTGAGAAACAGACTGAACAGATTGATGTGACAGGGATGAACCCCGTGCCTATTCAACGTGGGGCCGTGTCTTCATTTTCAGAATTTCTTGGTCTCTCCAGTAGATCCACTTGAATTTGATTCTACTATTTCAATGTGTTTTAGGAAAACTCATTTATTTTATTATGACAACAGAAAACCAAATGAAAATGAACATCTTTATTCATCACAGAAAAAAGCAGGTTCTTGACAGGGGTGATCATAATAGTCTGAAAGAACACAAAATCGTTCTACACATAATTCCGGCCAAATTCATAACAACATGACTCACTGGACGCAAAATTGATGAAAATAGATACTGTGTGAGGGGTCGACGTCGACGTTCACATGAATGTACCGTATAGTTACCATCATTCTTACTAAGACTCCTACAGATCTCTGCACGTTTTGAATTCGTTCCTACATTAAAATAGGACGATTATGTGCGATCCCGACGTATCGGTCCTATGAAGTGAAATAGAAAAATGTATTGCAGTTTAAAGGACCGAGGGTTGGTCACATAATCGTTCTTCAAAGTATTCAATTACACTAGCTATTTCGCGATCAATATATTGAACAAAACAAATCCTCCCACCGTTTTCAATGTTTCTGGAATTCTTTGCTCTCCAAATTCCAAACAGTGGCTTGTTTTTTCTCCATGTTCAAGGCATAGGTTGTGTTGCGTTTGAATTTGACAATGAAGAACCACAAACTGTCCTGAATTGTGGCTATTATGTATACGAATTTGGATTATTGATATAGACATGAGTTACATATCAGCAGATAAGTTTATTCACGAATCAACCTCTCTCATTTCTGTATTCTTCCACGTGGTAAGTGCAACGGTTGAAAGTTGTGCTGTACGTACTACCGATAGATGAATGAATATTCTAGGTAGTTTTTTACGAGACTTTTTAAAGTCATTAAAAATTCGTATGAGAGGCAGTTCAAGTTCATCATTGTTAGAGAACTAAATAATTTCCGATAGTAGTTTGTTAGCAATTAGTAATTTAGTATTGACAAATGGAGAAAATTAAAGTTCATGTAGTTCGTTTCAACCATCGATAGCACCCAGGTACAGTAAATTTTAGTGGGCGGAGTCACTTGTGTTGGAAAGTTTTCAACAACAGCCAGTCTAATCAAAATTTATGCACAAGCTTGAACTCAGCTGTGTTAAGTCGCGCGGCGCTCACAAGCAGCCGGCCATCTGAACATGATGACCGAAAATAAAAACAGTGATATCCAACCATTTTTTCTAGCCGTTTTAAAACCGAATTTTATCGGACAAGAAGTTGTTTAAATTACTCCCCGATTATGTGATAACCCATTGAACACAAAATTTGTGCAAAATCTCAAAATAACCACTTTTTGAAACTTTATGGGTAATGAAAAGTCTGGCAAGCTGCCAGATCAGTCGCCTGGAATAAAGGGTGCGCTCGGCCAGCATGGCTGACTGCTATCGATGGGCGAAACGAACTATAGTCATATCACCGGGCTTTTGAGGGGCATCGATTGTGATCCATTCCTTGTTCTGGAATTATTTGGGATAAATGATAATACATAATAATAATCTTTTTACGGCAACTATTTCAGCCGTGTGTTACTTTATTCATACTATAACAACTCGTGAAACGTATCAGACGACTGATGAAATGAGAGAAACTCCCGAACCTAGTAAGTACCCCCTATGATCGCAGCCTCAACCGAAAACGACATTTTATACCCCCTTTCACCAATCGATAATTTTCTACAGATAATTTTCTAGTATTCAGAAGCCTTTTTTTCAATTAGAAAAACAAAATGTAAATGCTAATGTGTTAATAGAGTATAAGTTAATGGACTAATATGTTTAAAAAGTTATAATTAAAATGAATGACTAAATGGTTTGGTTTGAATAAGATAAAACCAAAACTTAAAAACGCCAACATACTAAACTCCGACTTCAAAGTTCAAGCATGATACTGTAGAGAGTATAGGTGCGTGAAATTGACTTTGATATTCTGAATGACAGATAGTGTGCTGATCAGAGAGACGCAGCTAGCTAATCGCCGAAAATTGGCGCTAATCGTTCTGAGATTCGCTCAATCAATCTCTTCGTTGATGGAAAATGAACCTCAAATTTGCATGGAAAAGCACAGAGATTCGAACATGTGTGTGCGTTCTGATTCTGACGACTCACCGGCGTACAATTGTGTTTCACCTTGAAAAACACCTCGAGTACTTCGTCTCTATTCCAAAACGTCTTTATTCCATCATCGCCAGAATCGCCCCAAACAAAAACTTTGTTCTCCTTCTTTTCATTCGATTTGAACTTCCAAACTTTTCCGATCTCGTCATCCCTCGACAAGTAATCGCTCTGGAAAGTCAGCAGAATTGGTCAACTGCCCCACAAACGGCAAACCTATACTCGGTAAACCATATTTTATCTTGATACCTCTTTGATATAGTTCGTTTCATTCCCACTGAGACCCATTGGCATTGTGCCAAGATTTTCGAATGACTATATCTCAGAGCATACATAAGTATTTTAATGAATATTTGTAATAACGAGTTTTCAAGGAATTTAACAGGTTTTTTCTGATTCGTTAAAGGATTGGTTACTCAAGTCAAAAAACCTTCAATATCAACCGTGTTACCTGCTACAGATCTCAAATAACACAAAATGTTCGAACTTCAACCTTGAGGCAAACACGTGACGCGAAACTTAAGACCGTAAAGTTAATAGAACACCACGTTGTTGCAATATTTCGTGAGTGAACTAACCTTGAGACTTATGAGAAAGATTTTAAATTTTTTTTTAAATTTTGCATGTGCAATATGTTCGAATGCCTCTGGGCTGTGGGTTGCAGAATATGTTGCTAACTGGATAATAGAATCAGCGGTCTTTTTAAAGTCGTAGTGAACCTACTATGACAATTCTCATGGGACTTAGCCGTGGTGCGGTAACGAACTCCGCACTAAGTACCCCCCTAAGTCCCATATTTTAAAAACGAAACTTGTTCATCTTTTAACAAATTATGAGGAAATATATGCATTTAGATCTAATTTTTTCACTAGTTTTTATTTTTTCACTCTAAATTCACGTTTATCCACTCCAAACTGCAGTTTTGCCGCTTTGAAGACTCAAAAACTGGAGCTTGGCATTGATTCTTCGAGCCAAACCTGAGCCAATAAGCCACGCCCCCTTATGTCCCCCTCTAACTACCCCAGGTTCTGTCTGAGTAGGAAAGACACATGTTTCAAGTGTTATCGTGAATGTCAACTACTTCAAAAGAGTGTTTCTTAGTTTCTCTTAATTTAGTAACCTCTTAAGTAACTAAACTGACGTCTTTTAGCTGGATATCAGCCTCGTAATCTTTGTGAAGGCTGCATTTCAGGGCGAAATTGGCGGTAATTCTCATTTGATCCGGGGGAATCGGAGGCAGATTTATCTCTCTCGCAGAGGTCAGAACAACCAGCAGAATGAACTGAATGTAGAGTGTTAGTTTTTTGTCTCAAGTGATGTAACTATATATTTTTTTCGATGCGGAAGTGAGGGTAATACCGACTGAAAGCATGCAATAGCACTCTCGTTTCTGTTAGGCTACGTTCATACTTTTTTACGCTGCATCTGGCTGCAATTGCAGTCGCTTCGCAACATTTTTCAGTTGCTGCAAATTGCCGCTGCAGTCAGATGCAGCTGCAATTTTACGCAGCGTGAAAGTATGAACAACCCAGCGTAACTTCTAACGCAATTCAAGATAATATTTCGAATAGGAGTATTCAACATCTTAACTTGAAACAATTTTAGGCCAATTCTACAACTAACCGAGTTTTCAGGTAACCTAACCGGTTTTTGGTAACCCTTTTTTCAGGTTACCTCACAAGTAACCGGTAGGTAACCTTAGTTAAAAAAAACCGTACAAACTAACGGTAAAAACCACATTTTGCGTAAGAAAAACAGGTAACCGGTTTTTCATTTTCGGTTACCGACTGGTTACTTATCGAAGTAACGGGAAAACGGTTACCAAAAAACCCGGTTACATATCGAATTCACCACAATTTCATTGACGACAACTGATATTTTGTCAAATTTGGCGCCAGCGCCCGGCGCCAACAGGATTTTTCATTCTTAGACTAATAAACTCCTAGTCAACTGCTACTACATATTGGATTTTAATTATGGCACGCCTAAAATAGTGAAAAAAGATTGATAACGATAAAAAATTCATAAAAAGGGTAACTACATTGCAGTGCAGTATGGTCATGTCAATACTGCAATTTACGCTGCAGTCAGCTTAAATTACGCTCAATTCAGCGTAAAAAACGCTGCAGCTGGCTTAAAAAAAGTATGAACAACACAACTGCAGCGTGTTTTTGCAGTTGCAGTCGACTGCATTGGCGTAAAAATCAATACGCGTATTTTTGACAAGATTTACGCTGCATCTAGCTGCAACTGCAAAAAGTATGAACGAAGCCTTACGGGCATCGGGTCCTTTTACGTAAATTCACATGCTTAACATCTGAATAATCGGACATAGGGCGTGTTCACGTGTTTTCACGTGTTCACATTCCAGTGTATATCATATCTTCACGTTTTTCTACGTGCTAACATTGCCTTACCATCATTAACAGACGAATCCCGAAACACATCACTCAATTGATTGGTCGAATTTCTGTAACAGATTCACGTTATTCTGAGAATTCAAGCGAAGGTATAGTTTGTTTCACCAATCGATGTACTCCTACAGTAATCCGTCAATTATTCAAGGGGGTGTTTTCTAATAAAAAAGTCATTACTTTGGTTTCAAATTTTCAGGGTTAGTAGTAGTAAACATGCAGAAGACACTATGAACATTTTGAGGCGTTCTGAATACGCTAATATAGTAAACTTTGACCTGGAAGTGTTAGCAGATTACTGTAGAGGGTTATAAGTGGGTGGAACAAACTATAGCAAAGAAAACATTTCACTCCAGCTTTGATGAACTCGAAATAAAATTGCATTTTTAATGAAGAATACACTGAAAGATAACAAAAATGAACTGAATTTATACAGCGTATCCATCAATGAATGTGAAAACAGTTTCAGTGGATTTTCGATGAAATTCAATTGCTTTTTCTCTTTTTCAAAACACGAAAAACTTACGAATTGGGAAAAAATGCAACGGGATTCAACTACAAACACATCTTAGATGGAAAGCCACACAGCATGCGCTTGTTTGGGAAAAGCTACCCCAATACATGTCAAAGACAACCCTTGCGAAATAGTATGGAAACGGAGAGACGCAGGGTGGAATCTGAGCGGGAGAGTTCTCCTCCATACGTTCTCTAGTGAACGAACAGTTCGGCCGAAATTACAATTCGGAGATATCATCTTAAACGAGAGAGCATGTAGGTCAGCGAGACGCAGACTGCGTCAAATCGGTCTCCATACTCTCTTCTGTTTAGATCAAATCGCATGGCTTGGCGAAACAGATGTCTGAAGAGAAAAACATTAAAACTTATGGTCGATTGAACTTCTTTCCCGATATTTTTCATTTAAGGGTTGACTCATAATCATCATTCTTTCTTTCAATGCCACAAAAACTTCAAAACAAACATTCATCAGTGGAATGCAAATATTGCATCGAAACTATTATGAAACACGAATGGCGTCAGGCGGTTTAATATCCTCCTACTAATAAACCTCAAAAAGAGGCTGTGTTTCTGGAGAGAGTGCACTGTAACCTTTTGCTACTTTTGCTGCTTTTGCTAGTCGTCCAACATTTCGATGTTTTTTTGTTTCACTTCAATGTAATTTCCACTACATTACGTTTCAAGTTTCAATACTGTCAATGTTCGACGTTTACGCGTAGTTGAAGTTGAATTTAAAAAAGCTGCGAAAAATGTTACTACGAGACAGCTGAACCCCTTTCACGGCACGTGAGATGTATCTCGTGAGCTCAACCCAAAATATCTCTCGTCGTTGGAAGAGATTACTATTTATCATCTTGTTTTGTTCACGAGTTTAGTTTTTGATGTGGAATTCGCTCAAGTACGGGAAAAAAACTTTTCACAGAACGCAATTTTTATCAAAAATTTCCCTCCAAAGTTTCATTGGCACGACGCCAAGGTCTCAGTGGAAACGTTAGGAACTATTTATTGAAATTTACTCCAACAATCAACGCTAAAAACAGTTCATTCTTCCCTGAATACGAGTAGAATAACTTCGAATTCACGTTAACTCGACTTTTTTTCAATTTCAGTTCTTTAATGTTATTTTCTTTCACGTAAGCAACAGAGGACCACTTCAAGTTGAGGATATTTATTCGATACAGAAATGAAATGCAGATGTTTGTGCTGTAGGTGCTGCCACTAGTGATAAATTTCCTCTTACCTTTGACTCCAGTAGAATCCCGAACATTTGTGGCCACCTCTCTTGTGCTTGAAAGACGAAGCAATAGCCGTCTACGCATCTTCTTAGCTCAATAGCAACGAGCTACGATCATCCGAACGATATGGAACTATGAAACCTGAAACAAAGATGAAATCCGTATCCCATTGCTATCACTTCACTCCTAAATCCAGCACATTAGGTGCGTCAACATGTTCATTCCTCGTGAACTTGCCAGTCCTTCACTAATTTTGGTGCCATACAAATTTAGAATATTGCGGTCCGACACACAAAAATAAATTACTAGAATGACCAGAAAATAAAACAACGCCTCGCACTCTGACTCCCTCCTGTCATATAAAATTCCCTTCTTTGCTAAATATCCACGAAAAACATAATAACTTGCGCTCCCTCTCTGCTGCGAAATTAAATCCACTCAAATCCACAATCAGCACATATCCACACAGAAGATGATAATAACATACTCACTATCTCGCCCTTGAGCGAAAAGAATCACATTCAAAATAATCACCTGTCCTGATATCCATTGCAAGTGTCCATTTGCATCCAACGAAAAAAACCAGTCCATTCTGTTCAATTTCTCCGGATTTCCGCAACGAATAAGCTCTGGAACATTCCATCATGTATACCAGTTCCTTTGCAACAGATCGGAACATGAGAAGAATACAAAATCACAGAAGATCACAAAACAAACAACAAAAACGATAATGTGGCGTCATAATCGAAATTTGCTATTTATTTTCAAACGACCATTTTTCGCGCCTCACTTTAGCAATGGGTCAGATTACTTGCATTCGGTCACAGTTTACTCAAATCATCAAAAATTCTTCCAAATCGAGAAAATTCAAGTTCACATCGCAGAACTAATTGATTCACACAAATTACAGGCATTTCACTCAAATATCACATTATCCATTCGCCGATGCACCATTTCGCGCCGGCATCGTGTGTTCGCATGCTAAATTATAGCCAAAAGTTGTAATTAGCCAAAAGAAGACAAGTCAGCTCTTGCTAGGCAAGAAACCGACTGTCCAGTGCATCTACGGTGGTTCAGTGGTATTTTACACACGATACTGGGCGATATCCTATTCCTCATAGAGAAATAGAACGTACGAGTTTCAACCTTGTTTTCACAGCACATTTTCACCCTTGCCTTTGTGTGAATCATATAGAACAGAACACATATTTACATAGAATTCATATACTATATTGTCTATGACATTACAATAATTAATATGCTAAATACATCACTTATTAATACCACATAAGATTACCAGTTAATCTCAGTATCTCACGGAAAGCGTAATGCTACTGCAATTTCACTTGTTTTCACGGTTCACAATCACATTTCCATTATTCCCTCACAATTCATTTTCACATCCTCACATGACAGAAAAGGTAGAAAACCTCAAGATTTTAGGCCAATTCACATCGACATAAAAGAAAAGATACGCAGCCAAAACTCGTTGATACGCAGCCAAATTAGACGTGCGTCAAGAGAAGGCGCACTCACTTTGCGCCAGCGCGCGTTGCTGACACAATCACAAAATGAAACGAGTCGCCTCCGCGACAAGCATAGCAATCAATACAATCTTATGTAAAGCTCAGGCCAATAGCTCATGAGGTATCTCATGAGATGTTTGAGGGTTTTCTACGGCGCCAGCGATGGCGTGACAGTAGTTGGCCGCAGAACCGAACCTGTTGTAGTTAGAATTTTTTGATTTATTTCCCACCGCTCGTGAGAAAAAGCTTTGTTTTCACTTCTAGCTCGTTTTTCTGGTTGTTCTGACCTCTGCCAAAGAAAAGGAGGAGCTGCCCCCAATCCCTCCCGACCAAATGAGAATTACCGCCAGTTTTTCCCTGAAATGCGGCACTCGCAAAAAGTTTAGAACCATGATTCAGCTCAAGGAGGTCAGTTTAGTTTCTCTGATTGTGCGACTCGCTCCCCAGTTGAACAGTTTTGTATATTTGCTTTTTGAGAGTCAGCAACTATCCGAACGAATGAAAATCAGTACTAACCCTGAACCAAAGAACTGAGTGTTTCTCGAAATCTGCCTTTTGATTCTTTTTGAAGTTAGCATGAGGCCATCGGGAAACTTGACCAACATTCCAGAGTGATGATTTGTCAAAGGATGAGGAAGTCGGGAAAGTGTGGGAGTTCCATTCAAAGAAAAAGAGAGCACAAAAAGTGTCTGTTTGGGGAGACACTGGAGATGATGGTATTTTCGGGTTGCACTTCAGAGACGAAATACTCGAGGTGTTCTTCAAGCTGCAACACAACTGCACACCGGTGAGTCGTCGGAATCCGAAACTGAATCTGACATTTCGAAATGTCTCTGCACCACGGACTGTGAAAACGCTGGCAGCTCGAAATACCGGAGAAGATGCAAGCTTGAATACTAGTGTCGAGTTAGCCTGCATCTCCTTATGAATTTCAAACAGTACAGGCGAAATCTGGCTGACCCCGGTATTTTAAGTTGCGAAATTGGCGAGTCCGGTATTCTAAGTTGCAACGGTTTTTCAGAGGAATATGGTGGGATACCCTATAAACCCAGCTATAGTTAGTTTTTTCCCACAGAGACCCATTGGCATCGTGCCATGATATTCGGAAGACTTTTCTTAGAACAAACATGAGTATTCTTAAAACTATCTTTATTCAACTGTTCATAAAAGTAGACACACGCTTACAGAAACTTGCAGTCTATTTGAAAAACGGCAAAGTGGTAAAATATACCCTGAAATATTCATTGGCACGCCACCAAGTCTCAGTAGGAATGATCGGAACTATATAAATACATTATTTTCACTGTTCCCACTCTATTCCGTTTTTGGCGAAGTCTGCTTTCATCCTCTAACAGCTGAATCTAGAAAAAGCTCTTTTTTCCATTCTCTTTTTTCCACTTGAACAAGAATATGGTGGTCTGTTTCACGCAATAACAGTTCTTTACAGTAAGCTACAGTAAATCTCTCCAATAAATGTTACATGTGTTTTAGGTATTGTGAATAGTTTAAACTACCCAATTTCGTTTTCCTTTTCGGTTATCTTAATCGCAGATAACAGTGAATACATACCACTGTTAGTTTGTGCAGATAAATAGCCTAGAATATTCGATTGATTACTGTAGAAATTTATTGACGGGTGAAATGGAGTATTCTTCATTTCAGAACAAGAAATGGATCACAGTTGATGTTCCCACAGAGCCTGGTGAAGTGAGTATACAATTCTTCTTTTCTTCTTTGACAGGATGCCAAGAAACCTTTGACCGAGTGTTTTTTCTGGTAGCCATCTTTCCTGGAAACTGTTTTTCGTTTACATTTTCTAAGATAAACGGCCTCTTACGAAATTGGTATTACGGTTACGAAATTGGTATTACGGTGAAGTTAAAGCGTAACACCGATCAATTAAATGGGGGGGGGGGGGGCAGAAAGAAAAGTTAATTTGAAAAAACTCATCAAGAGAAACCAATATGTATAACTTCTAATTAAAACTAGCGTACCTAATTTGCATACGGTTGACACGTGTGTGCCTGTTTTGGCGCGCGCAACGTTATGTTTAGGTACCCCGGGGTACCTAAACTAGCTTTCCTTTCTGCCCGAAAACTCGAAAATCGAAACTATTATGAAACTCAAATGGCGTCAGGCGGTTTAATATCCTCCTACTGATAAACCTCAAAAAGAGGCTGTGTTTCTGGAGAGAGTGTACTGTAACCTTTTGCTACTTTTGCTGCTTTTGCTAGTCGTCCAAGATTTCGATGTTTTTTTGTTCCAAATTCTGCGAAAGTGAGTTAGTTCCACTTCAACGCAATTTCCACTACATTTCGTTTCAAGTTTCAACACTGTCAATGTTCGAAGTTTACGCGTAGTTGAAGTTGAATTTAAAAAAGCTGCGAAAAATGTTACTACGAGACAGCTGAACCCCTTTCACGGCACGTGAGATGTATCTCGTGAAATCGACCCAAAAGATCTCTCGTCGTTGGAAGAGATTACTATTTATCATCTTGTTTCGTTCACGAGTTTAGTTTTTGATGTGGAATTCGCTCAAGTATGGGAAAAAAACTGTTCACAGAACGCAATGTTTTTATCAAAAATTTCCCTCCAAAGTTTCATTGGCACGACGCCAAGGTCTCAGTGGAAACGTTAGGAACTATTTATTGAAATTTACTCCAACAATCAACGCTAAAAACAGTTCATTCTTCCCTGAATACGAGTAGAATAACTTCGAATTCACGTTAACTTGACTTTTTTTCAATATGTTATTTTCTTTCACGTAAGCAACAGAGGACCACTTCAAGTTGAGGATATTTATTCGATACAGAAATGAAATGCAGATGTTTTGACACGGATGGGCATAACAATCTGAAAAACAACACAATCTAGTAAATTAAGAATTCGGGTGAATACTTTATAGCGCAAAAACTTTTCAGACTATTTTGGGATAGAGTCAAATAGTAACATGATGTTGTTTCAGTCAGTATGAATGGAAATTCTGTACACACACTTCCTGCCTTTCCTAGTGTATGGTACAAATTAGTATGATTCATCAAGGGCTCACGTTTTTGGAAGTTATAAGTAGGTAAAATTCGTGTTTCAGCTTTCTCGAATTCCTTCATATTAGTTTCAGTGGCTCCAGCATTTTGAATTCATAGGTTTCTTAATAACGATGTCCTGTTCTACATCTGTGAGACATTAAAGTTTGGTGAGCAGTCAAGGAGCACCACTTTGGAACAATGTGATGTGATTTGACAAATCTTGTCCTATTCTATCACACAGCATAACTGAACAGCCTAAATGTTGTGTTTCGAACAGTTTATTGGAGAAAACCAAACCACCCACCATTTTCAATGTTTCTGGAATTCTTTGCTGTCCAAATTCCAAACAGTGGCCTCTTTTTCCTCCATGTCCAAGGCGTATGTTGTGTTGCGTTCAAAGAAAACAGAAAAGAATGATAAACTCTCCTGAATTGTGTCTGTCATGCAAGCGAATATAGTTATTTGAACCAAATGTGAGTTGAATACTCTAGAATTTGGCGGCGAGTCGCCGGCGTCGCCGGCGGGTCGCCTGCGATAAATTTCATGTCGTTGATTCTGGATATTATATATGTCAATCAGATACATACACTTGTCGTTTTTACGTAGGTGACAAGTGCATACATAAACAATGAAGCCGTAAATCTCTCGCTGTTTCTGACGACGATAAGTAGATACAAAATTTTTAGTTTTAGAAAATTACCAGTTATCTGATATCTATTAGGTATCTGATTACTATATAGAAAGTTCACTGTAAAGGACTCGAAGTTGATCGCAGGCGACCCGCCGACGGCACTCTGCCGACTTCTCTATATCGCCGGCGACTCGCCGTCAAATTCTAGAGTATCAGTTGATAAGTTTCCTTATGAATCAAACATTTCGTGTTTTACTATTCTTCCACGTGGGAAGTGTAACGGATTCAAGTCCTATTGTGCGTATTATCGGGAAATCATTGAATATTCCAGGTGGTTTTTTACAAGACTATTCAAACTTATATAAATCATTGTAAGAGGCTGTTCAATTTCATCATTGCTAGAGAAGACGAACACAACCACTTTGCGGAAACATATGACTTCTATGAAAAACACTCATTCCAAGTCTCGTCGGCAACCTGCCAAAGTCTCAGAAGAATTATAACGATTATAGTTTAGTATTACTGAGTTCTTTTCAATAGTATTGTTCGTAATTAGATAATTATGAATGAATGAGAATACAATGAATATTCACTTCACCGGGCTTTTGAGGGGCATCAATTGTGATCCATTTCTTGTTCTGAAATGTTTCGAAGGAATAAATATTGGAGCATAGTTGTAAAACGTCACAGACGATTGAGGATATGAGCAAAGAGAAATGATTGCAGCCCACGCCGCTGGCGATTCCCAGAAAATTGGGGCTTATCGTTCTGAGATTCGCTTAATCAGTCCCTTCTTTCATGGAATAATGAACACTATAGTATGTGAATGCACAGATATTCAAACATGTCTGTGCTTTTTGATTCTGACGACTCGGTGAACTTCTTCCCGAGACAACACCGAACCGATTCTTCCGGAACCGGA
Source organism: Litoditis marina (assembly GCA_964036275.1). Classification (NCBI taxonomy): domain Eukaryota; kingdom Metazoa; phylum Nematoda; class Chromadorea; order Rhabditida; family Rhabditidae; genus Litoditis; species Litoditis marina. The sequence goes on from OZ038437.1 coordinate 20,105,541, forward strand.
TGGTTCGCTCTAGAACCGAACCAAAATTAAGCCAACAGAGGTGAGACCGAGCCAATTTAGGCAATTAATGCTGAAGTTGACCGACTGTGTAACGTTTATTAAGGTTAGGTTTGGTTCATATCTGTTTTATTACGCAAATCGCTCGGTTTTTACCGAACCAACTGGTTCGCGAAGAAGCGGTTCGGTTTTGTTCGGGAAGAGTCGGTTCGGAAAGAAGTTTGCCTTCGGTCTCACCGGTGTACAATTGTGTTTCACCTTGAAAAACACCTCAAGAGTGTAGTCATTACTACGTGGCGAAACTTTATCAAATCCACTACATCCCCATACATTCGTCCTCTAGATGATGCCTCTAATAACTATGGTATAGTACTTTTCACCTATTTTGTCATTTCTCATAACATGAAAACTTAGAATGAAGAAAACAAACTAATAAACAGATGATCAAAGAGATTATTCAAGTAAGTGAGAATATTCAAGTGAAAAATTCATCGAACTGAATAGGTTATCTATCAACATTGAAATTAAAAAAAGAGAAAGTAAGGCTAGAAAAAAAATGAGAAAATGAGCAAATGACTAAGAATGAAATTGTCTACTCGAGAAGTTTCACATCAGGGTGTTCTTTTTTCTTATTCGATGAGGAGGTTGGGAACTGAGCTTCAAGAGGAAGTAGGACATTTAAAGCATCCTGGAAATAAGAACAAATAAAAAAAAGTATCAGTCTGCAGTAGCTGTGAGTTATACATAAAGGAGCTATATCCCCGTTTCTCAGAGTTTTTTCTCACCGACAAGATAGTACGTGAAGTGCGGACATATTTTGCGTGAATTCCTCATTAGCTACTGCTGATTGCTACGGCGCCTACGACTACGGTGTTTTCGTTGTTTTCTCTCTCTCTCCCTCTCTCTCTTTCTCTCTCTACCTCTATCCTCTCTCAACTCTCTCTCTCTAACTTTTGTGTCTTTTATCTCGCCTTTCAGTTTCTGTTTGCGTTCTCCATCTGTTCCTTCGGATGTTGCGCTTATTTCTCTCCCTCGAATTCATCTCTCTTTCCTCTCTCTTTACTTTCTCATTTTTCCTCTCTCATTCTATGCCGATTTCTGTTTCTTTCTAACAATCCAATTTTCTGATGTTCTTCGCTTCTTCCCCAACCAACCTCCAATTCTGATCCTCCATTTTTTAGAACCTCAACAACTCCTTCTTTAACTTTCGAAGAGATTTCCGCAATTGGCACAATTTTTCGACTGATCTCGCTGATCAATTTACTGTTTCGTGATGCAAAGCTTTTACGACCCAGATCGGCTATTTTCTGAAAAGAAAACCGCTCAGCGGTTTGAATAATCAATTATACTACAAACATTCTCTGTTAGAAACATCTGATGAAAGCAAACCGTTTTTTTCTGATTTGTGATTGGTAGTAAGGAAATCGAATTATTCAGGTATACAAATGAATACTGACCTCTTCCAATTCTTTGAAGTGCAGTTTGAAATTGTCCCATTCATAGTCGAACATGCATTCGTCACTTTCTTCAAAAACATCCTCATCTGAGTCCTGAAACTTGGAAAGTTTTCTCGAATTGTAAGATTTGTAAGAATGTGTTCTTCGTTTCTGCGAACCAACATCCACTGTATATCTCAATATCTACTGTGTATTGTTTTCAAAACTATTGTTACGCTGATGAAAGCAGGCTTGTTGTCAGTATCCCAGTTGATATTCGGTTTGACAATGTGTAAGTTATGATTATTCTAAGACAACTACTGTACATTGACTTTTGTTTAGTAACGAATTTATTTAACTACTCAGAAACAATTATACTACCATTCATTCGATTGCATAGAGAACCATACACTGTTTTGGATTGAGTCGTAGACTGTGACCGAAAAACCTCAATCCAACTATAATAATCATAATACAATTCAACAATTGTTCATCATCACCTCTTCCTTGAAATCCGCACAGTTTCCTCCCCGAACCTCCGCCCATTTCTTCTTCATTTCTCTGATTTCATGGCTGAGTTTGGCTAGTTTCCCAGTGGTTTTGTCCAATTCCTCTTTCGTTTCGTTCTGTTTTTGGATCAAATCTTGTTTCTCGTTCTCCACCTTGAAAATTGACAATTTAAAGATATTTATCTGCATCACAACTGAAAATTATCAAAAAAATTTGTGATATATGCCGGTGAGCAAACACATTGGTTTATGCATGTATGCACACGCTGAAAGGTTATTCAAACAATTTCAACTGTTGAAATATAATTTTTTGTTTTCAAAACTCACTTGTACTGCTTGCTCAATCACTTGTTGTTGTTCATCCTTCAGTTGCTCATTTTCCGTTTCTAGTTCGGAATTCTGGAGAAAATACAAAACAGTCAATCTTTCAAACTATTTTTCTGCAGAACTCTTTCAGCGAAAAAAGTTGTAGGAAGCTGACGAGGCGATATATTCAACAATTGTTTTTTCTGGTGAAAAGAGAAGTGAAATAAGTTTGCATGAGCTGAACTTTAGTATTATGATGAATAATTTCGAGCAAATTTGTTTCAAAAATGACTTGTTACACTAATCAAACTGATGTATTGAGAACAACTTTGCCTTACCTTTCTTCTGAGTTCTTCGCACAACCGTCTAGCTTCCGTCAATTTTTGTAGATTCCGTGTATTTTCCTTTTCCAGTTTTTCGATTCGAACAGTATTCTCATCTGGTTTGCTCTGAGGTAGTTGATAAAGTTCATCAAACGTATTTCGTCTTTCACATCGCCTACATGATTAAAAACGTTTCTGGTCGAAAATCAGGAGAGAAAAAAGAAAATGGTGATTTCTGCATCAACAATGATGACGTGATCCTCAGTTTCGCTCTAACTGACCCTGGAGAAAATTAATACAAAAAGAACGTGAGAAAGTGTTGTACTGTTTTGATTCGAAAACACGACTGAAACTTCGACAAACGTGTCATTTGAGGTTACATAAATTCATTCATCTGCGTGAATTTCCACGAATAATGCAGAACTTGTGTCGAGATGTCACGAAATGAATTGGCAACTAACCTCAGCAACCAGACCCGGGAGGTTCTCCTCCATGTACGTCTTGAAAGCTGTTCTCACATTGTCTGGAGAAATCAATATGATTCTCAACACAAAACATTACGATTCAACTCATCTTAGATGACCAAATTGGTTTTAAATGTTTTCAACACAATCGAAGTTTAGTAGGGTGATGATGATGATTAAAAGTAATATTACACACAAATAATGCTGTGCTTCTTTGTTTGTTATGCTCATGAGTTTGTGCCGCAGTGGAAAGAGCGACAAAAGTCTGAATCAGAAACAAAAGCTGCAAAACTACGCATCAACTACAGTTTTCATTTCTTTTTTTGTGTAAACTCGTAGTCAGCATGGAAATTCACTTACCAGTTTTATATGTTTTTCTCATATAGTTGGTCACTATTTCCGTTTCTGAAAATGAAGTTATTTTGATTCCAATAATTCCAAGATTCCAATAATGAAAATTGAAACTACGTGAATGTTCGTCCATGTATTTGAACAACTTTTCGCCATTTGAGTTTTTTTGATATGACTGAAACCATGGGGTACGAAACAGTCGAAAACAAAATAAAGTTTGAATACTTCAAATATCTCTGTTTTAAAAACTATTTAGATACGTTCAGTGAATATAAACAGTGAATTACGTTGAAATCTGTTCAATCGAATGACTCACTGAGTTGGAGGGAACAGGCAAAAGAGGATGATATTTCCGTACACGAGGGACGGGACAATCGGGGTAATGGGAGAGACACTGACAGTCCCTGATGTACCCAACTGTGAAAAGAACATTGTTATGGAAATAGAGAGAAGGAGAACAGTTTGAGAGTCAATATAATATAATAGATGAACAGAGAAAGGGAGGGAGAGAGAGAGAAAGGGAGGGAGAGAGAGAGAAAGGGGGGAGAGAGAGAGAGAGAGAGAGAGAGAGAGAGAGAAGGGAGGGAGAGAGAGAGAGAGAGAGAGAGAGAGAGAGAGAGAGAGAGAGAGGGAGAGAGAGAGAGAGAGAGAGAGAGAGAGAGAGAGAGGGAGAGAGAGAGAGAGAGAGGGGAGAGAGAGAGAGAGAGAGAGAGAGATAGAAAGAGGAGAGGGAGAGAGAGATAGAAAGAGGGAGAGGGAATAGAGGGAGAGGGAGAGAGAGAGAGAGAGATAGAGATAGAAAGAGGAGAGAGAGAGAGAGAGAGAGAGAGAGAGAGAGAGGGTAGAGAGAGAGAGAGAGAGAGAGAGAGAGAGAGAGAGAGAGAGAGAGAGAGAGAGGAGAGAGAGAGAGAGGAGAGAGAGAGGGACAGAGAGAGAGAGAGAGAGGGAGAGGGGGAGAGAGGGAGAGGGGGAGAGAGATAGATAGATAGAGAGAAAGAGAGAAAGAGAGACAGAGAGAGAGACGGAGAGAGAGAAAGAGGGAGAGGGTAGAGACAGAGAGGACAGACAGTGAGAGAGAGAGAGAGAGAGAGAGAGAGAGAGAGAGAGAGAGGGAGAGAGAAATGTTATTTTAAATAGTCACCTAAGTTACTTGATTGGTTACTTCCTCCCTCCACTTTCGTTTCACAACATAAACATATTCTCCAACACCTCATCAACAGATTGCATTCTTCTTTTGTGAGATTCGACGCGTTCCTCTGAAGAAACCAAATGAATATAAGACGCTGCAATATATATGACCCCACTAAATCCGACAAATACACACATTTCTCGAAAATGTTGTGCAAAATACACATCGTTTGTCACGAAAGTGGTTTTTCTTTTGACCCATGTGTATTCAAAAACCTTGCACACGAAAAATAAACTGGAAAAACAGGATGTACGCAAAATATTGATGTATACACCTGTTGCGCCACCAATCAATGTGTACGCAAGTATCAAGCAAGCAAGCTAACGCGCGCAGTCTGGTGCGATGAGCATTATGCTAATGTCTCACGTATCCTGTGGCGCGCGCTGATTGGTCCACGTGAGTCTAGAAAAGGTATAAAAGAGGCGTTTTGGCCAGAGCAGAGAGTTCTCAACAGTTCGTCTACTTGCTCTTCTTCTCACCAACCCTCTGCCTTTGACTCAAACTTCTGTCACAATATCAAGTGGACCACTCAATCAAGTACAAGAGCAGATCTATGCTAAATAGATCTAAAAAGCTTAAATATATTATATTTCGACAACAAGAGAATCAAGACAACAGAATTAATAAAAGCACATTCCCAAGTGTCATTATTTAGTTTATTTGTATGGTTTACTGGAACATAAAGATGATGTGAACCCTATCTCTGTTATTATTTGTCTTAGTATGTATGGAATCAGAGTTTCTCCTTGGACATCTACTTGGCACTCTACAAGTATCAATAGTTTACCCCTCGCCCGTTCTATATCTCAACCAAAACCACTGAACCACCAACAACTATCACAAAGATGTTTTGTAGTTGACTAATGAAACAAACAAGAGAGTAGACGACGCGAAAACACCTATAAAACTTGGTGACACAAAATTGATAGAACCGAAAAAGTGGATTGATAGATCACTCAAAATCCTTATTTAAAAAAATGTGTAAACCCCCAGAAATGCATAAATTTATTATAATATTGGTGTGTCCATGTGAACCTTTTGTTTTTCTTGTGGGGACATATAAATTGCATATGGTAGATATTACATTGTTTTCCAGTTTGACTCTGTTTTCCGGTGTTTTGTGTGTATTTTTCATTGATAGAAAGTGTGAGACGTGACCATTTGAAAAAAAAAAACACGAGTTGATTTTCTGCTTCAGAAAAAAGGTAAATTGACCCGTGACCACGAAAAACTTCTGGACTGCAAATTCTTACTAAAGCAAACTCAAACCAGCTTTGTATACTGGGTTTCTAGATAACCCAACCCTTTTTTAGTGATCTTATTTTCAGGTTACCTGAGGTACCGATTGGTAACCTAATGAAAAACCGGTCACCTGTTTTTTTTTACCGCAAAATGTGGTTTTGACCGTTAGTTCGAACGATAACCGGACTTTAGTTTAAGTTTAGTTAGTTCCAGGTTACTTTACAACGTAACCTCGGAGAAGGGTTACCAAAAAACTGAGACCAATTCAACGAAAGTTCTTCATTCTATACAGCATGGTTTTATCGAAATGTTCAGTGAACTTACGCTATTATGTTCGCTTTTTGTGGGCGATAAACTATTCTTATTAGTGTTATAGAAATGATGTTTAGGTCGATTACAAAAGCTACATTTGAATACATTAATCATTTAAAGTACACCAATTGAGAACAAATATAAGAATCAACAGAACAGAAACTTACTTGATTTATGAGACTGAGATAATTGTTTTCCATGTATCTTCTATACGCGCGTCTTACGTCGTCTGAAAATTAATTAAAACTTTGTAAACAAGTTATGATTGTCTATATTTATTCAAAAACATTGAGATACAGTCAAAAGATACAAAGCTCATTTAAAGAAATGTACTTGATGAACTTTGGGTCAAAAAAAAGTATTATTGTCACCCACCAGTAGAAAATATTTTCTTCACATAGTTGGTTATCAATTGTTGCTCTGAAAAAAAAGTTTCATATAATTTCGAAAAGTAACATTTAAGTTTATGCTTGAATAAGTGATAATCATCGTGGTTTCGCATATGCATATTGAATAAACTAGTTAGTTAACACCCAGTTTCATAGTAAAAATACATTGTTTTCAGAGCTTCACCAAGCAATTGAAAAGAGGCTGTTTGCAACTAAATTATCACAAAAAGGGACCTCCATTATCGTTTCTATGTGCTATTTTCTTATTTTTTCTGACTCATAGCTAATTCTAGTCTCACTCCAATTTGCATAATAGTTATTAAACTGAATGACTCACTGAATTCCAGAGAGCAAGAGTGGTCTTCCCGTACACGAGGGACGGGACAAGTGTTGTGATGGTAGAGACAGTTGCAGCCAGAGATTCTCCCATCTGTGACAATGACATTATTATGCAGATTCGAACAAAAGGATCTTTCATAATGAATTAACTTGGACGACAGAGAAAATGTTCGTGTAGAAACTCATAGTTTGTAATTAATGTCGTTCGAGTTGCAAAATTAATTTTATTCTATCAAAGTTCATTATGGCTGGAACTCACGAATTGGTGGTCATGATTTCGTTATTTTTTAGTGTTTTAATTGTGTCAGTTCAAAAAACGCAATCAGCAATGTTTTTGGAATCTCTAAATTCAAATTTCATTCATGTTTGGACAAGTTAGGATCGTCATGTTCGAAAAAAGCAATGTTTGACTGGAAAAAAAGTTTTCGTTTCGGTAATGTGCTGTAAGTTTTGTATTTATCATTCAAACTGAAATAATTAGAAGTTTTCTCTCACAAAGTGTGCCAGTGCCCAAGAAAAAACAAATTTGAAAGAAAGTTGTGTTTCTCATTTGGAGAAAAATGAAAAAATACTGTTCGAATCAATACTCACAATATGTTTCGGAGATGGTGGTTTCGCATTTCACACAAATCTTCCAAATTCCAATCAAATGATCGCATTCATCCATGTTGAGGTCAGCCATTTTGAGAGAATTTTCACCTGAAAATATCTTTATTAGTTCAAAAAACAGTTAGACAGATAGCGTGAATTGATGTGCCAAGGAAAGTCATGGTTATTTTAGGTCAGAAGATCTCTGAATTCAGGTTCGACCGTGCGAACGGACCACTGGAACCAAGTAAAGAACACCCAAATCATATACAAACAAATTCGTCAGGCAGGTGTAGCAACTGACCTGAACCCAACCTAAAACTAAATTTCTGTTAGTATCAAATTGACACTGAAACAAAATCATCCGATGAAAATAAAGAGCAGCCGGTCTCTCTTTCCCCTTTCCGGACATTTTCTCGGTTATCAACCTATGAAACGGACAAAAAATGTGATGAAACCAAAAATTGGGTTAGATGTGAAATTTGCTCGGCTTATGACGCTGCTTATAAAGTGATGTTGTTTTCAGCAAATGAGAAAACTTGTAATGAATATAGTTCCGGTCATTCCCACTGAGACTTTGGCAGCGTGCCATTGAATTTTCCGGGCTATTTTTCACCACTTTGGAGTTGTTCAGAAAACTGTAATTTTCTGTCATTGCTTGTTCAGTTTTACGAGAACACGTGAACGAAAACGTTTTTGGAATACTCATGTCTGCTCTGAGAAATAGTCATCCGAAAATCTTGGCACGATGCCAAGGAGTCTGTCTCAGTGGGAATGAAACGAACTATACATTAGTTTTTTCCTTTATTTTGTAAAAATTGAGAGCAAATCGATGCATTCGAAGTCGATTGGGTTATGAACGACAAGGGCGAAACTGATAGTAACTGAAAACTGATAAGAACATCTAAACGGAGAATTTTATGGATGTTTGGATTTAAGAGAGAATTTTTCGATAAACTAAATTTTCTGTATGGCAACAGTCCTTGGAAAGTTTGTATGGTTACTGTAGGAGTCTCAGTAGGAATGGTGTGAACTATAGAAGTACAACTAAAAAAGAGAACAAACTACAAAAACAGCAGAGTACGCATGTTACTCAGACAGAACCAGAACCCGCAAACGTACGTTATAGTGGGTGCCCAATTCATAAACTTCTGTCTCTCATCGGATTCGAACCTGCGAGCAAAAGATTCGTAGCAGGCCGCTAACCACTACGCTATTCGAGTAGATAACTGGAAAGCGTTGGAATCGAAGACATTTGTGCGTACACAGCGGAAAGTGAGATATACGGTACCCTCCCGCCGTTCCGTGGCAACGACTATATTTATCTGCTCTGTACACCCAGATGCAACTCCAGCGAAGAAGTGAGGGTGAAAGCCGCAGGATGGAACGTGTATACTCCATTTCACCAATCTATAACTTTCTACAGTAATCTTTCGAATATTCGAGATCAATTAAACTAACTTTTGAATTTACTGTTTTCTGTGATTGAAGTAACCAATGTGGAAAACGAAATCACGAAGTTATTTACAATACAATACCTGAAAAATATGAAAAATTCATTTGAAAGATGTTTAATCTAACCATCGAGGGCCATTGTTGCGTGAAACAAACTGAACCAGTTCAGCGTACCCTTTCCTCAACCAATTACCCTGTATAATACAATACTTATTCGTGATTTAACCTGTAATTCTCCACAATATCACAGATGTGGCGCTCCGCTCCCTATTGAAGCGAATCGTGTTTTAAGTCTGGGAGGAAATAGAAAATGTTCCGTTTAAAACCAAATTCAATGAAGAATTGAAACAGATATACCCGTAAACTTGCGACCACGCCAGATCAGACTATAGTTCACACCATTCCTACTGAGACTCCTACAGTAACCTTAAAAACTTTCCAAAGGCTGTTGTGAATCTGAAAATGTAGTTCGGGGAAAATGCTCTCGTATACTACCTCTACCCGAGAAGGAGAATGAGGTACGACGATCCTCAACTTCTCCGATCAAAAGTAAGAGAGCAAAACAACTTGGAAGTTTCGAAATCATACTGTAGGAGTCTCAGTAGGAATGGAAAAGACTATACAACTCAGAAATATCCGCCATTTGACCGAATCTGAGATGTAGTTTGATCTATATGCGCAGCAGTTGATTCTCTTTCACCGAGTTCAAACTACAAACACAGCAGACAATACGAACATCTATCTATCCTTCCTCTCTACTAGGCTACATCTAAGTCACTGCCGCTCATTGTCTGCGCCCTCTCCTTATTCGCGCTCTCTCTGCCCTCTCGTCGTCCGCGCCCTCTGCCCTCTCATCTGCCGGACCACCAATACTAAATACGGCAAACCTTGGGAGGCGCCTGCTTCGTTTTCATTCAGTTTCGCTTAACCAATTTATCAGGAACAAACAATAAATAAGTAAAACATGTGAAAAAGGAATTTCGGTGTGTTGCGTGTGTAGTTTATATAATTTCAAAGTGTACATGTAGTCAACTTTACAGAGATTCAATCCCAAATACTTTTGCTTCACATGCTGTGTTAGTGCTGCACGTCTTCGTACATTTCAATCAAAATAAAATCACCTCAACATTTTTATTCGGGTATCAAGATCAGAGTTTGATAGCGGAAGAGGAAACACCAGTAGTTTGTATTCTCCTGAAAGTGAAGGTATGGTGCGTTTGTAGTCTGAATCGGGAAGTTTTCGATGTGCTCGACATACCAGACTACAAACTACAAAGGTTGCAGAAATCGAACCTGCGAGCAAAAGATTTGTAACTAGGCGCTAACCTGTACGCTACGAGAGTATATAACTTTCGAACTTTGGAATCGAAGACTTTTAATCGACCACAGCGAAAATTGAGATATACAGTACCCTCCCGCGTTTCCGTTGGTGACGACTATACAAGAGGTCTCCAAAGCAAAGTTTTTCAGTACGCATAGGTTTCTTTATTGATGAATCCATTTCTAATTCTAAGAAACAATTAGTTTTTGTGTGACCTAGAGTATTTTCAGTAATCGAATGATTTTAGCTATGTATAAACGGACTTTGATCTGTAATTTGGTTTTCAATCAATTGTTGTTGACATGTATGGCAAACGAACCATTATGAGTTTCATTGCAAACGAAGAAAAAATTGTATTTGCTTTAAAACCAGGAATGTTCTCGAATCTTTCCGAGTCCAATTGCCAAACTTCGTTTATTGGCAGCGCGTAACACACGACTCAAAGCGCAGGCTGCCGGCGATTAGGCGGCAGGCTGCCGGCGGAGAAACCGCGGGAAACCGCGGCGTGCCGGCAGGCTGCCGCTTACCGCCGGCGGCCTGCCGGCAGGCTGCCGCCAAGCGGCGGTCAGTTGGCAGGCTGCCGGCAGCCTGCGCATATTGGGAAGAAATTTATTGAATTCAGGCTACAGTTTCATAAATGATGGCTTTATTTCAGTTTTTTAAAACAACGACAACAAACAATCGAAATAAGGTCTCTAACGGGAATGAACAATAAACATAACGGTAAAATGAATGAAAAATAAATAAGCGTGAGTGAGAAAATGAGTGAGCTGAATGGAAACGAGAAAACGTGAAACTATGTGGATATGTAAGCAGCTTTGAAAACTAGAATGTGGGCCTACCGGACATAAATCAATAATTTTAGAATTTGATAATTGTTCGACTGCGAGCCAGACTGATGAGGGCGCAGTAAGAGAGTCCTGTTCGAGTTCTAGGTGCCGTCGTTGGCGTATGCCCTGAAATAAATGTATAAATGAAATAAACATACTCCAGCAAGGTTGTCCGAATAGTCAGAAAAATTCGAAAAACGGACTACTTTTTAGCGGAAAAGATGAAAATAGGTCTACTTTTGATGAAAAATCTTAAATTTTCACGTGTTTACATCTGAAAACGGATATATTTTCGTCGTTCAGTCACACCTCACTGTTGTATGGAAACAAAAGAAAACGAGTTTTCACAGCTGTCCAACTCTCACTGTGACAAATGCTTAGATGACAATTGGCATAACTGAAACCCCGGATATAAATGGTCATATTCAGCCGGTCTCCTAATCTAATTGAAAGAGATAGAAGCGTGAGTTGGAAGTGGTTGTATGTCAGAAAGGAACCAGGACCCTGTTTTTCGAAAAAGAGAAATACTGCGAATTTTTTAGTTTTGACTTGTCTGCGAGTGTAGCTAATGCTAAGCAGGTTGCAGAAACACATAAACGCATGTATATACTCAGAATTATAGGTGCGAATATTACATAGAACATACCTCATATCCTGTTGCTCGTGACCTTCTGCGGGTAGTATTTCTGAGAATCTTGTCTCCGTGATATCCGAGAATTGAAGCCGGCGGCTGGCATGCCTGAAAATGCAAACGTAAATAGTCTTGTTCAGCGTGCAATAAAGGAGACAAGGGATACCTAGATATCGCGTATGTTTCATGCCTCGACCAGATAACTCATGTCACAATAACATTTGGAAACATGCGAAGTAATGTCATCGGAATACGCGAAATGTCTTGATTTTCGGAGGAAAATATCAAATTTCCCCTGAATTAGGCGTAAAGGAAGCCGACTCGTTGCATTTTGTTGTGGCAATCCGGACAACGTTATGAGTGTACAGTAAGAAAAAAGCACTCAACTTTAATGCACATATATTTGAGAAAATTCCGAAAAATATGAATCGTATCGCACGGCTTTTTCGACACTAAATCTCCCCGTTACCCACATTCAGAGCCGTCTAATAGCTAATTTTCCTTCGATTTCATTCCATGGGAACAAAATGTGGAAAAAAACAGATATTCTGAAAAGTTAGGCATATTCAAACTGAAATCACTAACCTTGTGGGCTTGTGGCTAACCCGCTAATCGTAGAGCAGGAGAGACACTTCACGCATAGCCGAGATATGTGGCCCGGTTACCTGCAATATGAGTTCAAAGTGAGCAGACATTTACAATTTTTGGATGACTCTCTAAAATAAGGGAGACAGAAAGAAAAATGGTCTAAATATATATTTTTAGGTGATCAAAATCATATTTTTTGTTCAAAATCCAGATAATCGCACTATTTCGACAATTTTTTTTAGCTATTATCTGAATATTTGGAGTTATTCATGAATTTTGAGTGACCAAAGTTCAGACGTCGTCTAGGGTTGTATACGTCTGAAAGTGAGGTTTAAGTTGAAGCCAATTGGGTTAGATGAGGGGGGAAGGGCATAGGAGGAACAGAACATGAACAAATGTGCGGAACAATCAAAAAGTACATGTTGCAGAGAGCGAAACGATATGAATCAAAAGTAAATCAACAGTTATATATCATTCTTAGTACACTTATTCATTGATTTCACTTATTCTTTCTTTCTACTAACTTATTGGTACTGCTGATTCAATTTCCCCCTCCCCTTAGAACATCAGAATTTAAAAAGGCCAAGCATGGCCATTCAAACTAAATTTCAATACATTTTGCTGGAAGAATCAAAAGCTCGGCCACTGCAACCGAGCCTTTTTGAAGAGTTCACTCAGTACCTGCTTCTCAGACGATTTTATAGTAGATACCCACCTCATTAACATTAACTCCGGATATTGACGCTTGAAGCCGTCCCTCATAGCAGCGATTCATATATTTTTCGTCCTCTCTGCTGAACTCAAGTAGCAAGTAATTGTCCCTGAAATTTGCCAACAATCACCACATCACCTTTAGAGACTGGACTTAATTGGAATAAACTAATGAGGACGTGTTGCTTTTATAAAACAATCAAAGACAAAAAAGTGTTCGATGTGTCGTTCAATCGTCGTACGTATGGCGGCTTTTTTCAGTAAATTCTGCTCTGCGCATAACAAGTTGACTACACAAAAATATTTATTTCAAAATAACTCAACCTACATAATCATGTGTGGTTTTCAAGAAGTAAGTTTCAAAACTACGTGAAAATCGCAAAATGCAGCCAAAAGCAAGCAGAGAAAACGACCACAAGTGCAAACGCTTTCCAAAGTACATAATAAGCGACACACTACACTACAATAACAAAAATATTTCAGTTACACTTAAAAAAGACAACAAAAATACAAAAAATTATAATGAAAACGATTAAAATATCGGCAAATGAAAACTACGACGTATAGTTAATTACGTTCAAGTTGTAAACCGCGGGCGTGATGACCGCATTGGTCGTTGGATTTAAATCACGGCAGTGATAAGACTTCTCGCAGAATTGAACTCCTGATCGGATTGCGTGTTCATGTGAATAATCTGTGAAGCATCTTTGGTTTCACACAGAAGTACTTCATCCTTTCACTTCGTAACTACATAGTCGTGCCAAGCTTTATATTTATTTCACCTAATAGATGGCTAAAGGCGTATCACATTCAGTATCATAATCATGAATTGTTATAATACACATGAATTTCGAATACACTGAACCATTCGAACACGAATCTCTTAGTTGGACGATTTAAGACCTTCTGTTTTTGATAACCATTTTTTTCAGGTTACCTCGCAGGTAACCGGTAAGTAACTCAAAACCAAAAACCGGTTACCTGTTTTTCTAACGCAATTTGTGGCTTTGAGGAAACCTGCAAATTTGGTCACAAAAAATCGGTTAGGTTACCAAAAAACCGGTTACATATAGAATTCACCTGCGGAGGGCAAGTATTCCGCAGTCATTAAAATGTCTTATTGTGGGTGAATTCTATATCTAACCGAGTTTGGTAATGGAACCCGTTTTTGCTAACCAGTTTTTCAGGTTAGCTCAGTAAGTAACCGGTTGGTGACCTAAAGTGAAAAACCGGTTACCTGTTTTTCTACCGCAAAGTATTGTTTTTACCGTTAGGTCGTACGGTGACCGACATTGAGTTTTAGGTTACCTTAAGGTAGCGAGAAAAAAAGGTGTACCACAAACCGGTTAGGTTACCTGTGCTCCTGGGTAATGTTCACCAATTAAAGGGACCGTACCTCTATAATGTGCAATGTAGGTAACTTTTGAAAAATAAAAAAAATCATTTATTCTATTTTGAGATGAAAGTTCTTACTTTACGTACAGAAAATTCAAAAAACCACATTATTTCAGAGCAAAATAAAAGCCAACAGAATTTGGGTAACTGTAATGCAGAAATCCTTAATCTATCACTGCTTCGTAGTTTTCATGATATTCAGAAAGATTTTCCACATATTTCATATTGGTAATTATGGCCATGTTTTGAATATGATTTCGTAATTTTATGGACATTTTGAAAATTTTGTACGTAGGTGAACTCGGCGGTGTATGTACGTGCGCGTGGTCGCGCCACATTTTTGAGAACACGGAGCAAGACAGGAAGTTGACACCTATATGAATGATTTGGGTTTTTTAATGTGAACAGTATCGACTAATCAGCTCGAACCTCCAAATTAAAGAGGAACGGTCCCTTTAAGTAAGAACAAAGCTGATGAGGAATTTGATCTAACGTTAGTAGATAACCAAGTTGGTTACTTTGGTTAATTGGTTAAGTTTAGGCTTATGCCTAGACCCGAGATCGGTTAGCGAACATGTTACCGAACTGGCAGATATAACTCTTACCAGATAACTAAGTGGTTACTTCGGTTATCTGGTTTGCTCTTCTCGGATAGAATCCTGCCGATGCCCTGCCGGGTCCACCCGGCTGGGCATCGGCAACGAACCGGCTCGCCGCCGACAAAGGCTAAACCCCGTTAAAACCACAATTAAGACAGGTCAAACTGGTTGAAAAGTGTAGAAAATAAGACTTTGATGAACTCATTACTTTTCGAATAGTTATACAATGATTGGGTTCATGGAAAGTCATCTTAGTTAATCGAAATTCCCGTTTAGAAAGTCACTCAGTACTCAGTACAAATACGATCATTTTGTGATTGTTTCTGGAGTTCGAAATCCTATACAAGGACTACTATTATTCAGTTTCAAACGTCGTTGTAACAATAAAAAATACCGTGTTTTTCTCCATAATTGTTCGCTTCCATTTTCAATCCGAGTAGTCGCTCACTGGCAACACCAACCGCGCCCCAGCTATACCGTACTGGGTGCGTTGCAGACCTTTATTTGACGCATTTTCGAAATTCGCAACTTACCTATTTTTTTTTATTGTTTCAAGTTGGTTTTATTTAATTATTTCTGTTATCGTATTTCAGCTTAGCATAGGATGATTGAAATTTCGTATGACTCTAACCCCAACAACTACTGCAGAGCGCAAAAAATGAGTTTATAGGCAAAATTTTAGGCCAGACATGATATTTTTGTTACTTCTTTAAGCGAAAGATGTTAGGCGTTGGGAAGTTGTATTCTACAGTTGTAGATGCTAGTCGTGTTTTTATTGCAGTAGAATGTGGAATTTTCTCATTAGGGCTTTTTTAACTCACGACATTTATTTGCTATTATTATTAGTTCTCTTTCTTTCCCTTTTTGCTTATAGATTTTTGCTCCCACAGAATACAAGTCACTTAATGTATCTTCGGTCTCAGCTTAAGCACTCATTAATCGTCCGTGAAGAAAGTGTTACCCAATTTTGTTGTGCTGTGACTATTCGTTTCATTTTCAAGCATTCATTATTCTTACCGCTCATTTCAGGGCACTCGGAAGTCGGAAGAGAATTCATCAGGAGTTCCGAATATAGTCTGCAGTGCTACTTCTTAAGGTTGGTTTTCATAATTATCACCTTCGTTGCGCAAACACGTGCTCAAAAAAATTGTAGATTGTTTTTCCAGTTCATTTGTCTTCACGGCTATGCAGTAAACCACAAATTTGACCAAAATCTGGTTTTTTGAGTGAACATTTGAAGAGTTTCTTTCTTATTAATGAATACAAGTTAATCATACGTCCTTGTTTGAAATTTTTTCTATTTCTGAAGTTTGCCACGGTCTTTTGTGAGGAATGGAAATGGAACCTGATCATAATTTTAATTTGAAGGTGTATGCTAATTTGAGCAACTTTTGATGCTGAATAGTAAACGGTATTTTGTTTCTCTGGAGAAGTTCATACAGGTGTCACCTTCATGGAATGCGAACCATGAATCAGCCAAAAACCGGCTCTTTTTCATAGTTAGTTTAGTCGGTTTAGTTGAATCTTACCAGTGTGTGTCTTCATACTCTGGTTGTAGTTATATATAGATTCCAGAAACAGCCGAACTCAACCTCTATATTTATTTTGACAGCGATCAGCTGCTTTTGTATTATTTTATAAAGAATGTATTGTTGTATTCAAGGTATGATCGCTCAATACGCTCGCGGATCGCAGTCACGGGACCTTACGAGAGAGGATCTTCGATGATGTCTTCTTGTGGCCTGGTTAAAAGGAATTCTTACACAGGTGTGTGATGTAATTATTGTTCAATGTGTCCATCAGTTATTAGCAACCTCTAATTTTTTTCGCTGTGGGCACGCTTGGAGGGAAATTGGTATTATATTTGAGTTAGGCCCATGACCCATGATGAGTGGTTTTCAGTGATACTAACCCTACAAACTATTGTAGAGCGCTGGAAATGGGTCAATAGGCAACATTTTAGGTCAGAATGTCCTTTTAGTTATTTGCCTTTAGCGAAAAATGTCACGTGCTGGGGGGTTCTATTTTACAGTTCCAGATTATGGTAGTGTGTTCCTTATTAGCAGTTAATTGCGCAACTTTTTTACCCAAGCTCCCATTTAATTGTGACATTTATAGATTATTAGTTCTCTTTCTTCCGTTTGCTAAGTTACTTAGCAGAGCACCGATCAACCGACCGAGAATAAGTGTTTCTCAATTAGTGCTTTTATGAACAGTTAACTTGTTCTCCGAACATGCCCTGTATTTTACGAAATCGCGTTTAGTCGGAACAGTTCAAGTTCCAGAACCGAACGGTTCGGAAAAATACTGTATTTTTTTTGTCGAAACGCCAAAAAGTCGATTTGTATTCCCAGATTTCCACCATGCTGTATTTTGCTGTAAGTACAGTAAAATACTGTAACACAACCAGGCATGCTCTGAGTTTTGTGTGTTATGTAGTTGATATTGCCTCTGTACCTCTGTTCATGGCGCTTTTTACAGGAGAGGATCGTACACTCTATGGCCACTTCTTGCACGGATCTGTTAGATTCCCTAGCAGGATCTTCTAAGAATGCCATTAATGGTAAGTTTAGTTCTCTGCCCCATTGATGATTTTATTGTAAATAGGTGTCATTGACATTAGTTTTGTAATACAACTTACAAGGAGCCTAGAATTAAGCCGTAGAATTTATAAGTACCCTTTGCTTAAGACAAAGATAGATCATTCTTCCCGATATTATCGACAATTGTTGATAGTGAAGTGAAAGTGGCGGAACAGCCACAAATCTCGGGAACGGGCTTTTTCTTGTTTTCCAGTGGAAAGAAATCTGTTTCGTGTACTTAAATACTTACTCTGAGCTTACGAAAAACATGTTTATGCTTTAGGTTTGATGTTCTGAATTTCTGTCGGGTGAATCCTCTTCTCATGGGTTCGAGCTTGGAGTGAAGGTGAGTGAGGGATGTATTTTGTGTGTTCATTAGTCATCACGATCTATGTTGTGGGTCTGGGTACCTATGGAGGTGATTCCTTTGTTTTCATACACTAGTAAGGTCCGACTAAGTCACTAAGAATAGTCCGTTTTTACATTGAACCACTTGATAAGTAATGATTTTGCATCAAAAACATACAAATACCCCCGTTTTCGGCGAAAAAGTAACCCGTTTTTCCATTGCTGTTCGGACAACTCCGGTGTATTTTTTGTTTTCGGTAGTTATCTAATTATATGGAATCAGCTCAAGCTTGGCTGACGTTAATGATTTTCCGTGCGCCCGATAGTGGTAGGAATTTATGTAACCAGGCTGCTAAAAGAAAGCAGCTTTATTTTGACCGCTAAAAACTAGAGAGATCATCTTTTTTGAAGAGGTTCCTGGGGTCACGCACGTTTTATTTAGTTGCGTTGTCATTGAACTGTTTTACCTATGGTTGTTACTGTTCTTTAAGAAAGAAAGACACTATGTTTCTTTTATTTAAACACCTTCAGTTCAATGTAATCGGATCAAATGAATAAATTAGCGCGATTGCGATGAATAGGATCAGTTACTTCAGTTTGTGGGTTGTCAGCTATGTTTGCCGAGGTGTGTATGTGTATTTCATTCCGATTCGTTAATGTTTTACATTCCAGGTCTAGTTCATCAGCTATGGACGAGTGAAGACAGGAAGGCAGCTATCTAGTTCTACGTGTAATCTGTGCATCATTTAAAGTGATTAAATTATGTGTTTATGTTATGATTTATGAATAAAAGTATAATTTTATCACAATTCAACTTTGTTTTGTATTGTTTAATAATAAACTGATGAATAATCGACAAGAACAAACCGAATGCATTGTCTGAATTGTTATCGGCGGCGCGCCCATTGGTTGCCGATGCCATGCCGGGTAGTTGCCGGCGCCGAGCTGACTGGTCAAAACGGCATCCATCTGGCTGGGCATCGGCAACCAACCGGCTCGGCATCGGCAGAAATGTTTCCCAGTTGGATCATTATCTAGTTTGCACCCGGCAGTCTGCCGGCAGACTGCCGGCAGGCTGCCGGCCTCCTGACAAATATCATTATCTGGTTTGCATCCGGCAGCCTGCCGGCAGCCCGCCGGCGGGCTGCCGGCAAGCTGCCGGGCTCCTTAATTGCCAGCAGCCTGCCGGCAGGCCGCCGGCAGATTGCCAGCAGGCTGCCGGGCTCCTTAATTGCCGGCAGCCTGCGCTTTGAGTCGTGTGAAGTTGTCCCCGCTTTGAAGTAGACCTCATACGGGGTCAGCATAGTACGGCCCTTCAAGTACAAAGGTTTTAAATGGAAGATATGGTACTATGAGAAACCTTTCTACAAAGATAGAAACTTAAATATACACATAATAACGAGAGAAAAAAAACTGATGAGCGTCAAAAGCTTACAGTGAATGTAGGCAATGATCGTGGTACGCTCCTCTGCGCTCTTTCCTTGTTCTGAAATAAACTAAAGTTCTTAAAAAAACAACTAGCCCTCTAAAGTAAGCTTGTAAATCTTCCAAGTAAATTTTCACAATTTGTAGATATTGTAAATGGCTTAAACTTCGTGATTTTGTTTTCCATATTGGTTACTACAATCACAGAAAACTGTGAATCTAAAAGATTGTTTGTTAGTTAAATAATTGTCCTGGAATATTTGAAAGATTACTGTAGAAAGTCATCGATTGGTTAAACGGAGTATACAGAAATCCATTTCAGAGATAAAGTCGTGTAACTAACTCATGTACTTTTTTCATCAACTTAAACTAGGAGAGAAACTGATCTTTTTGGACGAAATTTCAACCAAATGCTTTAGCCAGTGTCAGTTTTGTCGCCAACGGAAGGCGGAAAGATACTGTGTCTCACAATTGCCGCTGTGTACCGACACATGTCTTCCATTTCAAAGCAAACAACATATCTACTCTCGTAGCACAGTGGTTGGCCCCTAGCTGAGAAAATGTTGCTCGTAGGCTCGATTCCGGCGAGAGACAGGAATTAATGAATTTGGCAACCCCATATTAGATTTGGTGCTGTAGAAGTGTGCGTAGGAGTGACAAAGACTATACGGTGTCTGATCTTTCAGATTTACTCGAGTATGGCTTTTCTCTCTCTACGACGTACCGGGGTGCAAGTGTGGAAGACTTTGAAGAATATTTCCAGGTACCCATCGTCTATGAATCCGTCGTCTTCCGCATCTCCCCAAATGAAGATGTTCTTCGTCTCCCCCAGATATATTCTCCATGACTTATAGTTGGTTATATTCTCGTCGTGCGACATCAAGTCTGTCTGACGCCAAGTCTGTCGCCCCAAATAAATACTTTCAGCGCCTTCTTTTCATTCGATTGGAACTTCCAAACTTTCCCGATCTCGTCATCCCTCGACAAGATATCGCTCTGGAAAGTCAGCAGAATTGGTCAACTGCCCCACAAACGGCAACCCTATACACGGTAAACCATACCTTACCTTGATGCCTCCTTGATATAGTTCGTTTCATTCCCACTGAGACCCATTGGCATTGTGCCAAGATTTTCGAATGACTATATCTCAGAGCATACATAAGTATTTTGAGGAATATTTGTAATAACGAGTTTTCAAGGAATTTGACACGTTTTTTCTGATTCGTTAAAGGATTGGTTACTCAAGTCAAAAAACCTTCAATATCAATCGTGTTACCTGCCACAGATCTCAAATAACACAAAATGTTCGAACTTCAACCTTGAGGCAAATACGTGACGCGAAACTTAAGACTGTAAAATTAATAGAACACCACGTTGTTGCAATATTTCGTAAGTGAACTAACCTTGAAACTTATGAGAATTTTTTTTAGTTTTTTTAAATTTTGCATGTGCAATATGTTTGAATGCCTCTTGGCTGTGGATTGCAGAATGTGTTGCTAACTGGATAAAAGAATCAGCGGTCTTTTTAAAGTCGTAGAGAATCTAGGAAAGACATCAGTTTCAAGTGCTGTCGTGAATGTCTACTACTTCAAAAGAGTGTTTCTTAGTTTCTCTTAATTTAGTAACCTCTTAAGTAACTGAACTGACCTCTTTTAGCTGGATATCAGCTTCGTAATCTTTGTGAAGGCTGCATTTTAGGGCGAAATTGGCGGTAATTCTCATTTGATCCGGGGGAATCGGAGGCAGATTTATCTCTCCCGCACAGGTAAGAACAACCAGCAGAATGAACTGAATGTAGAGTGTTAGTTTTTTGTCTTAAGTGATGTAACTATATATTTTTTTTCGATGCGGAAGTGAGGGTAATACCGACTGAAAGCATGCAATAGCACTCTCGTTTCTGTTAGGCTACGTTCATACTTTTTTACGCTGCATCTGGCTGCAATTGCAGTCGCTTCGCAACATTTTTCAGTTGCTGCAAATTGCCGCTGCAGTCAGATGCAGCTGCAATTTTACGCAGCGTGAAAGTATGAACAACCCAGCGTAACTTCTAACGCAATTCAAGATAATATGTCGAATAGGAGTATTCAACATCTTAACTTGAAACAATTTCAGGCCAATTCTACAACTAACCGAGTTTTCAGGTAACCTAACCGGTTTTTGGTAACCCTTTTTTCAGGTTACCTCACAAGTAACCGGTAGGTAACCTTAGTTAAAAAAAACCGTACAAACTAACGGTAAAAACCACATTTTGCGTAAGAAAAACAGGTAACCGGTTTTTCATTTTCGGTTACCGACTGGTTACTTATCGAAGTAACGGGAAAACGGTTACCAAAAAACCCGGTTACATATCGAATTCACCACAATTTCATTGACGACAACTGATATTTTGTCAAATTTGGCGCCAGCGCCCGGCGCCAACAGGATTTTTCATTTTTAGACTAATAAACTCCTAGTCAACTGCTACTACATATTGGATTTTAATTATGGCACGCCTAAAATAGTGAAAAAAGATTGATAACGATAAAAAATTCATAAAAAGGGTAACTACATTGCAGTGCAGTATGGTCATGTCAATACTGCAATTTACGCTGCAGTCAGCTTAAATTACGCTCAATTCAGCGTAAAAAACGCTGCAGCTGGCTTAAAAAAAGTATGAACAACACAACTGCAGCGTGTTTTTGCAGTTGCAGTCGACTGCATTGGCGTAAAAATCAATACGCGTATTTTTGACAAGATTTACGCTGCATCTAGCTGCAACTGCAAAAAGTATGAACGAAGCCTTACGGGCATCGGGTCCTTTTACGTAAATTCACATGCTTAACATCTGAATAATCGGACATAGGGCGTGTTCACGTGTTTTCACGTGTTTACATTCCAGTGTATATCATATCTTCACGTTTTTCTACGTGCTAACATTGCCTTACCATCATTAACAGACGAATCCCGAAACACATCACTCAATTGATTGGTCGAATTTCTGTAACAGATTCACGTTATTCTGAGAATTCAAGCGAAGGTAGCAAAGAAAACATTTCACTCCAACTTTGATGAACTCGAATTAAAATTGCATTTTTAATGAACAATACACTGAAAGATAACAAATATAAACTGAATTTATACAGCGTATCCATCAATGAATGCGAAAACAGTTTCAGTGGATTTTCGATAAAATTCAATTGCTCAATTACACTCCAAATCTTCGTTCTAGTTAGATCTTCAAAACACGCCAGAACTTACGAATTTGGAAAAAATGCAATGGGAGCAAACTACAAAAAACATCTTAGATGGAAAGCCACACAGCATGCGCTTGTTTGGGAAAAGCTACCCCAATACATGTCAAAGACAACCCTTGCGAAATAGTATGGAAACGGAGAGACGCAGGGTGGAATCTGAGCGGGAGTTCTCCTCCATACGGTCTCTAGTAAATGAACAGTTCGGCAGAAACTACAATTTGGAGATATCATCTTAAACGAGAGAGCATGTAGATCAGCGAGACGCAGATCTCCATACTCTCTTCTGTTTAGATCAAATCGCATGGCTTGGCGAAACAGATGTCTCAAGAGAAAAACATTGATACTTATGGTCGATTGAACTTCTTTCCCGATATTTTTCATTTAAGGGTTGACTCATAATCATCATTCTTTCTTTCAATGCCACAAAAACTTCAAAACAAACATTCATCAGTGGAATGCAAATATTGCATCGAAACTGTTATGAAACTGAAATGGCGTCAGGCGGTTTAATATCCTTCTACCGATAAACCTCAAAAAGAGGCTGTGTTTCTGGAGAGAGTGCACTGTAACCTTTTGCTACTTTTGCTGCTTTTTGCTAGTCGTCCAAGAATTGATCTTTTTTGTTCCAAATTCTGCGAAAGTGAGTTAGTTCCACTTCAATGCAATTTCCACTACATTTCGTTTCAAGTTTCAACACTGTCAATGTTCGAAGTTTACGCGTAGTTGAAGTTGAATTAAAAAAAGCTGCGAAAAATGTTACTGCGAGACAGCTGAACCACTTTCATGGCACGTGAGATGTATCTCGTGAGCAAAACCCAAAAGATCTTTCGTCGTTGGAAGAGATTACTATTTATCATCTTGTTTCGTTCACGAGTTTAGTTTTTGATGTGGAATTCGCTCAAGTATGGGAAAAAACTTTTCACAGAACGCAATGTTTTTATCAAAAATTTCCCTCCAAAGTTTCATTGGCACGACGCCAAGGTCTCAGTGGAAACGTTAGGAACTATTTATTGAAACTTACTCCAACAATCAACGCTAAAAACAGTTCATTCTTCCCTGAATACGAGTAGAATAACTTCGAATTCACGTTAACTTGACTTTTTTTTCAATTTCAGTTCTTTAATGTTATTTTCTTTCACGTAAGCAACAGAGGACCACTTCAAGTTGAGGATATTTATTCGATACAGAAATGAAATGCAGATGTTTTGACACGGATGGGCATAACAATCTGAAAAACAACACAATCTAGTAAATTAAGAATTCGGGTGAATACTTTATAGCGCAAAAACTTTTCAGACTATTTTGGGATAGAGTCAAATAGTAACATGATTTTGTTTCAGTCAGTATGAATGGAAATTCTGTACACACACTTCCTGCCTTTCCTAGTGTATGGTACAAATTAGTATGATTCATCAAGGGCTCACGTTTTTGGAAGTTATAAGTAGGTAAAATTCGTGTTTCAGCTTTCTCGAATTCCTTCATATTAGTTTCAGTGGTTCCAACATTTTGAATTCATAGGTTTCTTAATAACGATGTCCTGTTCTAAATCTGTGAGACACTAAAGTTTGGTGAGCAGTCAAGGAGCACCACTTTGGAACAATGTGATGTGATTAGACAAATCTTGTCCTATTCTATCACACAGCATAACTGAACAGCCTAAATGTTGTGTTTCGAACAGTTTATTGGAGAAAACCAAACCACCCACCATTTTTAATGTTTCTGGAATTCTTTGCTGTCCAAATTCCAAACAGTGGCCTCTTTTTCCTCCATGTCCAAGGCGTATGTTGTGTTGCGTTCAAAGAAAACAGAAAAGAATGATAAACTCTTCTGAATTGTGTCTGTCATGCAAGCGAATATAGTTATTTGAACCAAATGTGAGTTGAATACTCTAGAATTTGGCGGCGAGTCGCCGGCGTCGCCGGCGGGTCGCCTGCGATAAATTTCATGTCGTTGATTCTGGATATTATATGTGTCAATCAGATAAATACACTTGTCGTTTTTACGTAGGTGACAAGTGCATACATAAACAATGAAGCCGTAAATCTCTCGCTGTTTCTGACGACGATAAGTAGATACAAAATTTTTAGTCTTTAGAAAATTACCAGTTCAGGTATCTGATTACTATATAGAAAGTTCACTGTAAAGGACTTGAAATTGATCGCAGGCGACCCGCCGGCGACACTCTGCCGACTTCTCTATATCGCCGGCGACTCGCCGTCAAATTCTAGAGTATCAGTTGATAAGTTTCCTTATGAATCAAACATTTCGTGTTTTACTATTCTTCCACGTGGGAAGTGTAACGGATTCAAGTCCTATCGTGCGTATTATCGGGAAATCATTGAATATTCCAGGTGGTTTTTTACAAGACTATTCAAACTTATATAAATCATTGTAAGAGGCTGTTCAATTTCATCATTGCTAGAGAAGACGAACACAACCACTTTGCGGAAACATATTACTTCTATGAAAAACACTCATTCCAAGTCTCGTCGGCAACCTGCCAAAGTCTCAGAAGAATTATTACGATTATAGTTTAGTATTACTGAGTTCTTTTCAATAGTATTGTTCGTAACTAGATAATTATGAACGAATGAGAATACAATGAATATTCACTTCACCAGGCGGCGTAGCAATTCCTCCAATCTCACGAAAAGTTCATATGAGTTTCTCATGAGATAGCTCATGAGCTACTCGTGAACCATCAATGTTGTAGCATAGCAATCAATAGAATCTCATGAGAAGCTCATGCGAATATCTCATGAGGTATCTCATGAGATTTTTGAGGGATTGCTACGCCGCCAGGCTTTTGAGGGGCATCAATTGTGATCCATTTCTTATTCTGAAATGTTTCGAAGGAATAAATATTGGAGCATAGTTGTAAAACGTCACAGACGATTGAGGATATGAGCAAAGAGAAATGATTGCAGCCCACGCCGCTGGCGATTCCCAGAAAATTGGGGCTTATCGTTCTGAGATTCGCTTAATCAGTCCCTTCTTTCATGGAATAATGAACACTATAGTATGTGAATGCACAGATATTCAAACATGTCTGTGTTTTTTTTTTGATTCTGACGACTCGGTGAACTTCTTCCCGAGCCAACACCGAACCGATTCTCACCGAACCAGATGGTTCGCTCTAGAACCGAACCAAAATCAAGCCAACAGAGGTGAAACCGAGCCAATTTAGGCAATTAATGCTGAAGTTGACCGACTGTGTAACGTTTATTAAGGTTAGGTTTGGTTCATATCTGTTTTATTACGCAAATCGCTCGGTTTTTACCGAACCAACTTGTTCGGGAAGAGTCGGTTCGGAAAGAAGTTTGCCTGCGGACTCACCGGCGTACAATTGTGTTTCACCTTGAAAAACACCTCAAGAGTGTAGTCATTACTACGTGGCGAAACTTCATCAAATCCACTACATCCCCATACATTCGTCCTCTAGATGATGCCTCTAATAACTATGGTATAGTACTTTTCACCCATGTTGTCATTTCTCATAACATGAAAACTCAGAATGAAGAAAACAAACTAATAAACAGATGAACTAGGGACAGTGAGAGTATTCAAGTGAAAAAATTCATCGAACTGAATAGGTTCTCTATCAACATGGAAATTTCTCAAGAATTTAAAAGCTTGAAAAATGAGAAAGTAAGTCTTAAAAAAAGAAAAAGTAAGGCTTGAAAAATGAGAAAGTAAGCAAATTACTAAGAATGAAATTGTCTACTCGAGAAGTTTCACATCCGGGTGTTCTTTTTTCTTATTCGATGAAGAGGTTGGGAACTGAGCTTCAAGAGGAAGTAGGTCATTTAAAGCATCCTGGAAATAAAAACAAATAACCATAACAAATAAAAAAAAGTATCAGTCTGCAGTAGCTGTGAGTTATACTTAAAGGAGCTATATCCCCGTTTCTCAGAGTTTTTTCGAACCGGCAAGATAGTACGTGAAATGCGGACATATTTTGCGTGAATTCCTCATTAGCTACTGCTGATTGCTACGGCGCCTACGACTACGGTGTTTGTCGTTGTTTTCTCTCTCTCCCTTTCTCTCTCTTTCTCTCTCTCTCCATCTTTATCCTCTCTCTCTAATTTTTGTGTCTTCTATCTCGCCTCTCAGTTTCTGTTTGCATTCTCCATCTGTTCCTTCGGATGTTGCGCTTACTTCTCTCCCTTGATTTTATCTCTCTTCCCTCTTTCTTTACTTTCTCATTTTTCCTCTCTCATTCGATGCCGATTTCTGTTTCTATCTAACAATCCAGTTTTCTGATGTTCTTCGCTTCTTCCCCAACCAACCTCCAATTCTGATCCTCCATTTTTCAGAACCTCAACAACTCCTTCTTTTACTTTCGAAGAGATTTCCGCAATTGGCACAATTTTCCGACTGATCTCGCTGATCAATTTACTGTTCCGTGATGCAAAGCTTTTATGACCCAGATCGGCGATTTTCTGAAA
Organism: Litoditis marina; assembly: GCA_964036275.1. Lineage (NCBI taxonomy): Eukaryota > Metazoa > Nematoda > Chromadorea > Rhabditida > Rhabditidae > Litoditis > Litoditis marina. Next base: position 20,132,552 of record OZ038437.1, read on the forward strand.
AGAAAACCGCTCAGCGGTTTGAATAATCAATTATACTACAAACAGTCTCTGTTAGAAACATCTGAAGAAATCAAACCGTTTTTTCTGATTCATGATGTCTCTCCATACACTTGATGATGTTTCTTTGCAAAATGTTCAGAACTATGTAACTATGTTGTATGACATGCAATGCAGTAGAGTCTCCATGAGTGAGCGTTACAGTGCTTTCCGTGGTTGCTATCGATTGTATCCCCATCTTGCCTCAATTGTATCTGATGTCTACTTTGATCGCCATGGTTTCCGTTACAATATCAATCCATCATGGTAACTCGTCTAATTTCTGTCTAAACATCATTTATCATGCAATATCATATGTTCCCAAGATTTTCTCCCTTTCTCACATATCAGTTCAACCGGTTCAGTTTTCGTACCTAAATATGATTGTCCAACTATATACTGATAAATCTTATTATTATGATTGGTAGTAAGGAAATCGAATTATTCAGGTATACGAAGGAACAATGACCTTTTCCAATTCTTTGAAGTGCAGTTTGAAATTGTCCCATTCATAGTCGAACTTGCATTCGTCACTTTCTTCAAAAACATCCTCATCTGAGTCCTGAAACTGGGAAAGTTTTCTCGAATTGTAAGATTTGTAAGAATGTGTTCTTCGTTTCTGCGAACCAACATCCACTGTATATCTCAATATCTACTGTGTATTGTTACGCTGATGTAATCATAATACAATTTAACAATTGTTCATCATCACCTCTTCCTTGAAATCCGCACAATTTCCTCCCCGAACCTCCGCCCATTTCTTCTTCATTTCTTTGATTTCATGGCTGAGTTTGGCTAGTTTCCCAGTAGTTTTGTCCAATTCCTCTTTCGTTTCGTTATGTTTTTGGATCAACACCTGTTTCTCGTTCTCCACCTTGAAAAGTGACAATTTAAAGATGTTTATCTGCATCACAACTGAAAATTATCAAAGAAATTTGTGAGATATGCCGGTGAGAGAAAACATTGGTTTTATGCATGCATGCACACGCTGGAAGGAATATTCAAACAATTTCAACTGTTGAAAGACAATTTTTTTGTTTTCAAAACTCACTTGTACTGTTTGCTCAATCACTTGTTGTTGTTCATTCTTCAGTTGCTCATTTTCCGTTTCTAGTTCGGAATTCTGGAGAAAACACAGAACAGTCAATCTTTCAAACTATTTTTCTGCAGAACTCTTTCAGCGAAAACAGTTGTAGGAAGCTGACGAGGCGATATATTCAACAATTGTTTTTTCTGGTGAAAAGAGAAGTGAAATAAGTTTGCATGAGTTGAACTTTAGTATTATGATGAATATTTTCGAGCAAATTTGTTACAAAATGACTTGTTACACTAATCAAACTGATGAATAGAGTAACAACTTCGCCTTACCTTTCTTCTGAGTTCTTCGCACAACCGTCTAGCTTCCGTCAATTCTTGTAGATTCTTTGTATTTTCCTCCTCCAGTTCTTCAATTCGAACAGTGTTTTCATCTGGTTTGCTCTGAGGTAATTGATAAAGTTCATCAAACGTATTCAGTCGTTCACATCGCCTACATGATTGAAAAAGTTTCTGGTCGAAAATTAGGAGAGAAAAAAGAAAATTGTGATTTCCGCATCAACATTGATGATGTGATCCTCAGTTTCGCTCAAAGTGACCCTGGAGAAAATTAATACAAGAAGAACGTGAGAAAGTGTTTACTGTTTTGATTTGAAAACACGATTGGAACTTCGACAAACGTGTCATTTGAGGTTACATAAATTCATTCATATGCGTGAATTTCCACGAATAATGCAGAACTTGTGTCGAGATGTCGCGAAATGAATTGGCAACAAACCTCAGCAACCAGACCCGGGAGGTTCTCCTCCATGTACGTCTTGAATGCTGTCCTCACATTGTCTGGAGTAATCAATATGATTCTCAACACAAAACATTACGATTCAACTCATCTTAGATGACCAAATTGGTTTTAAATGTTTTGAACACAATCGAAGTTTAGTAGGGTGATGATGATGATTAAAAGTTAATATTACACACAAATAATGATGTGCTTCTTTGTTCGTTGTGCTCATGAATTTGTGCCGCAGTGGAAAGAGCGACAAAGGTCTGAATCAGAAACAAAAGCTGCGAAACTACGCATCAACTACAGTTTTCATTTCTTTTTTGTTTAAACTCGTAGTCAGCATGGAAATTCACTTACCAGTTTTATATGTTTTTCTCATATAGTTGGTCACTATTTCCGTTTCTGAAAATGAAGTTATTTTGATTCCAATAATTCCAAGATTCCAATTATGAAAATTGAAACTACGTGAATGTTCGTCCATGTATTGAACAACTTTTCGCCATTTGAGTTTTTTTTGATATGACTGAAACCATGGGGTACGAAACAGTCGAAAACAAAATAAAGTTTGAATACTTCAAATATCACTGTTTTAAAAACTATTTAGATAGGTTCAGTGAATATAAACAGTGAATTACATTGGGATCTGTTTAATCGAATGACTCACTGAATTGGAGGGCACAGGCAGAAGAATCATGCCATTCCCGTACACGAGGGACGGGACAATTGCAGATATGGTGGAGACACTGACAGGGATAGATGACCCCAACTGTGAACAGAACATTATTATGGAAATAGAGAGGAGGAGAACACTTGAGAGTCAATATAATATAATAGATGAACAGAGAAAGAGAGAGAGAGGGAGAGAGAGAGGGAGAGAGAAAGAGAGAGAGAGAGGGGGGGGGGAGAGAGAGAGAGAGATAGAGAGAGGGAGAGAGAGGGAGAGAGAGAGAGAGAGAGAGAGAGAGAGATAGAGAGAGAGAGAGAGAAAAAGAGAGAGAGAGAGAGATAACAAAAAAGGGAATAGTTTATGTTATGTGAGTATTGTATTGTGGTTAGGAATCAGGATATTGCAACACCGTTTCGCCTCTGATCTAGACGGTGTTGCAGGTTAAACCATCGGTCGAGGCATCTTCAGTAGATACCGATGGCTTACCTTTATGAACAACTTGCTATAAATATACTATGTTTATTACAAGATGTTATCTGAAATATATATGAAGGGATGTCCAAACAAGAGGAAACTGATAACGTACCTTTTATTGCGTTGACTGTTTTGAATAGAATATCTTAGTGCCGTCTAGCTAGTGGGTAGTCATAGGGATTATGAATGCTTTCAATGGTTTAATATGTTTGGTTGGTGACCTGTGTTATCGATTGTGTCATATTATCCCGCTTCTTTTGTTCGTTATGGAACTATTTATTTTTGTAAGGCTGGGTATTTATTGAAAGATTACTGTATTTTGGTTTGTAAAGAGCACCGTTACGGATTTTCACGAATGACGCGGGGATGTTTTGTTAAATGTTTTTAATTAAATCTTGTATATCTTTTGTTTTGTATTTATATCTAATGTTTTCATTCTGTTTAAGTACTCTAATAACCCTATTACGTATAATTATATTAGGGAAATTATTATATTTAATAAATGCTTCTTTTAGTTTTAGGGTTCTTTTGGCAAACTGATCAAATTCACTGCAGCATCGGCTAAATCGTATCATTTCTCCAACTATTGTATTAAGACTCATGCTAATAGGAATATTAGAGTCATAATGGGGATATCTTATGATTCTAAATTGATAGTCATCGGTTTTATTATATAGTTTGGTTGAAATATCTTTGGTTATAGGATTGTAGTTCAAATCTACGTCTAGAAATGTACAATTGTAGTTGTCTTTATTTGTTTGTTCCAGGGTCAGCGAATTATGGTACATAGATTCTCTCGCATTAACTATTTCTGGTTTATTCGTTGCTGAAACAATCATCAAAATATCATCCATATATCGAAAGCAAGTAAGTTTATTCTTTTTGAATAGGTTCTGATTATCCAGAATGAATTTATATTCCATGTAGGATAGAGTAAGGTCCGCTAGAAGTGGTGATGCATTATTACCTTGTGGAATACCAGCTTTTTGTTTGAATACTAGATCACCATATCTGGCGAAACTGTTTTCCAGTACATATTCTATTAATTCTTTAATCTCATTCTTATGGAATGATGTTATATCTTCTTTGGAGTTGTAATTTTTACTATAAAAGGTTCTGCCATTCTTGATATTTAAATGCGTTATATTGGGTCCAGCATTTTTGAAGCAAATATCCAAAATCGCAAATACATTTTTCTTAACAATTTCGTGGGGAAGATTGGTAAATAAACTGCTGGAGTCTGCTGTAAAGACTTCTGAGTTGGATAATTTCAAATCTCTGAGCTCCTTAATTAGACTGTGGCTTCCATCAATGGACCAACTCAGAGTTATACCTTTTCTACTTTCAATAACCTTGCAGTACTTCTTAAAATGAGTGTTAATATGTTTTAGTATTAATTGTAGTTGGACTGAAATTTCTCTTATGCTGCTGGTCTGTGCCCCTGTTATGAAACGTAGTTTGATAGGAGTTTTGTGTAACTTTGGTATTCCATGAATTTTTGGAATCATAGGATCATAGTTTATTCTTAGTTTTCTTTTATCAAGGATTGTTTGATGCCTTTTTATTATATCACTGCTGGTTTCTAAGTCATATTTTATGTAAGTTGGATTTATTTGATTGTTATCGTATAGACCTAGTTCTTTATTCATTAAAATGATATAAAGTTTTTTGCAGATAAAAGAGTAGTTGCATGATGCTTTATCTGTAGTAGTTATTATATAGTTATCTTGTATAAATTTCAGCTCCTTGGTTAAAGTATTGTCCCATTCTGAATGGTTCGAGTGGTCAACTCTATTATTATCGAACGGTTCGGGATGCTCATTTCTGCAGGTAGTTTTTTGGATTGAATTTTTTAAATTATCAAGTAAGGTTTTCCTTGCGTTATTAATAATGTTATTATCAAGTTTGAGTTTATTTTGGAGTTTTTTCCAATATGTAGTTACAACCTTCCCGTAGTTCTTGTATAAGGATGTTGGTGTCGATTAACTCAATTTTATCTCTAAATTTTGCTCCTTTTGTGAAATATTTGTATAGTTTGAGATTAGAAAATAGTTTAGGGTCTCCTGTAATGATATGTTTGTGGTGTTCGTTAACCCATGTGGGATTCCTGTCACATATGCATGAAGAATTAAGTATTTGACTGATTTTATCATTGTCTAGTTTGTTTAAGAATTTGCCATAGTTTAAGATTTTGGAGCTGACCGTTTCAGTGTAATTGTAGATTAGTTGAGGTTTGATATTAGCCGACTTAAAGTTAGGATGGCTTCATTTAAGCTTTTAATAATTATTCTTCTGATGCCCATTTTTTCAATTTGTTCGTTTTGATAAGTAATTTTAATTCTAATCGAGGGATTAATTTCTGGTTTACTATTATCTTTATTCGACCAGAAGTATTTAGCTAGGTATCCCATTAGTTTAAGTTTAATTTCCTTGTTATATTTGCTGTTGAATTCCTTGTTTTGTGCGTACATTAGTAGTTCTTTTATAGTTTTTGTTTTAAGCTGTTTGAGTGCAATTAATAGTTCATGAGTTTGTTTGTTTACTATTGAATCAATTATTTGATAGAGTCCCGGGGTTTGATTTGCAGAGCTTGATTTGTTATACTTCTTTCTTTAGTATGGTATCTTATTATTTTAATACCAAAGTAAGGATGGCTCTTTTTGTCAAATGGTATGATATTTGTTGAAATATTACCGTAGTTTATGATTTGATCATTATTTCCATAAGGAAAAGGTGTCATAAGTAGTTTGATCCAAAACAGTTCCTTGTCAAGTCGAGTCCTTTTGTCTAGATTTTCCATATTGTCCAATATGTCTATAAAAAATCTTTCAAGTTATGATCATTTTTATTGAAATGATTGCATAGTATAGAGAATGATCATCCTTTTTAATAGTTGATTTATGTTGATTCATCCTAGTTCTTAGTTTAGCCGAAGTTTCACCTACATACTGAGTACCGCAGTCCTTGCAGGTCATGCAATAAATCACATTTGTTGAGTTACAATTAGCTGCAGAATTTTTGACTGTACCAACCTTGTAATTAGTCACAGTGCTATATATATAGTTATTAAATCTTATATTAGGGCAAATTTGACATCTGC
>OZ038437.1:20138847-20162554 GCA_964036275.1 Litoditis marina
TTAATTTCAGGGGATGGTCCCCAAATGTGGCGGATCGACCGTCAATGAGAGAGATTCATAGGTTTGCAGTGGACAGCCTCAAAAAACTCGGAGTCGACTGTGAAGATTAACTGATATAATGTTTGGAACTTACCGATACACGAATCGGTTTTTCATCTAACTTTTCGAAGTGAATATATGAAAATGTTAGATTTTCAGGATGAAAGTTCATAGTTACAGATTTTGATGATTTTCTGAGAAAAGTTTACCTCAATTGGCTTCGATTGTATGTTCTAGGCTAAATATAATCTTACCCTTTTGTTGCAGTTTTCCTAGACAAAGTTAACGTGATTTGAGTAGCTCGCACAATCACTTCAAGTTTGATGTAAATTTGCAGTCAGGTTCCTGGCAAATCTTCGTAGTATTCAGAATTTCGATAGAGACTGTAGGAAACAAGAACAATTCCTTGCAAAAAATGTCTCACAATGACTAAGATGATTTGCCCTAGTGTGAAAGTTGAGACAGTTTTTTTTTCTTTTCTATTTTTCATTGTAACAATGTCTCATTTTAATGTACCTTTTCCAAAGTTCAATGTAGTATTGTTCCGATGCATTTGATCCACCCATTCATACCTTAGTTTCAAACGTTAAAAATAAATTCTTCAGTTCAAAAGGTGTAATAGAATAGAATAGAGGAGAATATCACGTGTTCGTCCCTAGTAACATTGTGGCACTCCAATTATGTGATAATTAAAATCGCTTCCGTTCTTTCCAATGCCCTCGCTGAGAATCACAGAAGTGACGTGGTTATTGTCCTAAGCTTCGCTTAGCGAGAGTGGTGCCTCAGCCAAAATGAAACTAGTTGTGAAATAAGTGCTGGGTCAGTTGATGATAGAAGTATTGTCATTAGGGTTTATCAAACGATGAGAATAGACATTAAAAGTGGAGTCTTGGGGTCGGTCCCGAGCGCGATGCGTCGCAAAACCCTCTCTGCCCTTGCTTGTGTCTTGTCGGGGGCGGTGCCTGAAAGTAAAACATGAGTCTGCGAACAACTGTATTGATCACAGGAACTTCTAGATCATGTCTAAGTCAGAAGAGGGACAGAGGGAGTTTATCAACTAGGTTACCTGAGTAACCGGTCAATATAAGTGATCGGTTATGAACCATCACTTACAACTTGAATACTCTAACTGTCCCCAGTTCATCTGTTTATTAGTTTGCTTTCTTCATTCTAAGTGTTCATGTTAGGAGAGATGACAACATAGGTGAAAAGTAGTATACCATATTCTCCATGTCCTATCGTCTTTGAACCTCGGCATTTGTGTAATGTATTGTTGGTATACTTGTTAGACCAAACACGAGGTGATATGCACTATTTGGAATACTTTTGAGTTGAATTCCGGCGCGACTGTATCGATTTTGTTGTAAATAGTTGACTGATGCCTTTTTCAGGCTCTGAAGACGGCGAACCCGCCGAAACGTCAGCACTAAATAAATAACATCAGATCACCTCGTGTTCGGTCTAACAAGAAAACCAACAATAGTATACCATAGTTATTAGAGGCTTTATCTAGAGGACAAATGACAAAGCTACTCTGTAAATCAATAATTGCTTTATCGATTTGAATTATAGGTTGGTAACGTTTTTCATTGAAATAGGGACCAACGAATCGAGTGTATTTATCTTTGAATATTTTGGAAAGAGAATCATCAATCATTAATAGTATAAATAGCTTTGAAAGAATGAATAACCGTGTGAAAACTTTCTTCAAAACTGTCAGCTATTATCTGTTTACCGATTATGGGCGTGGTTCTTAACTTAGAACCTTTTCGTTTTATAGTTTTTAGGTTGATATTTTCAACAATATTTAAGTCGCCCGTAATTATGTGATCTTGGTGAGGATCCTTAAACTGATGGTGTTCGTTACAACAACCATCATCCTCAATAACTTTAACTTTATCTTTATTAGAGACATTCTTCAGTAGTTTATTATAATTGAAAATTCTAGTAGAGCGAGGTGGATTCAACTTGAGAATAGGTCTATAGAGTAGATATTTGAAACTGAGATCTTTTTCAAGGATATTGAAAAGATTTATTGTATCTCTACTATGAATGAATGAATTTATTACGCAAACGAAGCGTGTGATAAGATAGATTGATAAAATGGAAAACATTGTTGAGATTGCAAAGACAGTATGGTATGGTTGAAACGCGGAAAGATATTACAACAAATTGGAGGCAAATTCTACACGGAAGCGAAAACATAGGTAATTAGTAAAAAGTGGGGGAACCAACAAATGTGTGAGTTGTGTTCGGTTCGACTCGATATCAGCAAAAAGTGAACGATAAGAATTTCTATGATACTGTAGCAGAAATATTCTGCAAAAATAGAACAATACAAATGTTGCACAATGGTTCACGAAGCCCGCGTGATATTTCAGAAATTGCCGAAGGGTTTTTTATGTGTACTTTCACGACATGCGTGCGTTTTGAACCATTGTGCAACATTTGTATCATTCTATCTTTGCAGAATACTTCTGCTACAGTATCACAGCAATTCGTAACGTTCACTTTTTGCTGATATAGAGGTCGAACCAAACACAACTCACACATTTGTTGGTTCCCCCACTTTTTACTAATTGTCCTTTTTTTGCTAGTTGTACTCCTACAACTTCATATGTTGCCTATTCACAGAGTGGATCTTGTGAACTCATTATATATCTATGGAAATCTCAGTTTTGTGTGTGCACGAAACCGAATACAAACCATAAAATTGCTGGTGTTGTAATATAATGCAGATTGCTGGCCCTGTGACTATCAACAGTTGAACAAAAACGCTAAACGTTCCGATTGACATGTACACCGCTTTTGGCGGCGATAAGCGAACGGGATTGGCGCCATTGATAAATCTACAATTAGAGACACCAACTCACTTACAATATAGCCATTATTTCTAATACCACATCAAAAACCTTCATGTTGAAACTTTCTTGTTTTTCGTTCCAGCGCCAATTGGCACACGCGTCTGGCGCCAGAACGAAACGACGTTTTCTAGGTTTTTGAGCTGTTTTGCCGTTTTTGGCGCCTATTGGCGCTCGCGCCCGGCGCCAATGAGGAGCTATACATCTCATATCTGACGCGACAGGCTAAATTTTGCATTAGAACTCATGTTTCAAATTTCAGCTAAATCGGTTCAATAGTTCTTCCAATAGTCGTTTTTGGCGCCTAGTGGCGCCCGCGCCCGGCGCCAAAGATCAGATATACATTTAATACTTGGCGCGACTAGCTAACTTTGGCCATAGAATAGATTTTTTAAATTTCAGCCAATTGGTTCAGTTTTTTCACTACGATGCGGACAGAATTCCGTGAGGGAGGAGGGACGAGGGACAAGGGACGAATTACGGCGGAACTTTTCAACAACGACACGAAACCATAACTCAGGCGAAAACAATCCGATTTGGCTGAAATTTTCACACAATGTTCAATCCGTGATTCTCTAACGTTTTTTTGTTTAGTTTTCGAAAAATGATTATATTCGAAGCTTTTTGTTAATTGAAAGGTAAAAACGAGTCCACAATGGTCAAACCAAAGACAACTCACGCAGAGCGCTTCGCGCTCCGCGCGATATACAGTACAAGAATGGATAATATGGCAATAGTTACATCGTAAACAGTCAGTCAATACAGTACATATGTCACAATATTATGTTATTTTCCGTTTTAGCCCAGCAACTGAAAATGGCGAAGTCTTCTTTTTACTTAGTTTCAAGTATTTTGAGCCTGCTCGCACAGAGAAAATTGCTGACGCAACTTTGTTTTGGTATTGGAAAACTCAGTTTTGAGTTTGATCCTCTAGTTCTGGAGTTTGAAAAAGTGTAAAAGTTTGAAGGTTTCAAACCTATCTGACCAGTTAAAATTTTGTGCACCATGACCAGATCAAATTTATCTCTACGACTGAGGAGAGATGTCAGGCCAAGTATTCTATTACTATTATATATTTTGTTATAGTTCATTTTATCAGAGATAGTACCAAAATAAGGTAGTTTTGTGTTAAGAAAAAGTTGGGTGGCTATTTTGTCATCAGAACTGGGAGTGAAATGTAATTTGCAAAGTAAGCAGAATAACTCAAACATGTATTTTCTATCGAAGGGGAAGTCGGCGTCTATATAACGTAAATATGAAAACTGTAAACGTAAGTATCTAACTCACCTTTTAAGGAGCCCAAAGTTGAAAAGCGAGAGCGGGTTCATCGGTTTTTCGGGCTCCATAGGAGGCACCATCATCTTCGAGGTTCAGAGCTAGTCAAAATGTTTGGCAGTTCAGGACCAGACTTCGCATTGTCATAGTAGAATCGGCATTACCAAAGGTGGCTTTGCATAGACAGCACAGACCTATAATACTACGAAATTGAGTTCCTGTGATGCTAGATAAAAAGAGATTGGTCTCGGCCCGAGCTCTACTCACCAAATACCTTCAAAAACTCTACAAACCGAGATGAAGCCGAACCAATCCGAGTAGTTAATGCTAGAATGGTTTTGTTCGGTTTTCACCCAACTAACTGATCAGGGAAGAAATTCCACGAAGATGGCTCCATTATTCGCAAAAGTAGGGAGTAAACTCGACGTACCGTTTGACAGGAGGCTTCTTCTGATCGCCTTTTTCCAAGCTACGGATCTTCAGATTGACTGGCTAGGAGTCGACGTTCTACATTAGCCGCATGCAATCTTAGCGACCTTAAAGCGCAAATGATGAAGCACACACCGCGAAGTGTCATCTTGAAAGCCAAGCTAAAAAATGTATGAACAACGAATTCGTCCTCTGTTTGTGGGGAATCCCGCAATATTTTAGTAGCATTCAAAAACGGCGAAAAAACAGCTGAATAGAACTGAATATTCGTAGTAGAAAAATCAAAAAAAACTCATTCCAGAGTCACTGAGCTCTGTGTGGATGTGAACCGAAGTGCATTCTTCTCCACCTGACCAGCCTCCAATTTCTCCTGTAGAACGAACATTCTTCTCCTTCTGAGACTCCTCTAGCTCATGTTTCAGCTCTAATAGCTGCAGCTGCAGAGGCTCCTCGGACGGTCTGAAACTATTAATTTGAATATAGTAACACATTGCAATATGAATTGAACAGACGCAAAAATGTCCTATCAGCCGGAAAAGCACAAAATCGTCGTCCCTGCTAGGTTTCTGTTCGTGCGGCTTCTTCCGAATGATGCAGCTCCTCTCGGGGAGTACCACCTCTTCCTTCTTTTGAACCTCAGCCTCGTCAATATGGCATCCATGTTACTCACGTCACTTCTCAATGTACTCATCGCAAAGAACAACGAATACAGTATGTTCATTGACTGATTTATCAATTGATTGGTTGTTCTATAAAAAATATTGAGAAAGTATTAGAGTTTATTGACTGTTCCATCGAAGTTTGAAATTTGGAATGAACTTGAAAACATTTGAAAAAAATTTACTAAGAAGGAAATTGAAGTAGGGTAGTTATAAGTACAACAGCAGGAGGGAGATAGAAGAGAGAGAGAGGGAGAGAGAGAGAGAGAGAAAGAGAGAGAGAGAGAGAGAGAGAGAGATAGAGAGAGGGAGATAGAGAGAGAGAGAGAGGGAGAGAGAGAAAGAGAGAGAGAGAGAGAGAGAGAGAGAGAGAGAGAGAGAGAGAGAGAGAGAGAGAGAGAGAGAGAGAGAGAGAGAGAGAGAGAGAGACTTACTGTTTCCTAACCCTGTTCTAAGACTTATACACTTGGTTTCAATGGTGTTTTCTATCAAACAATGTTTTCCACTTTTGACAGAAACTTTCTGATTTTGCCTCAACCTCATCAGAACCATCAGGCTCGTCAGCTTCTTTTGACAATATCGATATTCTTTACTATTCCGAATTGAGAATTCATGGCACTTTGGGTAGAGGAGGACAAGGAACAGTCAAATGGCCTCCAATGAATTCTATAAGTTAGTTCCCTGTTTATGTGCACTTTCTACAACTTTCGTCTACAGAAAGTCTCTGATTGGGAGTTCAGAGCAGGTACGAAACGCCCTATAAATTCACATATTTTTCCACATATTTGTTGTATCACTTCGCGTCTTTTTGAGGCGGTGATCATCACACATATCACTTTATCGTCGGGTCGTTTTCTTGTGCAGTAGTGGTACAGTTGATTTCGTCGACATATATGTATACTGCATGTCACTGGATCTATGTCTCAGAACATACGAATGTTCACCATGAGGATATATATATATATATATATATATATATATATATATATATATATATATAATATCCTCATGGTGATCGTGAAGATCGGCTGTATATCCATCACTATATAAGGCGGGGTCAATTAAAAAAATTTGGAAAGTCGCCGAAAACCAGGAAACGTGCCAAATTTTCTGTATTTTGGTAGTTCGTGAAAAATATCGCTGTTTTGTGCCAAATGAGGAGGCCGTGTCGCCCGAAATCACTCGGACACGGTGGTTGTTTTCTGTCTCTGCAATTGCCACCCGCTTGCACCTGTGGAAGATTTGTAAAGCCGGAACCATGATTTTGAATATAAAAAACAAACACATTTGTGAGGAACATTTATTACCACATCATAATAAACAGACAAAGTGATCAAGGAATGAAACACTTATTACAAGAATATAACACATCTGACACATTTCCAACAGATATATTGCTATTTAAAAAGTTTCCAAACGAAAAAGTAATCATTTAACATTTGTCAAAGACCTATATTTCGAATTATAAAATCCAAACAACTATTTTCGTTAAACTTTTTCGAGAAGAAACACATTATGAAATGTATCAATAAGAAAAGCAAAGATTTAACAAATATCATAGCCTAAAAACTAATATAAAATGTTTCAAATCTCTAGATTTTTGAAACCTTTCTAGACAGAGAAATGCAAACCTGACACATTTCAAAAGTTGATACAATTGAAACATGCCAAAAGCTACATATATATTCAAAATGTTCCAAAACAAGAAAATATGAATTTGACATATTCCAAACCCACATTACAATTTGGAACGTTTCAAGCCATATTTTCTAGTTTTCTACAAAAAATGTTGTTAGAATACTTTAGAATGAAGCAAACTAACCGTTTTTTAACACTAATTACCTTATTGTTCCATTGAAGAACAGTGTACATTAAGCAATGAAACTATCAAACGCAAATCTGCGATTCGGAAAGAATAAAACTGGTCTTCTAACCGACGTTACTGAAACTAAGTAACTTTTACAACCTATAAGACTAAAAATAATGTAATTTATGAGAAAAAGAATCTCATACGCAACAAGCCACAATAAATTATAATATAAAGTAGAAAACAAACAGAGTACCGCCGAAACGGGTAGAGATGCGCACATTGCGAAGAACTGTCCCAAACTCTGGTGTAGTTTGCACGGAGTACTCCCGAATTACTGAGGTGGACGCTTCACGAGATCCCGCGAACGAAACCAACAGAATGGACGCCTAAAATTTATTCGATGAATGCAAAAATTAAGAAGTAGAGCTGGACACAATCAAAGTATTACAAAACCAACGACATTGTTGTTTGTTGAGCAACATATTTTTGGAAACCGGGAGTTGATAGATTTTGACTGTTTAGATGATCAAGTTTCATTTGTGTTCAGGTTCAGATGATCAAGTGTCTATTATAAAATGATCCAAATAAACAGAAAATTCACCTTACTATCATGTCATCTGAGAAAATTAATAAAATTTGTGAAGACGTTATTATTATCTTGGCATATCGATTGTTGCTACCGTGATAAGGACAAAAACTATATGAGGGAATGAGGGGTTCGCAATGAACAATCGTTTGCTCACAAATAGATAGTAATGGCTAAACTTCGATAAACGAAAGTACGCTTTTAAATTACGCCTTTCACTTCACTACGTGACATTAAAATGTTTTACCTAAAACTTGAACCCTGAACACTCAAAAAGAACAATTAGTGTTGAAAAACTCACAATATTTACAATGCGCTACGATGTGTTCTGGCCATCCATACTTGATCCATGCGAATGACGCCTATACTCCCTCTGGCCTGTAAAATGAACAAATACATTATATATGAGTCATTATTACTATCACCCTAGTAATGCCAATCTTTGTGTCTAAACCTGCTTGAAAGAATAAGTGCATTGTGTACACATTTCTGTTCAGGGGCCGTAGTTTTTAAGCTCAAACAGCCGGGTAAGCTATTTGAGCAGAATTCAAATAATTTACCACGGACTACTCATTCACTTGCTTTGAAGTTTATCTTGCATATATGTGAAGCTAGCAGACATGCACTCAATTAGCAGAAATATAAAAAAAATAACCGTAACATGAATTATAACGCGAACATTGAAATTTCGCTCACATATGTTACCCGCCTATTTAAGCATACAAAATACGGCCACTGGTGTCAGATATCTCTCCGAACTATACAGGGTGAAAATCCGATACGACACATTTAACTTCTACATACATAGAGTCAAATTCCGACATGAAAAATGCAAATTTCGAGCAAAGATTTCATCTGATCATATAAAACGGTTGACTTTTAGCCCTTTTTGAGATTTGAGGAATATGATAAACTAGTGACGTCATGTGCAGTTGCAAAATGCAAAACTGCAAGAATTCGCAGCATTTTGCTACCGACTTTGGCTGCAAACGCTCGATCCGCAGCACAATGCCTAAAACTACCTCATTTCGCTGGTTCCGGAAACTTTATTCATCTCCCCTAATTTGACTCTTAATCAACAATGAAGAAACTCCGGATTCTAGCATCAAATCTAGGGTATTTTTGATAAAATCGCGAAATCAACAATGCCGATCAACCATAAACTTACTTATGATTACTTCATTGAAATTCGAACTCATCCAATCTTCTGAGTGATAACCATACTGCCTTCATATCGGCAATTATATCTGAAAAACAGCCGGAATATAGTAAACTTCCTAACATTAACATAAACGACAGAATCGAATGACGAAATTGAGAATACGTGAGAAACAGAACATTATTCTGAGAAACAATTAAAAATGCGCTGTCAAATATAAAGTGAGAAACACCGTTTTCAGGAAAACACGGCTAGAATGTAAAAAACGTCAACTTCACTCTAAACAATTCTTGGGCGAGCGTCATACTAACTAAAATAGCTGGAGACTAATGTATATCATGCTTTACAAACAAACTAAACAAAATAAACATGAAAGAATTACATTTAGAATAAAAATTTTGAAAAATTTCAACATTTTAATGATAGCGTGTAACGAAAAATGTAATGCGTAGCCTGCGCGTGTATTTTCTGCATTTTCCTGTGCACGTCTGCAGCCTTTTTTGCGAAGTTTTTAAACCGATTTATGTTATTTTTTCTTTTTAATTTTATGTTCTTTTAGACGCAATTATTCATATTTATTACTTATTTGACATGACTACATGTGTTTCTTGAAGATTTCGGAATGATTACCCGCATCACTGACATGCTGCGAGGCGCTCATCACAAGATGGAGTTCGAGTTTAAAGAATCCGTTCCGCTTTAATTTTGACTTTTGAGTTAACAAACTGACCCTATGGCAAATGAAAAACCATTATCAAAAATATATACTTTTATATCCCTATCTTGCTTCGTTTTCTCAGAAAAGCGGCGTACGTAATGACACCGATAGGGGAGTTGCGTACGGGGTATGCTCAAAATAGCCCATAGAAGTGCGAAAACGATTTCAAAACACTCAATCACATACGAATACACAATTAGGGACTGAAAAGTGAAAATAAATCTGGATGTAAATAAACCAAGTCAAGTTGCGTCACAGTGAAAATGTTCATGTCCCCTTATTTATTACTTGATGTTATGCAAATTTTACAAATTTTTAATCAGAAAGTTTTTTCGTGGTATATGGGAAGACATTAAGAATCTTTTTTGAGCTTTTTAAATTTTTCGTGAAACTCAGATTATAGCGGAACGGATTCTTTAACAAGGGTGAGTCTTCAATCAATAATTCTCTAGCTTCGTCACATCATGCAGCTTTTGCGGCTGCCTGTGGACATCTCGTTCTCGTTTTGTGGGTCACAACTTGTCCCCCTGCTCAAAAATGACTCAAACCAGCCTAAACTTTAGAATTAAGCGGATGCCTAGATTTGTTCCTCCCTAGATATAGTAGACAACTTCAGAATCGAGTTGGAATTAGAAGAGGGGATAGTAATTTGCTAGTTGTATGGTTATTCTCAGACATTCATTGTTTCTATCAAATGTGTGGCTGTCAAGCAACATTTTAAAGGTGTTGCTTTTTGATTTGTATTCAATAACAAACTTTGAAGTTCAAAAAATGTGATTTGCTTTTCAAGCCATGTTTCTAGCTTATTATTGTTGAAAACAGTGGGGACGAGGTGTCACACACGCGAGGGCGAGTTGTCGCGTAATCTCGTAGCCCTCTAAATATAAGCCGACTTGAGTGCGTTTTTTTTTCAGGTAGCTCACGGAATATGTTCAGTTTACTCAGATGTAGTAGTAGGAGCGAGTTATATAAGCTATTAGTCTCAATTAGTTGAGTTGAGTACATGCAACATGCTTCATAAGTATAAGTGTCAATCAACTTAGGTCTAAACATTTGAAACTGTTTGCACTCAGTCCCATACCTTAATAAAATTGTTCGATTAGCCGGAGAAAATCGAAACGTGGGCTCCTCTTCAATTGAAAACAAGTGATATTGTCTATTTTCGATGCAAAATCAACTCTCACGGGTCTAAGTTTAAAACGGACTTATTTTGTCGAATAGTCAAACCTTACCAGTGTATGCTCCGTTCTTCTATTTTTCTGTGAGGATTGCCGTGGAAACTTGGATAGGGTAGAAAACATCACTCTAATTCATACATACACCAGCTAGGTTGAGGTCGAACTATTCGACAAGAAGGAGTGCGTTTTTATACTTAAATGCGTGAAATTTAATGATTTTGCAGCGAAAGTAGAAATGTTTCCCCATTTATGACAAAAAAAGTAGCTCGTTTTTCTATTTTCCATGGCTATTCGGACAAACTTTCTGATGTATGCTCAAACCGCGCTCCGCGCCATTATAAGGTTATTTTGATCACGTTTCTTGTTTTGTAGGGTTATGACGAATGTGTATTGATTCAGACATTATTGTTCAGTACAGTTTCTGTTTCAGATACGGACGAAGCATTATTCCCATTCCCTTCTATTCCGGCCCAAAAGGAGTCCACTCGAATGGATACCAAGCTGCTGGTCTGTCACTCGCTGCCCGAACAGTTCACTTTGTTTAATATTTTTTACGCTGTTTTTTCTGTGTTTCTGCTAGGTAATAGGTATGCTCTTAAGATTAGTAATCAGTTTCTGACTTTCAGTTTCGTAAATCTGTATTAATACGCTCTTTTTACGAAATATTGTTAAATTCGACATAGCAAATTAGATTCTTCTGAGATTTTTTTTGTAATGGATTGGATTTGCTATTTTCACGTCGAAGTAATGCTTAAATGGATATAATTTCTTTGTTTCTCCGTTGTTGAGGGCAATTGACTGATTGTTAAACTGCGGTTTTGCTCAAAAAATAGGGATTAACACGTTGATTAACCCGGTTCTTTTCTACAGTAATTAATCACCAGTAGCCGTCCGATCGAACGGCTATAAGCTGTTTAGTAGTGGTAGGTAGAGGTTTGTCCAAACTAGCTAGCAATTTAGTAGAAAACTAGTAGCATTTTGTGATTTTTTCCATTTTTGCGAACTCGAGGTAGTTGTTTTATAGCCGTTAATAGTAACTTGGTATCCATTTGCTAAACGGCTATCGAAAATCAAGTCACTAGGTCACTACTAAATGGGTAATAGCACACCTTTGTTCGATCGAACCGCTACTAGCGCTTTGGGTGGGTTACTAGCCGCCAAATTTCTCTTCTCAGCATTCTGTATCTGAGTTAGCGAAAGGCCTTGCAAATGTAATATGTACCTGCAATCCCGTTCACAATAGGCTTTTCGGTTTCGCTAACTCAAACATTATCAATGTTCTCAAGCTTAACTTCTTTTTTTGTATTGCGAACCACATCTCAAGTAGCTTGCTTTTTCATAACACTAGCTCTAGCTACCTTTTTACATTCTTAATTGAATTATTTTCGGAACATGTGTTGTTTCATTATTCAATATGTTTGTAATTCGCTTTTATCTATTTTTCGTAATACTTTTATGTTGTTTAAGCTAGGTTGTTAAAATTGCCGTTTTGGCATGTGCCAATCACAGAATTTGTGTTTTGAAATTTAATAATTGAGGCACACCATCACTTGACAAATTTCGAAGCAAGAAGCAATGTCTTGGCATTTGTCAAACGAGTAATTTTTAGCTTTGGAATTTGTCAGATGTCTATTTTCAGAATTTGTCAACTGGTAATTTTTAGCTTTGGAAATTCTTGGATGTCTATTTTTAGCATTTTTCAAACTGGTAATTTTTAGCTTTGGAATTTCTCGTATGTCTGTTTTTAGTTTGAAAGATGTCAAATCAGGTACTTTTTGAATGCATTGTCTGTTGTTGATTCGCAATAAAGTGGTCACTACTCATCCTTGTTCTCACTGTACTATTGACAACCCGATAATCAAGCAACACACCCAATTCAGACATGCAGTCGCTTTCGTTTGAAAAATATTCCAGTTCTGTGCCAAATCACTCACTCGTGTCGACCGTTTTTTCCATGAGCGCCGTTTGGCACGTTTCCTGGTTTTCGGCGACTTTCCAAATTTTTTTAATTGACCCCGCCTTATAGTGTTATCAAAAAAAATTCTTACGTATTGTTCTTGATAACTATGACTGGCTCCAGTGTCTAGCTTTGTGAGGACTGTTAGATCCTTATATCAGTTTCCAGGATGGCGGTCAAGAAATTCGAGTCAGGAACGATTTCGGATTATGAAGCACTGAAAAAAGAACTGAGCAATTCTATGAAGGTACACTATAAGATGTATTTTTGCGGTATCCGACATTTCTCGCGTGTCTTGCAGTTGATTGAGAAGCACTTGCATTCTTAATACACGAACACAATTTACCAGAATTTATAGAATGAAAAATATTCCTTTTTGTCGATTGTTCGGTAATTGTTTTATAACCGCGTGAGATTTAATTCACTCTCGAAATCAGGAAAAACCAAATAGTTGTTCATTGAGTTATTTCAAGGTTGCTCATCACCCGAATCTAATTCAAATCCGAGGTCTTCTTTATCGATCGCCAGAAGAAAAAGCAAACAACTTTCTTCCCATTGGATATGC
This sequence comes from Litoditis marina, assembly GCA_964036275.1. Lineage (NCBI taxonomy): Eukaryota > Metazoa > Nematoda > Chromadorea > Rhabditida > Rhabditidae > Litoditis > Litoditis marina. Next base: position 20,152,084 of record OZ038437.1, read on the forward strand.
AATGGAATACATGCCCGGAGGCAGTTTACACAACGGTAACAAAATTCGGTTGGAAAATATGTGATAAAATACACTTGTCAATTTTACTGGATCCACAAGGTATTGAAATATTTGATCAGCCACCAGGTAAACTCCTCCTTTCATCGCATTCGAAAAAAACCTGCAAAAGATACTTTGCACTGGCATATTCAGTGAATTGTATTCAAGTTCGCCTGGTTATCAAGTCATGTTATAAGCTGTTCTAATAGATAATAAGCTCTTAAGGTATAAATTTCTGGATAGGCTCTACGAATTTGTTAAACTAAACAAAGGCTAGAGACAAGCCTAGACACAATTCTACGATACAACATTTACATAGTACTACATTACAATGTATTACAATACTTGCGCCGCTAAAGGAAAAACCACTCTACTCTTGCATTCACAAAACTTGAAATACGGCACATTCTTAAAACATGATCAGGCTTTTCTGATAAATTTATCAGTTGCTCGAAGAAAAGAGTTATTAATGAAATGAGTTCTTGAGAAGTCCTACGAGGCTGTCAGACTGAAGATTTAGAAATATACCAGACACATATTTCTGATATTTCGAAGACAAAGTATCCAAAAATGATTGACTTACGATGAGTTTTCATTTTCAGTCATTCACAGTCAAAAGGGAGAGTCTCCGGTAAAATTTGACTTGGCTCAACTTTTACTTTGGACCAAACAAGCCTCATCTGCTCTGCATTACCTGCATCAGAAGAATATCATTCATCGAGATGTCAAACCAATGAAGTAAGTGTTGCTGAAACAAGGAACAGGAAGGTTTAATTTCTCTTTTCGAGATTTTTTAAAAGGTGTTTTTTCCATAATTCAACATATTCAGCATGTTGTTGGACAAGAAGCATCAAGTTCTTAAGTTGTGTGACCTCGGAATTTCGACCATCATTCAAACAGTACAAACGGCAACGTAGGTTCCTAATACTGATGTATTCTTCATTTCAATGTACTGGTTTGTTCGTTTCTGATCATTTTCTCATAGCGTCAGCGTATTGTCAGATCAAAAGTGAAGAGAATTTTATGAATTTACCATAAAACTGAAATTCACGAATCGAAACTGTGCAAGATCGATTGAAATCCTTTCGAACTGAAACTTCACTCTACGTAACTTCTCGGAAACTCTCATCATACTTATATGATATGTGTAACTGTTTCAGAGTGGGAACACTGTTGTATATGGCCCCTGAAGTTATGGCTCCAGATCAAGAAAAGACGTCTTACACGGAATCTTGTGATGTGTATAGTCTGGTCATCACAATCTGGGAAATGTATCACAGAAAGTGGGTTGCTGGAAACTCATAAATTCAGATGGTTTTGTACTGTTGTTTTCTTTGAAATGCATTGTTTGTGGTGAACAACGAGTTTCAGCTTCACAAGACACCACAATCAACTTCTTCTAGAAAGCAATAGTTTTTTGGGAAACAGAGTACACAACATTTTTGATGCACAAACACTTTTCACAGTTGCTTTAGAAGATGCTTTGCTTTAGAAGATGCTTTAGAAAAATTTATGTTTCCCAGTCATTCCGAAACTAGAATAATGGGACCGGAGAAAACCAACTTTTTAGATCGTCGAAAAGATGGAAGAAGCCATCTCTTGCTGGGCGCAGCCAGGAATGGGGCTCAGTGTTGAATTTCTATTCTAGCGACCTCAAGCAGAGCACTCTTTCGAGTGTGATTCAAAAAAGCGTTCGAAAAATGGAAAAATATAAGCTTTGCAGGGCTCCTTTTGACTTCACGGGTAGAAACGTATATTGGTTTCTGAACCAGGTTCAGAGAGGTGAACGACCGAAGATAACACAAAAATGTCCTTCGAAACTGGCTGAAATAATTCGCAGGTAGGTTTAACGACGTTTGTTAAAATATCTAGAGCATTTCTTGGTCATATTTTCTCAGTGAGAGCGATTCGAGCTGTATTGGACGATTTGTGAAGTTCGCTTGCACCTCAAGAATCAACTTGAGCCTCGCTGCGTACAGCAAGTTGCTCTACTTGTTCATAGTTCGTTCATAACTTCGAAAGATGTTAAGATAGAACAAGGATAAATTGAGTTTCCTGAATCATTTAATTTCAGGGGATGGTCCCCAAATGTGGCGGATCGACCGTCAATGAGAGAGATTCATAGGTTTGCAGTGGACAGCCTCAAAAAACTCGGAGTCGACTGTGAAGATTAACTGATATAATGTTTGGAACTTACCGATACACGAATCGGTTTTTCATCTAACTTTTCGAAGTGAATATATGAAAATGTTAGATTTTCAGGATGAAAGTTCATAGTTACAGATTTTGATGATTTTCTGAGAAAAGTTTACCTCAATTGGCTTCGATTGTATGTTCTAGGCCTAAAATATAATCTTACCCTTTTGTTGCAGTTTTCCTAGACAAAGTTAACGTGATTTGAGTAGCTCGCACAAATCACTTCAAGTTTGATGTAAATTTGCAGTCAGGTTCCTGGCAAATCTTCGTAGTATTCAGAATTTCGATAGAGACTGTAGGAAACAAGAACAATTCCTTGCAAAAAATGTCTCACAATGACTAAGATGATTTGCCCTAGTGTGAAAGTTGAGACAGTTTTTTTTTCTTTTCTATTTTTCATTGTAACAATGTCTCATTTTAATGTACCTTTTCCAAAGTTCAATGTAGTATTGTTCCGATGCATTTGATCCACCCATTCATACCTTAGTTTCAAACGTTAAAAATAAATTCTTCAGTTCAAAAGGTGTAATAGAATAGAATAGAGGAGAATATCACGTGTTCGTCCCTAGTAACATTGTGGCACTCCAATTATGTGATAATTAAAATCGCTTCCGTTCTTTCCAATGCCCTCGCTGAGAATCACAGAAGTGACGTGGTTATTGTCCTAAGCTTCGCTTAGCGAGAGTGGTGCCTCAGCCAAAATGAAACTAGTTGTGAAATAAGTGCTGGGTCAGTTGATGATAGAAGTATTGTCATTAGGGTTTATCAAACGATGAGAATAGACATTAAAAGTGGAGTCTTGGGGTCGGTCCCGAGCGCGATGCGTCGCAAAACCCTCTCTGCCCTTGCTTGTGTCTTGTCGGGGGCGGTGCCTGAAAGTAAAACATGAGTCTGCGAACAACTGTATTGATCACAGGAACTTCTAGATCATGTCTAAGTCAGAAGAGGGACAGAGGGAGTTTATCAACTAGGTTACCTGAGTAACCGGTCAATATAAGTGATCGGTTATGAACCATCACTTACAACTTGAATACTCTAACTGTCCCCAGTTCATCTGTTTATTAGTTTGCTTTCTTCATTCTAAGTGTTCATGTTAGGAGAGATGACAACATAGGTGAAAAGTAGTATACCATATTCTCCATGTCCTATCGTCTTTGAACCTCGGCATTTGTGTAATGTATTGTTGGTATACTTGTTAGACCAAACACGAGGTGATATGCACTATTTGGAATACTTTTGAGTTGAATTCCGGCGCGACTGTATCGATTTTGTTGTAAATAGTTGACTGATGCCTTTTTCAGGCTCTGAAGACGGCGAACCCGCCGAAACGTCAGCACTAAATAAATAACATCAGATCACCTCGTGTTCGGTCTAACAAGAAAACCAACAATAGTATACCATAGTTATTAGAGGCTTTATCTAGAGGACAAATGACAAAGCTACTCTGTAAATCAATAATTGCTTTATCGATTTGAATTATAGGTTGGTAACGTTTTTCATTGAAATAGGGACCAACGAATCGAGTGTATTTATCTTTGAATATTTTGGAAAGAGAATCATCAATCATTAATAGTATAAATAGCTTTGAAAGAATGAATAACCGTGTGAAAACTTTCTCCAAAACTGGCAGCTATCATCTGTTTACCGATTATGGGCGTGGTTCTTAACTTAGAACCTTTTCGTTTTATAGTTTTTAGGTTGATATTTTCAACAATATTTAAGTCGCCCGTAATTATGTGATCTTGGTGAGGATCCTTAAACTGATGGTGTTCGTTACAACAACCATCATCCTCAATAACTTTAACTTTATCTTTATTAGAGACATTCTTCAGTAGTTTATTATAATTGAAAATTCTAGTAGAGCGAGGTGGATTCAACTTGAGAATAGGTCTATAGAGTAGATATTTGAAACTGAGATCTTTTTCAAGGATATTGAAAAGATTTATTGTATCTCTACTATGAATGAATGAATTTATTACGCAAACGAAGCGTGTGATAAGATAGATTGATAAAATGGAAAACATTGTTGAGATTGCAAAGACAGTATGGTATGGTTGAAACGCGGAAAGATATTACAACAAATTGGAGGCAAATTCTACACGGAAGCGAAAACATAGGTAATTAGTAAAAAGTGGGGGAACCAACAAATGTGTGAGTTGTGTTCGGTTCGACTCGATATCAGCAAAAAGTGAACGATAAGAATTTCTATGATACTGTAGCAGAAATATTCTGCAAAAATAGAACAATACAAATGTTGCACAATGGTTCACGAAGCCCGCGTGATATTTCAGAAATTGCCGAAGGGTTTTTTATGTGTACTTTCACGACATGCGTGCGTTTTGAACCATTGTGCAACATTTGTATCATTCTATCTTTGCAGAATACTTCTGCTACAGTATCACAGCAATTCGTAACGTTCACTTTTTGCTGATATAGAGGTCGAACCAAACACAACTCACACATTTGTTGGTTCCCCCACTTTTTACTAATTGTCCTTTTTTTGCTAGTTGTACTCCTACAACTTCATATGTTGCCTATTCACAGAGTGGATCTTGTGAACTCATTATATATCTATGGAAATCTCAGTTTTGTGTGTGCACGAAACCGAATACAAACCATAAAATTGCTGGTGTTGTAATATAATGCAGATTGCTGGCCCTGTGACTATCAACAGTTGAACAAAAACGCTAAACGTTCCGATTGACATGTACACCGCTTTTGGCGGCGATAAGCGAACGGGATTGGCGCCATTGATAAATCTACAATTAGAGACACCAACTCACTTACAATATAGCCATTATTTCTAATACCACATCAAAAACCTTCATGTTGAAACTTTCTTGTTTTTCGTTCCAGCGCCAATTGGCACACGCGTCTGGCGCCAGAACGAAACGACGTTTTCTAGGTTTTTGAGCTGTTTTGCCGTTTTTGGCGCCTATTGGCGCTCGCGCCCGGCGCCAATGAGGAGCTATACATCTCATATCTGACGCGACAGGCTAAATTTTGCATTAGAACTCATGTTTCAAATTTCAGCTAAATCGGTTCAATAGTTCTTCCAATAGTCGTTTTTGGCGCCTAGTGGCGCCCGCGCCCGGCGCCAAAGATCAGATATACATTTAATACTTGGCGCGACTAGCTAACTTTGGCCATAGAATAGATTTTTTAAATTTCAGCCAATTGGTTCAGTTTTTTCACTACGATGCGGACAGAATTCCGTGAGGGAGGAGGGACGAGGGACAAGGGACGAATTACGGCGGAACTTTTCAACAACGACACGAAACCATAACTCAGGCGAAAACAATCCGATTTGGCTGAAATTTTCACACAATGTTCAATCCGTGATTCTCTAACGTTTTTTTGTTTAGTTTTCGAAAAATGATTATATTCGAAGCTTTTTGTTAATTGAAAGGTAAAAACGAGTCCACAATGGTCAAACCAAAGACAACTCACGCAGAGCGCTTCGCGCTCCGCGCGATATACAGTACAAGAATGGATAATATGGCAATAGTTACATCGTAAACAGTCAGTCAATACAGTACATATGTCACAATATTATGTTATTTTCCGTTTTAGCCCAGCAACTGAAAATGGCGAAGTCTTCTTTTTACTTAGTTTCAAGTATTTTGAGCCTGCTCGCACAGAGAAAAATTGCTGACGCAACTTTGTTTTTGGTATTGGAAAACTCAGTTTTGAGTTTGATCCTCTAGTTCTGGAGTTTGAAAAAGTGTAAAAGTTTGAAGGTTTCAAACCTATCTGACCAGTTAAAATTTTGTGCACCATGACCAGATCAAATTTATCTCTACGACTGAGGAGAGATGTCAGGCCAAGTATTCTATTACTATTATATATTTTGTTATAGTTCATTTTATCAGAGATAGTACCAAAATAAGGTAGTTTTGTGTTAAGAAAAAGTTGGGTGGCTATTTTGTCATCAGAACTGGGAGTGAAATGTAATTTGCAAAGTAAGCAGAATAACTCAAACATGTATTTTCTATCGAAGGGGAAGTCGGCGTCTATATAACGTAAATATGAAAACTGTAAACGTAAGTATCTAACTCACCTTTTAAGGAGCCCAAAGTTGAAAAGCGAGAGCGGGTTCATCGGTTTTTCGGGCTCCATAGGAGGCACCATCATCTTCGAGGGTTCAGAGCTAGTCAAAATGTTTGGCAGTTCAGGACCAGACTTCGCCATTGTCATAGTAGGAATCGGCATTACCAAAGGTGGCTTTGGCATAGACAGCACAGACCTATAATACTACGAAATTGAGTTCCTGTGATGCTAGATAAAAAGAGATTGGTCTCGGGCCCGAGCTCTACTCACCAAATACCTTCAAAAACTCTACAAACCGAGATGAAGCCGAACCAATCCGAGTAGTTAATGCTAGAATGGTTTTGTTCGGTTTTCACCCAACTAACTGATCAGGGAAGAAATTCCACGAAGATGGCTCCATTATTCGCAAAAGTAGGGAGTAAACTCAAAGTACCGTTCGACAGGAGGCTTTTTCTGATCGCCTTTCTCCAAGCTACGGCTTTTCATTTTCAGCTGGTGATTTTCAGATTGACTGGCTAGGAGTCGACGCTCTACCTTATCCGCATGCAATTTAAATGACCTGAAACGGGAATGATGAAGCACACACCGCGAAGTGTGGATATGAATCGAAGTGCATTCTTCTCCACCTGATCAGCCTCCAATTTCTCCTGTAGAACATTCTTCTCCTTCGGAGACTCCTTCAGCTCATGTTTCAGCTCTGTTAGCTGCAGCTGCAGGGTCTCCTCGGACGGTCTAAAACGATTAATTTGAAATATTGTAACACATTGCAATATGAATTGAACCTACGCAAAAATGTCCTACCAGCCGGAAAAGCACAAAATCGTGATCTAACGTGTTCTTTCGAGGCCCTCTACATAGTAGCCTCGTCCCTGCTGGGTTTCTGTTCGTGCTGCTTCCTCCGGATGGTGCAGCTCCTCTCAGGGGAGTACCACCTCTTCCTTCTTTTGAACCTCAGTCTCGTCAATATGGCATCCATGTTCCTCACTTCCCTTCTCAATGTACTCATCGCAAAGAACAACGAGTACAGTATGTTTATTGACTGATTTATCAATTTATTGTTCTTTTAAAAATATTGAAAAAGTATTAGAGTTTATTGACTGTTCAATCGAAGTTTTGAAATTTAGAATGAACTTGAAAATATTTGAAAAAATTTACTAAGAAGGAAATTGAACTAGGGTAAGTACAATAGCAGGGAAACGTGCACACTTTCTAACGCGCCCTCACGTTTTACATGACCATATTATAGATTTGATCATAAACGGCATTCTATCCAAACTACTGAAATCGAACAATCGAGATTTTTATCAAAATTCCAAACGAAAACCAGAAAATTTCTTAAAACTAAAATTTGCAGCGTCGTGGTCGGTCATCTTCCTGGTTCACGGTGGTACTCTGATAGTGACTAATAACATTTCCTGTCTCTTCACTTCTTCTGACCAGGCGCATTGGGCAAAAGAGGGTTACGAGGACACGTCCATTCGACCATATAGATCCGATCCCCTGCCGCAACGTCCCCTTTAAGAGAACGGGGCGGGGCCTAATTTTCATTTTTGTCATCATTCATCGATTCATTTGAACCACTTCGGCAAAACTCGAAGTGGTCTTGTTTGTTTCACACTGTGATGCTTGAAATTAAAGTAACTCAGCAATCATTCGTGTACATCCTTTTCAATAGCTGCGACAGCCAAAAGTTTGGGGGCGTGGCCTAATTTAACTTCAATTTGTTTGTAGATAACCTAAATGTATATGATTTGTCGTATGTCATCATTCAAGATGAGAAATTCCAGCGTTTCTGTTCCTCGTAGTGAGATTAGTAAAATCGTCATCGTTTTCATTCACCGTATTGTTTTTAGTTTTCTGGTCAATTCAGTGTGATAAGATGTGTGTTTGTGACTTATTTAAATGTTCAGGGTTAAATAAATATATACAAATAGTTCATGCCAATATTAGTGTTTAGAATGTTTCATGAATTTCTGAGTACCACATAATTAAAGAAGGACGATTATGTGGTCCAATCTCAACCCGTCAGTCCTTTAAGCTGCAATACATTTTTCAATTGCAGTTCAAAGGACCGTTGACACGAGATTGGTCCACATTATCGTCCTTCTTTAAAGTAAAACGCAACAAATTCCGAAAACTCTTCAGTCGAAAATAGTAGAGAACCTATGTCTGACAGGAGCAAACTGCTATGAGGCGATTCGAACAAAATGCTAAAATTACTAAAATTCTGGTTAATTCGATCGAAACAGTCTTTAGAATTGTGAAACTAGTAAAATACAACCACTTCTGTTGGCCTCTAACTTTAGTGTGCATTAAACGACCTAATTGCAGTCGAATATCAACTTCCGACTTCTTCTTCAAACAGAAAAATCAAAGATGTCAAGCTTCTGAATTGAAATATTACTCCGTTATACATAGCTTGAAACCGACTTTTCAAATTATTTTTCATTTGGAGCCGACAATCGTTTTATAATCGTTCTATAATTGTTGCAGATTTGAGTTTTGATATTTTTTCAACGCTCAATCTTGTTTTTGGACTTTCGATTGAAAACCTATAGCTGCACATTCTCTACTTTGCATTCACATTTTATATCGTTACAACCATGTGGTTTTCTCAATAGTTGTGTAGTTGAAAGAACCTGAGCGTTTCGTTAAACCATTCTCTATTTCTATTTGTTTATAATTTAATCTCAATCTTTTACTTTCACAGTTTCAGTTATGAATAAAAATTGTCGCGACGAGCGCGACTACTTTTTACAACATTTACGCATATCACGCTCCTTCGCTAAACGTGCTCCAGCGCCTAAGATGCGCAGGAGTGGGAATGGCTTGAGATTACGGTATAAACTGTGCCACCGTTTCTAGAGGGCGCAATATACGAACTTGGCCTAAAATACTGCTGTGTGCGGTGTTTTATTGCCTTTAAACGAGATACGATTTAAACGAGGGTTTTCGAGATATAATATACGACGTAAATCCACAACATACAATTCGTACTACAAATACAAACACAAACACGAAAAAGTATATTCATATCGCCGCTTTGGCTATTGTCTTAATGTTATGTAAATTTATTTATACTTAGTGAACATATGTATTTCCTTTGTTATCTTCTATTTTATAAGGAAAATATATCATGCAAACAACACAGTACAAGTCTCACAGATTGCTGTTACGTTGTGTTTGCCCAGTTTAAATGCCAGACATTCTATTCACTGAACCACCATTAATAAAGTTGGGGGAATTTCGAGTATTTCTAGGCATGGAACACCCTCTTTCTGAAACATTCCTTCCTATTCTAAACTTCTATTATTTTGGCAATTGCCGGCGCGAAAAAATCCACGTTATGGCCGTGATAACGTAACTTCCAACTTCGATTTGAGAAACGTTCATTTCTTTGTATTTGCATACCACAATATTAACTTTTCTCTCGAGAACATGTAATGAAATTGAAATAGAATGAAGCATTGTCGATTGTGGGTCAAAAAAATTCTCCGTTCAGTTGTTCTTATCAGTTTTCAGTTACTATCAGCTTCGCTCTTGTCTTTCATAGCCCAATCGACTTCGAATGCATTGATTTCCTCTCAGTTTTTACAAAATTAAAAAAAACAATGTATTCATTACAAGTTTTCTCATTCGCTGAAAACAGCATAACTTTATAAGCAGCGTGATAAGCCGAGCGAATTTCACATCTAACCCGATTTTTGGTCTCATCACATTTTTTGTCCGTTCCCAAGGTTGACAACCGAGAAATTGTCCGGAAAGGGGAAAGAGAGACCGGCTACTCTTTATTTTCTCCGGTTGTTGTTTTTTCAGTGTTAATTTGATACTAATAGAATTTCAATTTTAGGTTGGGTTCAGATCAGTTGCTATAGTCCTTTCCATTCCTACTGAGACTCTTACAGTAGGATTTCAAATCTTCCAAGCCGTTTTGCTCACTTACTTTTGATCGGAGAATCTGAGGATTCTCGTACCTTCTTCTCGTTCTCAGGTAGAGTAAATATACGAAAGCATTTTCCATGAACTACGTTTTCAGCTTCACAACAGCCATCGGAAAGTTTGTAAGGTTACTGTAGGAGTCTCAGTAGGAATGGTGTGAACTATACACCTGCCTGACAAATTTCTTTGTATAAGATATTTTCAGGTTTATATATCTTCAGGTGAAAATTCGCTCAAAATGGCTAGG
>OZ038437.1:20162754-20188164 GCA_964036275.1 Litoditis marina
CAAAGTACACAAATTGAGAACAAATATAAGAATCAACAGAACAGAAACTCACTTGATTTATGAGACTGACATAATTGTTTTCCATGTATCTTCTATACGCGCCTCTGACGTCGTCTGAAAATAACAGAATTTCGTACACCAATTACAGTTTTCTTCATGTAACTCAAAAACCTTGGGATACAAAACATACAAAGGACACCTACAGAAAAGTATTTGATAAACTTTGGTTCGGAAAGTGAGAATTATTGTCACCCACCAGTAGAAAATGTCTTCTTCACATAGTTGGTTATCAATTGTTGCTCTGAAAATAAAAGTTTCATATAAATTAGAAAAGTAACATTTAAGTTTATGCTTGAATTAGTGAAATCATCGTGGTTTCGCATATGCATATAGAATAAACTAGTTAGTTAACAGTTAACACCCAGTTGCATAGTAAAAAATACATTGTTTTTACAGCTTCACCAAGCAAGTGAAAAAAGTGCTGTTTGCAACTAAATTTCCATAAAGAGGAACCTCCATTATCGTTTCTATGTGTTATTTTTTTTTTGCTGACTCACTTATAGCTAATTCTAGTCACACTCCAATTTGCATAATAGTTATTAAACTGAATGACTCACTGAATTCCAGAGAGCAGATGTGGTCTTTCCGTACACGACGGACGGGACAATGGGAATGGTAGAGACAGTCGCAGCCATAGATTCCCCCAACTGTGACAGAGATATTATTATGCAACATAGAGATCTTTTCTAAGGAGTTGACTTGAACGACTGAGAAATGTTCGTGTAGAAACTCATAATTTGTAATTAATGTCGTTCGAGTTGCGAAATTAATTTTCGTCCAACAAAGTTTTTTTATGGCTGATACTCACGAACTGTTGATCATGATTTCGTTATTTTTTCAGTATTTTAATTCAAAAAGCGCAATCAACAATGTTTTTGAAATCTCTAAATTCAAATTTCATTCATGTTTGGACAAGTTAGGTCATGAAATTTTGTTCGAAAAAAGCAATGTTTGACTAGAAAGAAGTTTTTCGTTCCGGTAATGTTCTGTAAGTTTTTTGTTTTTATCATTCAAACTGAAATAATTATAAGTTTTCTCTCACAAAGTGTGCCAGTGCCCAGAAAAAACAAATTTGAAAGAATGTTGTGTTTCTCATTTTGAGAAAATGAAAAATTGCTGTTCGAATAAATACTCACTATCAGTTTCGGAGATTCTTCCGGTTTCGCATTTCACACAAATCTTCCAAATTCCCATCAAATGATCGCATTCATTTCGATTGAGCTCAGCCATTTTGAGCGAATTTTCACCTGAAGATATATAAACCTGAAAATATATTTACTAGTTCAAAAAACAATTAGACAGATAGGGTGAATTGTTATGCCAATGGAAGTCATGGTTATTTTAGGTCAGAAGATCTCTGAATTCAGGTTCGACCGTGCGAACGGACCACTGGAACCAAGTAAAGAACACCCAAATCATCTACAAACAAATTCGTCAGAAAGGTGTAGCAACTGACCTGAACCCAACCTAAAACTAAATTCTGTTAGTATCAAATTAACACTAAAAAAACAACAACCGGAGAAATTAAAGAGTAGCCGGTTTTTCTTTCGGGACAATTTCTCGGTTGTCAACCATGGGAACGGACAAAAAATGTGATGACACAAAAAAAGCGGGTTAGATGTGAAATTCGCTCGGCTTAGTACGCTGCTCAAAAAGTGATGCTGTTTTCAGCAAATGAGAAAACTTGTAATGAATACATTGGTTTTTCCCTTTATTTTGTAAAAATTGAGAGCAAATCGATGCATTCGAAGTCGATTGAGTTATGAAGACGAGGGCGAAGCTGATAGTAACTGAAAACTGATAAGAACAACTAAACGAAAGGGTTTTATTGATCCGCAATCGACAATTATTCATTCGATTTCAATTTTATATTACATATTCTCGGGAGGAATGTTCATATTGTGGTATGCAAATACAAAGAAATGAACGTTTCTCAAATCGAAGTTGGAAGTTACGTTATCACGTGCATAACGTGGATTTTTATTCAAAACTGGAACTGTGAAAGTAAAAGATTGAGATTAAATTGTGAACAAATAGAAATAGAGAATGATTTAACGAAACGCTCAGGGGGGAAATTGAAGTATCGCCCCCTACTTTAGTAGGGTCCCCCCCCCCTCCCGTATCACTTCAATTCCCCACCCAAGCTAAAACCTGAAAATCTAGGAGAGGGGGGGGCGGGGTCAAATGTCAACTTCCACATTTACTATTTACCCCCCACCTGGGTCGGCGGGGGTAGAACTTCAATGGTGGGGGGTCAAACTATAACGAGTGGAGGTTGAACTTTAATACCGGAAATGTTTACTTTTCACCCCCACCCTCAAAATTTGGATTGCAAGTGATAAATTGAATTATCACTCCCCGGTGGGGGGGGGGAGTCAAACTACAATTCCCCAAACGCAATGCAATTTCAGGAAGGTGGGGGGTAAAAAGTCAATGTTCCCCGCTCAGGTTCTGTCAACTACACAACTATTGAGAAAACCACATGGTCTAAAACGTAAATGCAAAGTAGAGAACGCGCAGTTATAGGTTTTCAATCGAAAGTCCAAAAACAAGATTGAGGGTTGAAAAACTATCAAAACTATAAAAATCTGCAGCAATCATAGAACTATTATAAAACGATTGTCTCCAAATGAAAAACAATTTAAGAGTCGATCTCAAACTATGTATAACGGAATTATATTTCAGTTCAGAAGCTTGACATCTTTGTTCTTCCTGTTCGAAGAAGTAGTCGAAAGTTGACCTTTGACTGCATTTAGGTCGTTCAATGCACACTGAAATAAGAAGCCAACACAAGTGGTTGTATTTTACAAGCCTCAAAATTCTAAAAATTAAGTTTCGATCGAAATAACCACATATTTAGTAATTTTAGCTAATCGCGAGAAGAATTGCCAATTCTACGCACAAGTAATGTAAACACACGATGAAGTGTGTGACAGTCTGTATAACCCTGGGTAATTTAGTTCGAATCGCCCCATGGCAGTTTTCTCTTGTCAGACATAGGTTTCTACTATTTTCGACAGAAGAGTTTTCGGAATTAGTTGCCTTTTACTTTAATCGAGTGGTACTCAGAAATTCATGAAACATTCTAAACACTAATATTGGCATGAACTGTTTGTATATATTTATTTAATACTTGAACACTCAAATTAGTCACAAACACACATCTTATCACAGTGATTTGACCAGAAAACTCAACACAAAATAATACAGTGAATGAAAACTATTACGATTTTACTAATCTCACTACGAGGAAGAGAAACGCTGGAATTGCTCATCTAGAATGATGACATACGACAAATGATATATATTTAGATTATCTACAAACGAAGTGAAATTAAATTAAGCCACGCCCCCAAACTTTTGGCTGTCGCAGCTATTGAAAAAGATGTACACGAATGATTGCTGAGTTACTTTAATTTCAAGCAGTGTGATACAAACAAGACCACTTTGAGTTTTGCCGGAGTAGTTGTAATGAATCGATGAATGATGACAAAAATGAAAGATAGGCCCCGCCCCATTCTCTTAAAGGGGACGTTGCGGGAGAGGATCGGATCTATATGGTCGAATGGAAGTGTCCTCGTAGCCCTCTTTTGCCCAATGCGCCTGGTCAGAAGAAGTGAAGAGACAGAAAATGATATTAGTCACTATCAGAATACCACCGTGCACCAGGAAGATGACCGACCACGACGCTGCAAATTTTAGTTTTAAGAATTTTTGCAGTTGCAGTTTCATATTAAAAAATTAGTTTCAAGGTTTATTTCTTTTCTAGGAAAAGAGAGAAGATAGGAATAGTTTTAGTGAGAATCGATATTATGGTCATGTAGAAAGTGAAGGAACCTTAGTGTCACGTAAATTTACGTGAATTCAACCTTGTGTACTTTTGGAAACTACTGTAATATCAGAGGGAATTCACTTTCACGCAGTTCACTCCGGATTCTCAGGTCATCTTAGGGGTTCGCTTTTCATTTTTCATTTCTTCAATTTGAGTGCCACTTCCTACTATGAGGAAATTCACGTGTTGAATTGCGAATGAATCTATTTTATTCTATTATATTCTGAATGAAGATAATTATTTCTGCGTAGTACGCTAGTAGCAATACTTCGATAGAATAATCGATAATACTCTATAAGCTAATCAATGAACATACTGTATTCGTTGTTCTTGGCGATGAGTACATTGAGAAGGGAAGTGCGGAACATGGATGCCATATTGACGAGACTGAGGTTCAACAGAAGGAAGAGGTGGTACTCCCCCGAGAGGAGCTGCATCATTCGGAAGAAGCCGCACGAACAGAAACCCAGCAGGGACGAGGCAACTATGTAGAGGGCCTTAAAAGAACACGTTAGATCACATGTTTGAAAAGTGGTGAATGAGTGTTAAATACGTTTCGGTTTGTAAAAGTATACGTTAGTTGACGTGAGCGCGCTCAAGAAAAAGCCGCACGAACTGAAACCCAGTAGGGAACGATGTAGAGGGCCTGGCTGGTAGATTGTATAATTAAAATTAAATGAAGAATATTATTTTTCGGCAAGTTTGTACATCACCTGAAGGAAATAGAGAATCAAAAGATAGGATACGTTTGGTTACGTGAGTGCACATGATTATGGTGTGGAAAAATGTGCGTCAAGTTATAGTAAGCGTTAGTCGACGTATTAGAGCCTTAGAACACGATAAGTTTAGGCAAGTGTTCGGTACTCGTTGCACGATAATAATCATCTTCTAGCGAGAGCAATGTACTGTGCGGTAAAATATTTTGGAAATGGTAGGTCACGTGATTAGGATAATATTAAGTATATGGGATAACCATAACCGAATTGTAGTTTGAAACCGACACAAGTCATGTTTTAGGACCCGTTAAAGGAGACGGGAAATCAACCCTGAATGTCAAAAAGCTGCTGTATTCCACTGTTAACCAGACACACTCCGAGGGGTTTTGAAACATTTTTCATCTTTGGTACTTTCTTCGTTAATGTGTGTACTACAGACTGAAAGTTGGGCTTTGCAGGCGATCGATATGAAATCCATTAATGATAATAATCAATAACCGTTGCACATTTTATGTAAATAAAATAAACAATTGAATATACTGTTAGTCAGTTGCACAGTCACGTGAAACTTGTTGAACACATCAGAACTCAGAAACGTGCAATGACAAAGTTCGCGATGCCTCATTATAATGTTAACTTTACGTGACTATTCAATTGACTTCTGGTATTTTCTAAAACACACCGTAACAGATTCTAGTTGAGTGTACAGTTAAGGGAGACTATTTTCGGAGATCAGGTTATGATTAGGATATTTACGAAAAACGGTGAGAAACGTATAGTTTGTTCCACCCACCTTTAACTCTCTACAGTAATATGCTCAAACTTCCAGATCAAAGTTTGGTATGCTGGCGTTTTTGAGTTCCCACCAAATTTCGGTAGTCTGTTCTTCTACTTCACCCTTACTACTACAAAGTCCGAAAGTTTCAAACCAAAATAATCAGTTGATCATTATAAAAAAAGCCTTCCGAATATTTGACGGATTACTGTAGAAGGACATCAATTGGTGGAAGAGAGTATAAGTTGGCTACTAACTGAGGTTGAGTTTACAAGAAGTATGACTCCGCCACGGCGCTTGAAATTCGCTGTTAACTGAATGTCGAAACCCCCCCCCCTCCCTCCCTATTGAAATGGTTTTTCCATTCGTTTGATTAATGAAATGATTCAATTAATAGTAAAACGAATAAATGATGTAAAACACACCGTCACCGAAGCGGGTTGTGTGTCGGCGTCGAACAGTCCAATCAACATGAAAAGAACTCCCGGCAACACGGTCCCCAACGTATTGAACACACGCATTTTGTTGGCCACCGTGTTCCTGGAATTGTTTTTGTTGTTTATTTGTTGTTTATTTACGAAATTTGTAAAATAAAAAGTGTATTCTTGTCGATTTAGAACACGTGACGATGAGATAGGTAATGGTAATTATTTGGGTTTTCATATACCTGCAATTCATTTCCTACAAAGTTATATTCAAGTACATTATTTGTTTCTTTCTTATTTTCGTAGACCCTGTTGTTGTTTGTTTGTTGTTTACATAAAACAACAAAATTTGATTGAATGATTGAGAAGAATACTAAATACAATATATTCGACTTTAAGAATTTGCAGAACTATTAGAAATGCACAGTTGCTAACGAGAATCTTGAACTTTTTTCAACTTTTCAACATAAGTGAATTCATAAAATTTTCATGTGCTACTGTAAATTGTTGACTATTCACTTCTAATACAATCATTCTGTTTTTTTACTTTCCGTAAAAAAACACGGAAGCATAATGTAGGAGTGGTTCGACACTGTCTCAGAATTGAAACGAAATTTTCACTAATTCGAAAAACTTTCCCGTATTGCGAAAGAGAGAACAACTGTTGAAGAATATGCCAAACGTTATAGCACCTAGAATTGAAGTAATGATCAAAAACACCAACTATTGTGCACAAAACCAGGAACCTATAACATTCCCGTATTTCTGGGTCTATTGGATAGTTTCCTGAAGGGTACCTATAACTCTGCATTGGAGGGGATGTTTAACTTGATTTGCAGTACTTCGGTGGCTGGAATATGTTTTAATTTTCAAGTTACAGAAATACGGAAAAGGAAGCCGTTGTTTGTCATTTTCTAGCTGTCATATTTTGTTCTTCTTTTCTCCAATCACCGTGATTTTGCAGGAATTGGGTGGATTCGAAATAGGAAGAATGAGCATTCAAACACCAAAAGAACTGCATAGCAGAAATATGATTCTTTTTTCTTTGTGCAAATCTCTTGATTCGCAGGAATTCGGCGGCTGGGAGCAGTGCACGAAGGTGCCGGACGGCCAGGACATCTACGAGTACAACGTGTTCAGAAGGATCTGTCACTGCGCCAACGACGCCATCAGAAGGAAGGCCGCCGCCTACTACATGACATGCTATCGTCAGTTCAACCTCTCTCTCTCTCTATTCTCTCTCCCATAAACGCTCTCTCTCTCTCTCTCTAACTCTTTTTCTCTCCTATTCTCTCACACTCTCTCTCTATCCTACTTTCCGTTTTTTAAATATTCGCACCTCATCGATCACAAAGACTATGATCGATGCAATGCACGTGATCAGCACTGAAGTAGTTGGTGAAGTTCTCGTTCGTCAAAAAAGAACGGAGTTCGCCAACGTAAAAGTATGAATCAGGACTGACTTTTATCGTTTCTTTTGCAAAAAACGAAGACAAAGTCAGAATCAGAGCCGTTCGATAATGTTGTTAATGTTATCTCTTTCTCTAAATCCCTCTCTTTCTCTCTTCTCTCTCTCCAACTCTTCTACCCTGTATCATTGTCTCAATCTCTCTCAATTGCAGAACAGTCGGTCCGAATATCTCTCTTTCTCTCTCTCTCTCTTTCTCTCTCTCTCTCTCTCTCTCTCTCTCTCTCTCTCCCTCTCTTTCCCTCTCTCTATGATTCCCTTCCCGTTGCAGAACAGTCGGTTCGAATGGGCGACCGTCGTCTCTCCTTCGCCTGGCTGGCCTCCGATGTTCTGGCGGATATCAAGACGAAGAAGGCCATCTCCAACGAGGAATTCGGCCACTTTGAGGCGCCCCTCATACAGGTACTTGTTTACCTTGTTTCTTTGTTGTTTGTTTACTCACTGTTTGTATCATACACCCACTGTCTTTTGTGAGCGGCCCTCCCTCCATGAGACCTGATTTTTTACAATAGGTTACCCACCTTGTCGAAGAAACGGTGTATTTGGTCGAGACCCCATTTTTCAAAAAACCCTCTCGGGAAAAAGTCGGCTGGTGCATGGTTTGTATACATTGGGTTGGTCGAGTAGCGGGAAAAGGAAACAGGATTCCTAAAAAGTGGGGGACCAGAAAGTGTGTGAGTTCTGTTCGGTTTCACCGTTTTCTGCAAAAAGTGAACAATATGATGTTGTGAAGGAGTGTGCAACAAAAAATGAACAATACATTTGTTTGCACTACGGTTCACAAAAAACAGAATATACAAAGTATAACTTGAACGTAAAAGTGCATAGTGGTTTCCCCTAAGAACGTTGTGAACCGTTGTGCAAACAAATGTATTGTTCATTTTTTGTTGCACACTCATTCACAACATCGTATTGTTCACTTTTTGCAGAAAACGGTGAAACCGAACAGAACTCACACACTTTCTGGTCCCCCACTTTTTACGAATTGTTCTCTTTTTGCTAGTTGTACTAGTACAACCACTCCTAGAGTTGACTCAGAAAAACGATTTTTGAATAGTGCTGATCATCAAACATCCTGATATCTGGAAGTTCCGAGTTTTCAAACGATGTGATCCTACTTTTTTGAAATATTTTTGGCGCTAATTGACCTCTTAAATTGGCGTGACAGGCGAAACGGGTTCAAAAAACAGTTTTTTTCCGCTTCGTTTATTAAAATCTGAATATTTTGAAAAATCTGCGTCATTACAGTACAAAGAAAATCTTTTCTCAATTGGCGCGAACGGGCGCCAGCCATCGGCGCTATATTTGGAACATGTACTCTTATTGGTAAAAAATAACTGCAATGAATGGCCTCGACCAATTAGCACAATTTCCGACTGTTTTTTGGTTCAGAAACCCTATTTTTAATTTTGGCGCCATTTGGCGGATAAAAAACCGTTTTGGCAAAGAATCTCGAAGAAATGTTGGTATTTAAGCCGTATTCGTCAACTATGTTCATAGTTCGGACATCTGTGGAACATATCGCTCGTTACCCTACTTTCCTAGCGTTGTTCTAGTTTGGCGCCACTGGGCGCCAGCGTTTGGCGCCAAATATAAACCATGACACCAAAATTCCAGAAAAGCCTGGGATTCACTAATCTAACCTCTGTGCAAAATTTGGGAGCATTTCATCCATGAGAACACATATTTTCCAGCTTCTGGCGCCTATTGGCGCCCGCGCCACGCGCCAAACGAAACGTGACATTACCAAACTTTGGGGGCCGAGCTAACTTTAGGGTCTACGCATGTGTGCCAAATTTCAGCCGAATCGGTCCAGTGGTTAAAAAAATAATTTTCTATGCGGACACCGGACGAGCGACGCGCTCCGCGCTCCGAGCGACGAGGGACGAGGGACAACGGAAATTTTCATAACGACACAACAGCATAACTTTTTTCAACCTTGACCGATTTTTCTAATTTTTCCACACAACATGTATTGAATAGATATCTAGCTCTCTCTCTCTTTTTAAATTTCGAAAAAAATGTTTTATTCGAAGACTTTTGTGGTTTGAAAGGCAAAAATGGGTGCGCAATGGCCAAACCAAACACAACTCTCACTTCGCGCTGCGCGCGATACCTTTTCGCCAATAAGTCGTGAATCTTCACGGACAATGATCGAAAAACAGATAGCTCATCTGTGACATAGTCACCGCTCACTGGTGTGCGGTGTTTCTCGGCAGCTCAACGGAATTCACAACAAAATCACGTGTTTTATCTGTGTAACGTTCAAGTTTAATTCCAATGAATAGGTGTAAGTACAAGGGACATATCAGGAAAGTGTATAGCTTCTCATGCTTGAACACTTTTTCTGTAACAACATTCTGATCGTCTTATGGCAGGATGAAAGCTACATGGTTTGGAATGATTAAAAATTGATGGCCGCAAATGTTTTATGAAATAAATGCTCTAAAACTAGTATCGATTTTCTAGGTCATGAAAGGTCACGTGCAGGAGTATCTGGCCAACTACTCGGAGAGAAAGGAGATGATCAAGCTGCGAATGTACCAGGATGACATTATTCTCAAGTACTGTACCAAGTATCGAGGTGAGAGATGTTATAGTCTTTTCCATTTCTACATGGACTTGACGTGTCAAAAAAGTGGTCCTGCGTGTTAACATTGAATGTCATAACTGGTGTACAACCACGCACCAGCGTACTTCAGTAAATGACTACACCAGGTTTCCTACTGTCGTATGTTTGGTTGTTTTGCCGATTGTAGAAAACATCTGACAAAATTCGGCAAACTTGTGGTATACTGTACTGGACGCTCGTTTGATGTCGCCTATGCAACTATAGTGATTTGCAGACTCGCGCGAGTAGGTGTCTAACGGATACGCATAGACTCCAGTCACTAAGTTTACAATACTACGGTACTAGACATTTCTTTGATATTGATTATATTGGGTGTTGCAGACCTCGGCGAATGGTTAGGTTACGTATGCTATCAAGTCATTAAGAAAGCGGTATACGGTACTGCACATTGATTTGATGTGGACTATCCACCTTCGGTTGCAGACCTATCGCATCATACCCATAATGTTTAGTCATTCGAAAAGCGTTATACTGTACTAGACGTTCCTTTGACATTGACTATAACTGCAGACCTCGGCGACCTGCTGTTCATTGTGTGCGAGTGGGCGGATCGCCTGGGGCTGCTGCAGAAGTCCTTCCAACTGATGCACATGTGCTATCTGGTCATCCTGTTCGCCGTCAACCATTTCGTCGACAACGCCAACGCCTTTGGGGGAGTCACCAGGAAGTACATGGACAAGGTGGGGGGCTATAGTATAGGGGAGAGGGAAGAAGAGAGAGAGAGGGAGAGAGAGAGAGAGAGAGGTTGAAGAAGGAGAGGAAAGAGGGAGGGAGGTAGGCGCTGTCTTATTTTTGATTTCGGTGTTTTTCGGCAGCGTTCTTGTTCTGACACCTCATGATCAAACTACGCCTGATCTCAGGTGGTATTTGTCATCAAACTACAACTCAATGAGTGACTTTTGACTCAATGAGCAACAACTGATCTGAGATCTGAGGTGGTGTTTGTGGAGGAGAACAACAACTGAGACTAGTGATTCTCTGTTGTCTCCAGGTGGACCCGACGGTCGATGTGTCTGAGTTGGAGGCGGAGGTCACGTCCCTGGATCGACCCTACGAGATGCTCATCTCATTCTTCGGCTTCATGGTAATTGATGAAGTCAGAGGGAGAATCGGACGAAATTTTCAGATTAGTCTGGAAAATTCACTTAGATTACGAACATTTACAAAGACTTCTTTACTACGAAATCTGACGTGTTTGGCCGTTTTTGAACGGGAAGGTTGGGGTGTTTGAATCGAAAAAGCGAAGTAGATACTTCAATTATCACGTTGGGTGAACCGAGACTGACATCTGAGTTATTCCGAACCAACTTCATTATTTGCTTTGTTTCGGCCGTGTGTTGAGAGAGTTATGAACGAATACTACATTTTGCCGGCTCAACTCATTTTCGTTGTGGAGTGGTTGTATCACGAAGCCATTTATCCGACGACAAACCACTAAAAACGCGAGTAGAAATGCATTTTATTTCGTTTTCACCAAATTACTAGACCTCGTTGTGTTTGCAGGCGTTGCGTCGTTTCCGTAAGCTGAAGTTTCTGTCTTTCACCCCAATTGGACTGCGATCGGTATTCCTCAGAGGAGAATGGGTCGAACTACACAAGGTGGGCAGCACAAACATCATTTGGTTCTGGCATTGATATTCTAAAAAGTGGCTCATGCATTGTACGCTCCTTTCGCTTGCAATTTCAGTTT
This sequence comes from Litoditis marina, assembly GCA_964036275.1. NCBI lineage: Eukaryota > Metazoa > Nematoda > Chromadorea > Rhabditida > Rhabditidae > Litoditis > Litoditis marina. Next base: position 20,174,353 of record OZ038437.1, read on the forward strand.
CATGAGAAATATAGTTACTGATTTGACTTTATGGAGTTCGAGATTTGTGTTCATATATTGAGCCCCGTTTCGAAACAAACTATGAGAGATTATTGATTAGTTTCTGGTGCTTATAGGATATATTAGAGCGAAACGTAGCTCGGAAGAACACTCACTATAGCTATTTTCGAAGATTTTAGAGTGTTTTTCTTGTTGTTAGATTGGATACTGTAATCGTGTTTTGCTCGGTAGTTCAGTGTAGAAACTATGTATATCGACTATCCACTTCATTTGATGACGTCATATGTTGTAGGCATCGGTGAAGACGTTCTACAACCTCGTGTTCTCTATGAGATTCGATGACCTTCCCGTGACCTACACTGTTCCCTCCCACGCAATCTCCGACAGGGAAATGGAGCCATTCATCATAGAATTGCCACGTGGGTTATAGTCTTTGTCTTTTTTTGCGTGAAGTCGGTATAGTTTGTGCAGTTTGTAGTTGTGTGGTCCCAATAATACAAGGTCTACCAACGCGTTCTGTAAAAAGCGTATTTGTTGCGGTTCGTCCAACATCCAACTACAGAACCTAAAAAGTTTGTCGAACAGAAATTTTCAACAACAGCACCTAGGTTTTTGCTCGCGTTTTCTGTGCAGTGAAATTGAGCAGACATAGCACATTCATAGTTTCGGAGTACTTGGGAAACGTCACGAAAAATTTATTTAACAGCCAACTGACTGGAGTTTTTTTCAAAGTGCCTTCGGTTGATCTCTGACCTTTGTTGTTTGTTCCAGTGAAAAAGGAGTCGGGCGAGGAATGGGATCTGAAGATGGTGGAGAATTGTCTGATGAAGGCCACCAAGGTGACCGAAGTCAAGCTGAGAAGAGTTCCACGGAAACCCGGTACGTTACGGTTACCAGATTACACCGATTGGTTAGGGTACGTTAGTTCGGTTAAGGTACGGTGTAATGGTGCCGATTGTTTCGTTTCGGTAGTACTGTACCGATTGGTTAGGGTACGGTAGTCTAGGGCACTGGTTTAATGGACCTTTCTTACTGGAGAGAAAGATGAGGTAAGAAAGGTATATAATGGGTGGAGGATTACTTGTGCGTAATTTACACTGAATGGATCACTTTTTTGGGATACACATACAGCAAGAAAGATAAAGTATGCATGCACCCGACTTTGTATGTCAGCCGTACACCACTTCACAATTTTCCCGACCATTTGGTCAACTCAACTATAATATACTGTTAGTCAATTGCAGAGTCACGTGCGTGAAACATGTTAAAAACAGCAGAAGTTAGAAACGTGCAATGACAAAGTGCACGATGCCTCATTAGAATGCTAACTTTACGTGACCATTCAATTTACTACTAGTATAATGCGCTTTCCTCGATTGCAGGCCACGTGACAGTCGTGTGTCGCGGTCCGCTCTCGGCCTGTCACAAACTGAGACATCTGGTGGCAGTTCAACTGAATCCTCACAGCACACCCACGGTTAGTAGATTCTTCAATTATAGTAGTCGTCACACTTTTCTGTGGACCTCTTCAGTAGAAATATGGAGCTTTTAGACGGATTCGACTTGTTTTACTAGTCGAAACCAAAAAGGAGTATGAATGTGATGTAAGCACTGAACGTTTAACTTTTGCACGAACAGAACTTTTTCGGTAAACCTGACTGCTTCAAAAGATGAGTGATACATAGTAATGTCCTAAATATCAGTAAATATTATAACTGAATAGTGTAATTATTGATTTCAGGCGAAGGAGTTGTCCGACCAATTGGCTCAGTTCACCATCGACAACATTATGAGGGAGTACAACGACGCCGATCATTGGGAAATGAAGTCAGAGCTGTAGAGAAGATACGTATCGATCGATTTCCGGTGGGTACCAATTATTCTACTGTTATCTATATTGAGACTGGTTAATAGACGAATACAAGCGTTTGATATGAGTTTCTTTATTATATTGGCGTTTTTGCGTGTGTTTGTGTGTGGCTCGTTTTTAGAGTGAAGTGTGTAGTTGATAAATTAAGGAGCTGTAGAGAAGATTCGTATCGATTGATTGGTGGGTATCACTTATTTTGATACTATGTTTGAGAGAAAGGATTGAGTTTGGATAGTAAAGATGTTCGGTTATTGAGACTCGACTGTGGAATTTGTGTTCTGTAGTTGCATTTTGGCATGTAAGAATAGACGTTTAATTTGTCTCAGTTCGAGGTGACTATACGATTCTTCTTGTGTCGAGTTTATGTCAGTCAAACTGTCAAACGCAACACTCAAACTAGAGTAGGGGAGCTGTAAACGGTCTTAGTTTATTAGTACTTTCTTATTTCATCTCTATTTTTCAGTTTTCGTCAGGCGAGGTCGCATGTTTTCATCATTGCATAGTGCACTGTTTGTTTATCCCGGTTGGAGTTTTGTTAGCAGTTGTATATTTAATTTTGTTTTCTTTCAGTGCTCATCTCATTTTACATGTATCGCACTGGTCTCAAAGTTATCTCTGCCCGTCTAATCTCTCCACCTCTATGTATCTCTCGTCATTTTTCTGATGCGTGTACTTTGTACTTTGCTCTCATATAACCGGTTCAAAATAGATCTGTTCTCTTTTTGACTCAGTAGTTACATGTAATGTTTAATTTGGTTCGAACCAGCTAGTTTGTTTTTATGTTTCTCTAGTATTTTCACTAGCATTTGGTTCGAACCGAATTTGAGCTCTCATTTCTCTTTTATTTCTCAAAGCCCTATTATCACTAGACATTTTAGTTTTGTAATATTTATGTAAAGTGACTTTCTGATGTTTTCTTCACAGTTTTTCTCGGATTTTCAAGATTAGTATATTTTCGGCAATAATTCCCGGTTATCTGAACGGTTTTTAGTTTTTGCAATATTTGTTTTTTAGAAAATGTTTTTGTTAGCTCATAAAGTGCATTTATCTGTTTTCGTGGTCTTTTTCAATTGTTGTTCTGTGTTTTGAATTTTATTGATCAGATTGGGATAGAGTTAGCTTTTGTGTATTTGGCTGTATAAAGTGCTTGCTGTAATAAATTTTGGTACTGCCAAAGACTTTGTATTTCAATGGTTCCCAGAAAATAGTTGGGTTTTAGGTAAATTTGTTCAAGATAGGGTTTTTGGTAAGTTTATCAATAGATCAATAGTTATGTACGAAATAAGGAACTTACATGCGAGGTTACAAACAGATTTACCGTCTTTGTTCTCACTTTAACAATGAACGTCAGTCGCAATTCAAACAATTGTCAAGTAAATCCACAAATCTAACCTCTGGATTTGACCTACATTTATTGTTTTTCTATATTATCTCTATGTTCCCTCTCTCTCTCTCTCTCTCTTCTCTCTCTTTGTATACCCTTCCTTTCACACTTTCCCCACCCCATATTATTCTGTCAATAAACAGTTTCCTTCCATTTTCCCAATGGTCACCTCTTACAATAGACCGCGTACGTTGCCTTACCCATTCCTCTTTCAAAACCACTACAATTCGGTGTATGTTTCTGTGTTTTTAGTTTGATCCCGTTGTTTTTTGGGCAAATTTCTTCCCGAACCGAGTCTTTCCGAACCAAATTCGAACCACTTTTTCCCGAAACAGTTGGTTCGGTAAAAATCGAACCACTCGGGTACTCGAGTCGATAGGAAACCGAACCAAATTCTAACAAACGTCACGTAGACGACCAACATTCATTAGTTGCATTGGTTCGGTTCCACCTTTGTCAGCCTGAGTTTGGTTCGGTATTGAAACGAACCACCTGGTTCGAGAAGAGTCGGTTCGGGAAGAAATTTCCCTGTTTTTTGGTCGAACTTTGTGATATGAGCAATGTGTAGATGAAGCCATGAAGCTACAACGAAGATTGGCTCACTTCTCTGCAGTTCTCATGTAATAAAACAAAGACAAAACTCATAAAAACGACATTGTTTTGTCTATCTTCTACAATATAATTTCGCCACAATACTAAATATATTTACGGGTAACCACAACTCTTTCCGTAGCTACATAGGAAATGTTTTACTATCGGTAGTTCGGTAAGCTACTAGTAAATCATAATTCAGAAGTGAATTACTATCGGTTTAGTAGCTAAACTGGGATATGTTACTGATTAACTAGTAAAAGTCTTTCCAGTTTCTCTGCCCGTCTGCGCCCTCCTCCTCCTAATGCTGATTCCCTCTTTTTTCGCCAATTGCGTGAATTCGAAACAGCAAACATGGTGCGGATGTGGCAATGGGAAATCGGCTCTCGGACGTGAGTCAACTTTTTATGAACGTGAAAACACGTGAATATAGGAGAATCACGTTTTGTCACGCTATATCCTGCTGAATTAGTTTTTCTGAAGTTTGTGGTAAGAAAAAAACTTACAACAAGAAAAGTCCAATCTTTCAGTCGATTTTGGGTTTTGAGTGTAGACAAACATATTCTGCTCCACGCACTTATAACTTTTTGAAACTCGCAAGTATGAGGTGTTGAAACGTTCAGAGCATTTTCAACATTTGAAAATTTTCGGAAACTTTCCGACTTTGAAATTCTGTTCTTCACCCACATTAGTACAAATTATCGAAAGTGTCTTTCACAAAAGTCAAGTTGTTAATTGAGTCATGTTGGTTATGTATTTGAATATTCGACATCTTACTGTAGAGGGGGACATAGAGGTGAATTCTCCCATTACAGCATGTATCGGAGGCGAGTGTCCCGATGGATATACCTGCGTATGTGACTATTGCTGTGAGTTTCCCATGCATTATATGGATATTGATTGTTCTCTCTTATCCTGTCTCATTGAAATGCGATCTCACCATAGGTGAAAAGTCACGGGCCTAAAAGGTTCCTTTTAGGCCCGCGATTTTCGTAGCCGAAATCACCCTATTAGGGCCTACTAGGGGCGCTTAGGGTAACATTTTTCGTCTGGAATACTGGATTAAATATGTTTGTCTTGCTCATCCTTGTGTATATACTCTAGAAATGTGACAAAACATAGATTAGTGCAACACCAATGCAATCAAAATCAAAAACAATGAAAAAAGCTAGGTCGATATCGGAATCGCGGCCCTTTTAGGGCCTTTTGGGCCCGCGTCTGCGAAATCATCCGAAATTCCCCTTTTAGGGCCTAACTGTCCCTTGACTGTTCACCTGAGAATGACTGAGTAACAAATTGAGTAACGCTTCACGAAGTATTTTCAACAATGAGCTGAGTAGGTTTCATGATACTTATTCCATAATTTTCATGAAAAATAGGCCTTCAATGAGTACTACTAGTCTTCTACAGAGAATCAAGTCAAAAGTTGAGACAATAGCTAAAGCAAAAGTGTGAATTTTTTTTACAAATTAGATACAACGCGTTTTGAGAGAGTGCATACGTGAAATCTTTCAGGCGAAGGCTGTTTCGACGACTGTTACGACTGTGCCCTTTTCGCCCAATATTGCGACACAACCAACTACTGCGAGTTGCGACAAAAGTGCAAAAGAACATGTGGTCTGTGTAGAGACGCCAACACCGATGATGATATCTAGAAGGAATTTACAATTTTTCGGTTAATAAAGTTTGTGTTCACAAAAACCTTTTAATTTACTTTTCACAAAATGGTTTTGGTATAAAGTGTTCTAAAACGCACTGGAATGAAGTTATGTCGACAGAAGAATGCAACAGATTTCGAAGGAATCTAAAATTGTTTGGTTAATAAAGTTTATATTTTTGGAATCATTGTGTCAATTCTTTGGTCAGTAAAACATAAAATATAATGGTCAGTAAAACATAAAAGATAAAATCCATAATATGGTCATGTAAAACGTGAGGGCGGCGTTAGAGAGTGTGCACGTTTCCCTGTTATTGTAGTTATAACGTTCAATTTCCTTCTTAGTAAATTTTTTCAAATATTTTCAAGTTCATTCTAAATTTCAAAACTTCGATTGAACAGTCAATAAACTCTAATACTTTTTCAATATTTTTAAAAGAACAATAAATTGATAAATCAGTCAATAAACATACTGTATTCGTTGTTCTTTGCGATGAGTACATTGAGAAGGGAAGTGAGGAACATGGATGCCATATTGACGAGGTTGAGGTTCAAGAGAAGGAAGAGGTGGTACTCCCCCGAAAGGAGCTGCACCATCCGGAAGAAGCCGCACGAACAGAAACCCAGCAGGGACGACGATTTTGTGCTTTTCCGGCTGATAGGACATTTTTGCGTCTGTTCAATTCATATTGCAATGTGTTACTATATTCAAATTAATCGTTTTAGACCGTCCGCGGAGCCCCTGCAGCTGCAGCTAACAGAGCTGAAACATGAGCTGAAGGAGTCTCAGAAGGAGAAGAATGTTCTACAGGAGAAGTTGGAGGCTGGTCAGGTGGAGAAGCATGCACTTCGATTCACATCCACACAGAGCTCAGTGACTCTGGAGTGAGTTTTTTTTTTATTTTTCTACTACGAATATTGAGTTCTCTTCAGCTACTGTTGTATTCAGTTTTATTCAGCTGTTTTCTCGCCGTTTCCGAACGCTACTAAAATATTGCGGGATTCCCCACAAACAATAGACGAATTCGTTGTTCATACATTTTTTCAGCTTGGCTATCAATATGAGACTTCGCGGTGTGTGCTTCATTATTTGCGCTTTCAGGTCGCTCAAATTGCATGCGGCTGAGGTAGAGCGTCGACTCCTAGCCAGTCAATCTAAAAATCATCAGCTGAAAATGAAGATCCGTAGCTCGGAAAAAGGCAATTTGAAAATGCCTCCTGTCAAACGATACGTTGAGTTTACTATTGGAGCCATCTTTGTGGAATTTCTTCCCTGGCCAGTTAGTTGGGTGAAAACCGAACAAAACCATTCTAGCATTAACTACTCTGATTGGTTCGGCTTCATCTCGGTTTGTAGAGTTTTTGATAGGTATTTGGTGAGTGGAGTCCGGAACCGAGACCAAACTCTTTTCATCTAGCATCACAGGAACTCAATTTCGTAGTATTATAGGTCTGTGCTGTCTATGCCGAAGCCACCTTTGGTAATGCCGATTCCTACTATGACAATGGCGAAGTCTGGTCCTGAACTGCCGAACATTGTGACTAGCTCTGAACCCTCGAAGATGATGATGCCTCCTATGAAACCCGAAAAATCGATGAATCCGCTCTCGTTTTTCAACTTTGGGCTCCTTAAAAGGTGAGTTAGATACTTACGTTTTCAGTTTCATATTTACGTTATATAGACGCCGACTTCCCCTCCGATAGAGAATACATGTTTGAGTTATTCTGCTTACTTTGCAAATTCCATTTCACTCCCAGTTACAAAATAGCCACCCAACTTTTTCGTAACATAAAACTACCTTATTTTGGAACTATCTCTGATAAAATGAACTATAACAAAATATATAATAGTAGAAACGCAATAAATATTCTTAATAACTCCAAAAAAAGATCCCAGTTGCAAATATGTACCCTATAGGCCAATTATCAAGTTGAATCCAACTTGTTCTACTAGAATTTTCAATTATAATGAACTACTGAAGAATGTCTCTAATAAAGATATAGTTAAAATAATTGAGTATGATTGTTGTTGTAACGAACACCGTCAGTTTAAGGATCCTCACCATGATCACATAGTTACGGGCGACTTAAATATTGTTGAAAATATCAACCTAAGAACTATAATGCAAAAAGGTACTAAGTTTTGAACCATCCCCATAATCGATAAACAGATGATAGCTGACAGTTTTGAAGAAAGTTTTCACACGGTTATTTATTCTTTCAAAGCTAATTATACGATTAAACGCAATTTTGATGATTCTCTTTTCAAAACATTCAGAGATAAATACATTCGTTGGTCCCTATTTCAATGAGAAACGTTACCAACCTCTAATTCAAATCGATGAAGCAATTATTGATTTACAGAGTAGCTTTGTCATTTGTCCTCTAGATAAAGCCTCCAATAACTATGGTATACTACTTTTCACCTATGTTGTCATCTCTCCTAACATGAACACTTAGAATGAAGAAAGCAAACTAATAAACAGATGAACTAGGGACAGTTAGAGTATTCAAGTTGTAAGTGATGGTTCATAACCGATCACTTATATTGACCGGTAACTCAGGTAACCTAGCTGATAACCTCCCTCTGTCCCTCTTCTGACTTAGAAATGATCCAGAAGTTCCTGTGATCAATACAGTTGTTCGCAGACTTATGTTTTACTTCCAAGCACCGCCCCCGACAAGACACAAGCAAGGGCAGAGAGGGTTTTGCGACGCATCGCGTTTAATAAACCCTATCTGACAGTACTTCTCTCATCAACTGACCCAGCACTTATTCACAACTAGTTTCATTTTGGCTGAGGGCCACTTTCGCTAAGCGAAGCTTAGGACAATAACCACGTCACTTCTGTGATTCTCAGCGAGGGCATTGGAAAGAACGGAAGTGATTTTAATTATCACATAATTGGAGTGCCCCAATGTTACTAGGGACGAACACGTGACATTCTCCTCTATTCTATTCTATTACACCTTTTGAACTGAAGAACTTATTTTTAACGTTTGAAACTGTGGTATGAATGGGTGGATCAAATGCATCGGAACAATACTACATTGAACTTTGGAAAAGGTACATTGAAATGAGACATTGTTACAATGAAAAATGGAAAAGAAAAAAAAGGTCCTAACTTTCACACTAGGGCAAATCATCTTAGTCATTGTGAGACATTTTTTGCAAGGCATCGTTCTTGTTTCCTACAGTTTCCATTGAGGTTCTGAATACTACGAAGATTTGCCAGGAAAATGACTGCGAATTTACATCGAACTCGAAGAAAAAGCCCAATTCTATCCCAGAACAAAAAGGTACAAAACACATCACATATCAACATCGTGTGAGTCGGTATTCACAGTCAATCGAGGAGGTTCGCATCTCCGTGGTCGTTTCGTGGATTCGAAAATGCTGATGGAAATTCAGTTTCTATGGACAACAGATCTTCCAAAACCGTCTGAAACGAGTTAATGCTCTGTTTCGTAGCTTATAAGGTTAAAAAGGAACACAAGCAGAGAAAGAATACACACTCACTGAATTCAAGTGTTCCTAAATCACACATTGAGTTTGAAAGCCGTGATGGCATTATTAAGAAAGTTTATCGATGATAACAACCTACTGGGCTACAGTATACATAGGATGAACATATTGCGGTCATCGCGACCAGAGCATAGATCTGGACGATATTGATGAGGCCATCCCCTTGTCAGGAAAATGATGACTGTTCACGTGCTTTACTTCAGTTTGGGCACTACTGGTTTTGGAAATAGGGAGAGAATTTAGGTTCGACCTGTAGTTTCTCTCCTTCCCTTTTTAAAACGTTCACAACTGCGTCTTCAACTTCACATGAAATTTCGGTGGCGGGAGAAATCTTCTGGTTCAGTTCCTTTCTCAACTTATTATTTCGCGTGGAGAAACTCTTCTTACCCAACTCGGAAATTTTCTGGAACAATAAGGGTGAATATGTTTAGGATCACTATTAAACTTTTTAAAATTGTCGTTTCAATTTCGCTCAGAAAAAATAACAGTTCCGTTGAAGGCACTTAGCATTTGAATCTGTGAAGTTATCCCAGTGAAAACTCAATGACGTACCATTTGAGTTTCATTGAAAAGTAGCTGGAACGAATCCATTTCAAACTTCAGAATACACTCGTCACGTGCGGTGTCGTTCGACTCATCAAAAGCCTGAAAAATGATAAGGTATTCAAGATAATCGAAAATACTAATCACTATACTCTTTTCGTGTTACAAAGTGAACGGAACTGAAAGCTCTCGTCGTAAACCCCAAAAAGTGCAATGTCGCTTCAAAGAAACTCGAGTGTGATTAAATGTTGCGACAAAAATACTCAACAATACATTAGAAATAGCTGTATGTCGCCATTGACCGTGTCGTACACGTTACAGGAACATACTATGACACACACACACACACCGTACTTTTAGGTTGGCAATGAAAACCAACCAATTTATGCAAGAATGATTTGCTTTGTTGTTCCGCATACCTTTTCCTTCGACTCGAAACCGTCTGTTGCACGGACTTCCATCCATTTTCTCTTCATTTCCCTCAGTTCATGATTGATTCTCGCAAACTTTCCGGAAATTCGATTCAATTGTTCTTGAGCTTCGTTTTTCTCACTGACCATTTCTTTTTTCTCATTCTCAAACTGAAATTTTTTTTAGACGTGAACTGCCATACACATTTGAAACTTTTAAATATCATCAGTAGCTGGGGACACGTTACGTTTGAATCCAAAAAAATGTCCTCGCCTGTTCTCTTTGCATTTCGCTCTCAACTTTCGAAGATTGGATATCATTGTGTAGATTTTCGTTCTGAAATAATTCGCTTCGATTTTACATTTGTTCGCAGGCCACATCGACTTGATTTTTTCTTTCAATTTTCCCGAAAAGTACTGTTGTTAGGTGATTTACAGCCGGAAAAACCCACATCTAACGTTTTTTTATATGGAAGGCATAGAATAATTGACAAATGTAATGTCAGATCCAAACTCTATGCTTTGCTTCGTCTCGTCACCCGTTGCACGGTAACTCACAAGTTGCTCGAGTCTGTTGTACTTTTCTTGAAGTTCAGTCCACTTCTGCTTAAAGTGCTCTGTTTCATCCTCCAAATCCGCGAGTATCTGAGAGAAGTTATGAAACGTTTCCAGAACAAGCTGTAACTTGAGTATGAATAAAAACATATTGAGAGAGAAATTACTTTTTTCAATGTTTTCATCTATTTCTTCGTGATAGCATGACACACTTTACAATCTAAGATTTTTCAGGAACTCTCCAAATTCAAAACATTGAAAATTTTAGAAAAAATGTGTTTTTCACCTGGAATTTTTTGCTGCTATTTTCGGATGCTGACTCGAGAAAAGTACTAATGTTGTGAAGGTCGCGTAATATCTTTCTCAAATTGAGATATTTCGTACATTGGAACACCCATCTACGAGACAACTAGTTCATTCTTTCCAAATCTGTAGACAAGTTTCACCTGTGCCATTTGTTGTTTTTTCTCTTCTTCTTTTTGTTTCAAAAGAACGTTTTCCTCTTGCAGTTTCGCATTCTGAAGACAGTAAAACTCTCACAAAAGATCAAGTCTAAAAGCAGTGTCTGACAACGTATTTGTAGTTCGTAACGTAATTTGCATACGGAGCTGAAAGTTACTACCTTGCATTCCAAGAATTGTACTGTTAGTCATTTGCTAAAAACACAGCAGAACTTAGAAACGTGTAATGGAAAAATACAAAATGCCTCATTAAAGCTGAATTTGGGTTACTATTAGAAAGCTGAATTTGTGTTACTATTCTCACTTTAAGTATAAGTTAGTTTAATGCTGGACCAAAGAAACGAGAACCTTAAGAGAATATGTTTTATTCCAATCGTTTACAGGACATATGTAACTCATTTCTTATCGTAATATTGACGATTTTTGTCACCTGAGACTTGAGTCCGTCACAGACTTTCTGAACATCTTTCCAGTTTCGGTCCAAATTCTTTCTCTCCGTCTCTGATTCTGTCAATCTGTCGGTCAATTGTCTTCTGATGTAACTCAATTCCTCGTCGTTGCTCCGTTTTTCATTTTGCAGCGGAAAATATCAAGATTACCGGTCAGTATCGGATAAATATCAGAGTAAAACGAGCTGCCTTTTATGAATTAGCGCAATAAATGTACTACATAGGAGGTTTTCACACTGAAAAAATGACGCAACATACCTGCATACATCGTTTCTCTTCCTGTTGGTTCTTGGACTTCAATTGGTCAATCTCCAGTTTCAGTTGAGAATTCTAGTAAAATTAGAATTCAGCTATTCTATTTAAGGATCCCTGAGTCTTGCGTTCTTAGAGCTGATTCAATTGATGTTAGTGAAAACAGAGAACTTGAGCGAATGCACGTTCATTGGATCACCCATCAGTCTGAGAAGTCTTCCTTGAACGAACTGTTCAGCAGTTGGTTTCCTAGTTAATTTCCATTTCAATATCAAACGAATTCAATATCAAACGAATCCTGGTCATTGAGATGGTCACAGACTACTTGAAGTCCTCTCCAGTTGTCCTCCCAACTCTTTCTCCCTTGTTCTGATCTCGTGAATCTCGCAGTTGTGTTATCCAATTCTATCCTGATGCTACGCAGTTCTTCAACATTTCTCTGTTTCTCGTTCTCCAGCTAGAGATACTTAGATCAAGAATAATTGTGATAAAATGAATAGAATGTTCATTTTATACTGGTTTATTCTTTTATACATTTCACATTACGTTTTATACTGGTTCAGTAGCTGGAAACAAATGTAAAAAATAGCCCAAAAAGTTGATCACAAAATGAAAAAAATAAAATAAAAACAACTGCGTTCCAATTTACCGAACTGTTTTTCGCATCAGTTTGAACTGATTTTTAGTTCTTTTAGGTGTCTCATGTGCCACCTCCGAGAGAGTTGCTTCTTTACTTTGGCGAATTATAGATTTATGGGGGTGTCCCAACTCACTTGTACTGTTTGCTCTAGCACTTGTTGTTTCTCACTCTTCAGTTGTTCATTTCCCGTTTCTAGTTCGGAATTCTGGAGAAAATACAATATATTCAATCTTTTCGAGTGATGTTCGTCTTTTTTTGCAGAACTCTACAATCGAATGGAGTTGTGGGAAGCTGACCGAGCAATATATTTTCAACACTGGTTTTTGGTATGAAACAAAGGTGAAATAAGTTGGCCTACGTTCAACTTCAGTAGAGTGTTATATTGAACATTTAAAATATCTTCAGTTGCAAAAATCTTCAATCAGAGTAATGAATAGAGTAACACCTTTGCGTTACCTTTCTTCTGAGCTCTTCGCACAACCGTCTAGCTTCCGTCAATTCTTGTAGATTCCTTGTATTTTCCTTTTCCAGTTTTTCAATTCGAATAGTGTTCTCATCTAGTTTGCTCTGAGGTAGTTGATAAAGTTCATCAAACGTATTTTGTCGTTCACATCGCCTACATGATTGAAACGTTTCTGGTCGAAAATCGGGGGAAAAAAGAAAATGGTGATTTCCGCATCAACATTGATGATGTGATTCTCAGTTTCGCTCTAACTGACCCTGGAGAAAAATAATACATGAAGAACGTGAGAAAGTGTTGTACGGTTTTGATTCGAAAACACGATTGGAACTTCGACAAACGTGTCATTTAAGGTTACATAAATTCATTCATATGCGTCAATTTTCACGAATAATGCAGAATTTGTGTCGAGATGTCACGAAATGAACTGGCAACTAACCTCAGCAACCAGACCCGGGAGGTTCTCCTCCATGTACGTCTTGAAAGCTGTCCGCACATTGTCTGGAGTAATCAATACTCTCAACTCAAAAAATTACGATATAAGTCATCTTAGCTGACCAAATTGCTTTTGTGAAGTTACAACACAATGGACGTGTAGTGAGGAGGATGATTTTGTCTAAAACTATATAATTGCAAACGGAAAATGTTTGATACAACCATGATTTTGTGCCGCAGTGTGGAGAAAGTGCCAGAATAGGGTAAGAATCAAAAAGAAAAAGAGCGGCGCATTGAATACAGTTTTTTCTTTTGTTGACGATCGTAGTCAGCATGCACATTCACTCACCAGTTCGATATGTTTTTCTCACATAATTGGTCACTATTTCCGTTTCTGAAAATAGAGTTATTTTGATTTTGAAGTATAATAAGATTCCAATAATAAATTATGAAACTACTTGGAATTTCGTTCATGTATGGAACAACTTTTGGCCATTGGAATTTTTTTTATATGACTGAAACCAAAAAGTGAAGAATACTTTAAAATCCAAAAAAATTTCAAAACATATTAAGATTCGT
>OZ038437.1:20188364-20225519 GCA_964036275.1 Litoditis marina
GATTGTAGAGTTCTGCAAAAAAAGACGAACATCACTCGAAAAGATTGAATATATTGTATTTTCTCCAGAATTCCGAACTAGAAACGGGAAATGAACAACTGAAGAATGAGAAACAACAAAAGAGTCAGCAAACTGAACAGGTGAGTTGGGACACCCCCATAAATCTATAATTCGCCAAAGTAAAGAAGCAACTCTCTCGGAGGTGGCACATGAGACACCTAAAAGAACTAAAAATCAGTTCAAACTGATGCGAAAAAAAGTTCGGTAAATTGGAACGCAGTTGTTTTTATTTTATTTTTTTCATTTTGTGATCAACTTTTTGGACTATTTTGAACATTTGTTCCAGCTACTAAACCAGTATAAAACGTAATGTGAAGTGTATAAAAGAATAAACCACTATAAAAAGTACATTCTACTTATTTTATCACAATTATTCTTGATCTAAGTATCTCTAGCTGGAGAATGAAAAACAGAGAAATGTTGAAGAACTGCGTAGCATCAGGATAGAATTGGATAACACAACTGCGAGATTCACGAGATCAGAACAAGGGAGAAAGAGTTCGGAGGACAACTGGAGAGGACTTCAAGTAGTCTGTGACCATCTCAATGACCAGGTGACTGAATTCGTTTGATATTGAAACGAACATTAACTAGGAAACCAACTGCTGAACAGTTCGTTCAAGGAAGATTTCTCAGACTGATGGGTGATCCAATGAACGTGCTTTCGCTCAAGTTCTCTTTTTTCACTAACATCAATTGAATCAGCTCTAAGAATGCAAGACTCAGGGATTCTTAAATAGAATAGCTGAATTCTAACTTTACTAGAATTCTCAACTGAAACTGGAGATTGACCAATTGAAGTCCAAGAACCAACAGGAAGAGAAACGATGTATGCAGGTATGTTGCGTGGTTTTTTCAGTGTGAAAACCTCCTATTTAGTACACTTATTGCGCTAATTCATGAAAGGAAGCTCGTTTTACTTTGATATTCCTCCAATACTGACCGGTAATCTTGATATTTTCCGCTGCAAAATGAAAAACGGAGCAACGACGAGGAATTGAGTTACATCAGAAGACAATTGACCGACAGATTGACCGAATCAGAGACGGAGAGAAAGAATTTGGACCGAAATTGGAAAGATGTTCAGAAAGTCTGTGACGAACTCAAGTCTCAGGTGACAAAAGTCGTTAATATTACGATAAGAAATGACTTAGATGTGTAGAAATATTTGACGTCAACTTTGCACTTTTCAAATATGACGTCATCGGGTCTCCACGTAATCACGTAATCAAATAATTGACTAGTGTGTGAATAATAACTATTTATATGCATTAAATAAAAGTTTAAAAGCTAAGATAAACGAATTAGAGCAAGAAAAATGTACCGAATGTGTCTTTCCCGCGCGCGGGGTAAGCTTTACCCGCCCCACGATTTTGGAGAGGTGCGGGAAAAATTCTCTAGCCCGCGGGGCCCCGCGGGAGATGCGAAATTACCCCGCGAAAGTTGTGGATACCGATTTTGGAGAACATTGAAACCTGTCTGCCCATGGCATGCCCAAAAGTTGCCCATGACTTGACGACAAAATTTTTTTTGGCAGTGCCCGGTACATGCCATGGGCACCCCTGACCAAAAGCTGCCCGAAAACTGCCAGAAAGTGCGTAGGGGCACTGACCTGCTCAGAACGCTTTTTTACCATAACATTATTGAAAACTAATTTAAAACAACCAGAACATAATATGTATGATCGCCAAAGCCACTGAGAGTGGCAAAACAACAATAGGCTAAACAAAAAGCTCATAATTAGCAAATTTTAAAATCTGAAAACTGCACAGCACAAAACCAAATTCAGCATGGAAGATGACATTCGAACATCGAACACATAAGAGTAACATGGCACAGACTAGAAAAGCGTGTTCTGGGGCAAACTTTTCACGCAAAATTTAACGTGGTGGAGCAAAGTGGTAGATTATTTTGAACATAGTTTGATCAAAATTGATGGCGTTTAACAGTTAAACTTCATCTTCCTTTGAATTGGTCAAATTAAATGAACTCACTTGAAAATGAGAGAGGAACTTCGGCTGTTCACCCGTTTGGAACTACATCCATCTATCTGTAAGGAGTTATATAATCAATAAACAATTAGTGCACAATAGAATATTCAAACCAGAAAGAGCTTTCACACTTCCAATTGAATACACCCGTCAAGCGTCAATCCTCACCCATACTGATGAATGAAAATGAAATCTAATGGAGTATGTAGATCAACTTAATCCTCAATCACGTTTTTTATTCTGAACCACGTCAACTACAGAGAATTCGGAACCGACTGTCAATGTTCCTTCATCGATTCTTCAACTAGACAACAAGTAATTATCCAAAATGCCATAGGGAACTTATATTGCAATTATTCCTCTCTCTCTTCTATATATTGGGCAAGCTGAAGATAATAGATCTTGTTTCCACCGGAAACTTATCAGAAGAATGTCGACTGAGAACTATGTACATTAAGCCTGATGGGGGAATACAAAAACAAGATTTTTACGACAGTTACACCTTACTGGCGTTTTGATGGCATGCTCAAGCATGTTAGCAGCCGGCTGACTACACCCAACATTTGTAAGAATGAGGTGATTTAACGCTAATTCTTCCTGACTAAAACGGCTTAAGGGACCTCAGTGATGTATAAAAATCTGATATCCGAGATAACCGAACCAGAGCAGCCACATAGTGTATGATCACTTTTAGATCTCGGTTCTTTACCGCAAAACAAAAACATGACACTTCGCATTTGGAACCACTGCGCTCATTCGCTGATTAGCCAACAAATGACGCCTCGTTCCAACATTTGTAATCAACGGACTCACGAAAGTTCAACTCAAGACAACTGAAATTATGCAGCTCGACTCATTTAGTTTAATTTTGAAACTCGTCAAGAACCCATCGCCATCGATCCAGGATTCCACCACGAAGCAGCGAAGGTAGAGCTGCCCAGCAGCTCAAATACCAGCACGAACCTATCTGTAACGGATGTAACTCAAAACTAATAGCATGTAAAGAATAAAAGAATCATATTATCATAAGTAAAATAGTTGAATGTCAGTCTTGATAATAAGAGGATGAAGTAACTCTTAAAATGAGTACACGATTCAAGTTAAGACGAACTTCTTCCTTCTATCATCTTTTCAATCGTTTTCGCTTCAAACATGATCATGAGGCCCAGGAAAATAGTAGAAACAAGTAAGGGCCAACGCCACTTCGAGTTTGAGAGAGTATTTTACCTACTATTATCACACACTGTATTCTAGCAAGAAACGCACGTATTTGGGAAATTACAAAAAGCGAATGAACAGCCCGTTAATTTTATATGAATCCCTTTTGAAAACCTAAGCAATCTGAAATTCAAAATACACATTTCCTAAAAAACCCTCTTGTTCTGTTTTGTCAAGCACTGTCTGCCCTCCCCTGAGCGAAAGTGTTATGCCCTTCACAAAGCTGGCAGATATTCAAATTAAGAGAGACAACCAAGGAAAACGGTTACCAACAGCCATGGACCCATTCAAACCACAAACCAATGAGGTAAGACTATCTTACTGGTCTACGATCTTACGAAAAGTCGCCCGTTTCATCCCAGATTCGGACAGTTCGTGTATTTGCATCAAGAATAGCCCACCTCTCCGATTTTGACGGAAAAGTACCCCTTTTTTTAGTTAGATTATGAAAGTAAGGGGAAAATATAGGAAAAATGATGAAAACCAATGTTTCGATAAAGAGTAATATTTCAATTCGACGTGAAAGATAAAAATTGGTGTCAACATGCACCCGCTTTGTCTGAAGGAAATTTCACCAAGCCCATGTCCCATGCCACAACTCCGCTTCAAATCAAAATTTCAAAGTATAGTAGCCAAAGTACTAACTAACCGATTTTCACTAAGATTGTTTGTCGCTGGTGCCACGTGCTACTTCACCTTCACCACAGACAATCCGTCTAAATTGCCGGACATCCACAACAGCCATCCTCGCTCACCTAAAAAAACAAATGTTGCCTGACGTGCCGGATATAGTACGAAATAGAATAAGAACTGATGTCGCGTTAAATAACAGAGAGGGAAAATCAAGTAACTCCGATCACTTCACACTACATAGTTAGTTGGACTTCTCTGGCAGAACAGAGAAAAAAATTTCACTGAAATTTCGGAGAGAAAGTAGGGGGAGAATCGGGGTAGAGCAGGGAAAATTCAGGGTGATTTCCCGGTAATTTCCCAGCACTTATCTTGAAATTTTTGGCCGAGAAATATCGGAGGTATTTCAGGGATATGTACGGGATATTATAGGGTAATCTTTAGCAGGGATATGGCGGGGAAGAAACAGAGATATAGCGTGCGGCGCACCAGAGTAGCTGGCTCGATCAGCTGTTCTGCACACATTGGAGCCAACCCGTACTAGCTACGGCGCACCGCCAGACGTGGCTGGGCGCCGTTTCTTGTTTCACTCTGAGTTTGAAATCATATATTGTAAGATTTATAATGGAAGAGTACTTAATTATTAACTGTAAGGTTAATATGAAGTTAAACCCTACAAAATGTTTTTGATATTATCTTTTAGATAATGAAAAAACTTTTTTATCTAAAATATCCGTTTATACTCTGTTCTAAAGCAACCCGTAATTTCTCTCTTTCCTCACTGAGATTTCTCTGATTTCACCCAGAAATTCCTCTGTTTTATCCCTGTTTTAGCAGGGGCCAGACCGCGGTTTGGCCCCTGCTAAAACAGGGGTGGTTTCGGGGTGAAACAGAGAAATGTCAGGGGCGAACAGAATCCAGTGTATTCTAGTGTAGGTGCAAAATCATTATATTGTCCATTTTAAAGCAGGTAAAATAAATCTAAAATATTGTGAGCCAGCAGCGCTAAGAAGAGAAGAAAACAAGAAATCGGATCCAAATGATTCATTAGAAAATCTAAAACGTTATGCTCATTATTCATTCAAATGTATTTTACACTAAAGGACCCATTAACATCAGGGATCTCTATTAAAAAAAACTCCTCCAAACAATCTAGCAGTCACTTAACGACAATTCAACAAAAAAAACAGTGTGAAACACAGTAAAATACACAATAAATAAAAAATAAATGAATAAATTAATCTGGAACTAATTTTTTACTGCCCTACGTGCGCCCCCGCGAAACGCCGTTAAACAGAGTACGCAGCGCATCGGACATGCGTTGGAAGTAATTTGCCCGAAAAATGCCAGAAATTTTTCAACTTTCTGGCAAGCCATGGGCAGCAGATTCTCAGAGAAGAGCCTCCCGCAGCTCCCGCGGGGTCCCGCGGGAGGTCGCGGGAGCACCCCGCAAAAGTTGTGGATACGGCCACTGTAAACGATTGGAAGAAAACATATTCTCTTAAGAAAAACATATTCTCTTAAGGTTCTCGTTTCTTTGCTCCAGCATTAAACTAACTTATACTTGAAGTGTCACGCAAATTCAGCTTTGTAATGAGGCATTTTGTTTTTTCCATTACACGTTTCTAAGTTCTGCTGTGTTTTTAGCAAATGACTAACAGTATATTTCTTGGAATGCAAGGTAATAATAATAATAATAATGATAATAATAATGTTTATTCGCGATTGACTTTCAGCTCCGTATGCGAATTACGTTACGAACTACAAATACATTGTCAGACACTGCTTTTAGACTTGATGTTTTGTGAGAGTTTTACTGTCTTCAGAATGCAAAACTGCAAGAGGAAAACGTTCTTTTGAAACAAAAAGAAGAAGAGAAAAAACAACAAATGGCACAGGTGAAACACCAATATTCTCTACATATTTGGAAAGAATGAACTAGTTGTCTCGTAGATCGGTGTTCCAATGTACGAATTATCTCATTTTGAGAAATATATTACGCGACCTTCACAACATTAGTACTTTTCTCGAGTCAGCATCCAAAAATAGCAGCAAGAAATTCTAGGTGAAGAACATTTTTTTCTAAAATTTTCAATGTTTTGAATTTGGAGGGTTGCTGAAAAGTCTTAGATTGTGGAGTGTCTCATGCTATCACGAAGAAATAGATGAAAACATTGAAAAAAGTCATTTCTCTCTAAATATGTTTTTATTCATACTCAAGTTACAGCTTGTTCTGGAAACGTTTCTCTTTCAGATACTCGCGGATTTGGAGGGTGAAACAGAGCACTTCAAGCAAAGGTGGACTGAACTTCAAGAAAAATACAACAGACTCGAGCAACTTGTGAGTTGCAACGGGTGACGAGACGAAGCAAAGCATGAAGTTTGGATCTGACATTACATTTGTCAATTATTCTAAGCCTTCCATATAAAAAACGTTAGATATGGGTTTTTCCGGCTGTAAATCACCTAACAACAGTAGTTTTCGGGAAAATTGAAAGAAAAAATCAAGTCGATGTGGACTGCGAACAAATGTAAAATCGAAGCGAATTATTTCAGAACGAAAATCTACACAATGATATCCAATCTTCGAAAGTTGAGAGCGAAATGCAAAGAGAACAGGCAAGGACCTTTTTTTGGATTCAAACGTAACATGTCCCCAGCGACTGATAATATTTGAAAGTTTCAAATGTGTATGGCAGTTCACATCTAAAAGAATTTTCAGTTTGAGAATGAGAAAAAAGAAATGGTCAGTGAGAAAAACGAAGCTCAAGAACAATTGAACCGAATTTCCGGAAAGTTTGCGAGAATCAATCATGAACTGAGGGAAATGAAGAGAAAATGGATGGAAGTCCGTGCAACAGACGGTTTCGAGTCGAAGGAAAAGGTATGCGAAACAACAAAGCAAATCATTCTTGCATAAATTGGTTGGTTTTTATTGCCAACCTAAAACTACGGTGTGTGTGTCATAGTCTGTTCCTGTAACGTTTACGACACGGTTTTTAATTCCTGCAAATCTTGCTAGGGAACAACAACGTTTTTACCGTAACGCAACTAGTCTAGGTTATTTGGTTTTTCTGTCAATAGCGACATACAGCTATTTATGATGAACTGGTGAGTAGTTTTGTCGCAACACTTTATCACACTCGAGTTTCTTTAAAGCGACATTGCACTTTTTGGGGTTTACGACGAGAGCTTTCAGTTTTGTTCACTTTGTAACACGAAAAGAGTATAGTGATTAGTATTTTTGATTATCTTGAATACCTTATCATTTTTTAGGCTTTTGATGAGTCGAACGACACCGCACGTGACGAGTGTATTCTGAAGTTTGAAATGGATTCGTTCCAGCTACTTTTCAATGAAACTCAAATGGTACGTCATTGAGTTTTCACTGGGATAATTTCACAGATTTAAATGCTGAGTGCCTTCAATGGAACTGTTTTTTTTTTCTGAGCGAAATTGAAACGACAATTTTAAACAGTTTAATAGTGATCATAAACATACTTAACCTTATTGTTCCAGAAAATTTCCGAGTTGGGTAAGAAGAGTTTCTCCACGCGAAATAATAAGTTGAGAAAGGAACTGAACCAGAAGATTTCTCCCGCCACCGAAATTTCATGTGAAGTTGAAGACGAAGTTGTGACCGTTTTGAAAAGGGAAGGAGAAAAACTACAGGTCGAACTTAAATTCTCTCCCTATTTCCAAAACCAGTAGTGCCCAAACTGAACTAAGGCACGTAAACAGTCATCATTTTCCTAACAAGGGGATGGCCTCATCAATATCGTCCAGATCTATGCTCTGGTCGCGATGACCGGAATATGTTCATCATATATACACTGTAGCCCAGTAGGTTGTTATCATCGATGAACTTTCTTAATAATGCCATCACGGCTTTCAAACTCAATGTGTGATTTAGGAACACTTGAACTCAGCGAGTGTGTGTTCTTTCTCTGCTTCTCTTCCTCTTTAAATTTATAAGCTATGAACATTACCTCGTTTCAGACTGTTTTAGAAGATCTGTTGTCCATAGAAACTGAATTTCCATCAGCATCTTCGAATCTACGAAACGACCACGGAGATGCGAACCTCCTCGATTGACTGTGAATACCGACTCACACGATGATGATATGTGATGTGTTTTGTACCTTTTTGTTCTGGGATAGAAATTGGGTTTTTCTTCGAGTTCGATGTAAATTCGCAGTCATTTTCCTGGCAAATCTTCGTAGTATTCAGAACCTCGAAAGAAACTGTAGGAAACAAGAACAATTCCTTGCAAAAAATGTCTCACAATGACTAAAATGATTTGCCCTAGTGTGAGAGTTAAGACCGTTTTTTTTTCTTTTCTATTTTTCATTGTAACAATGTCTCATTTCAATGTACCTTTTCCAAAGTTCAATGTAATATTGTTCCGATGCATTTGATCCACCCATTCATACCACAGTTTTAAACGTAAAAAATTAATTCTTTAGTTCAAAAGGTGTAATAGAATAGAATAGAGGAGAATGTCACGTGTTAATAGAATAGAATAGAGGAGAATGTCACGTGTTCGTCCCTAGTAACATTGTGGCACCCCAATTATGTGATAATTAAAATCGCTTTCGTTCTTTCCAATGTCCTCGCTGAGAATCACAGAAGTGACGTGGTTATTGTCCTAAGCTTCGCTTAGCGAGAGTGGTGCCTCAGCCAAAATGAAACTAGTTGTGGAATAAGTGCGGGGTCAGTTGATGAGAGAAGTGTTGTCAGATAGGGTTTATCAAACGATGAGAATAGACATTAAAAGTGGAGTCGTGGGGTCGGAACCGAGCGCGATGCGTCGCAAAACCCTCTCTGCCCTTGCTTGTGTCTTGTCGGGGGCGGTGCCTGGAAGTAAAACATAAGTCTGCGAACAACTGTATTGATCACAGGAACTTCTAGATCATTTCTAAGTCAGAAGAGGGACAGAGGGAGTTTATCAACTAGGTTACCTGAGTTACCGGTCAATATAAGTGATCGGTTATGAACCATCACCTACAACTTGAATACTCTAACTGTCCCTAGTTCATCTGTTTATTAGTTTGCTTTCTTCATTCTAAGTGTTCATGTTAGGAGAAATGACAACATAGGTGAAAAGTACTAGACCATAGTTATTAGAGGCTTTATCTAGAGGACAAATGACAAAGCTACTCTGTGAATCAATAGTTGCTGTATCGATTTGAATTATAGGTTGGTAACGTTTTTCATTGAAATATGGACCAACGAATTTATTTATCTCTGAATGTTTTGAAAAGATAATCATCAAAATTGCGATTAATCGTATAATTAGCTTTTAAAGAATAAATAACCGTGTGAAAACTTTCTTCAAAACTGTCAGCTAATATCTGTTTACCGATTAGGGGGGTAGTTCTTAACTTAGTACCTTTTCGCATTATAGTTTTTAGGTTGATATTTTCAACAATATTCAATTCGCCCGTAACTATGTGATCATGGTGAGGATCCTTAAACTGAAGGTGTTCGTTACAACAACAATCATACTCAATCATTTTAACTTTATCTTTATTAGAGACATTCTTCAGTAGTTTAGTATAACTGAAAATTCTAGAAGAGCAAGGTGGATTCAACTTGAGAATAGGCCTATAGAGTAGATATTTGAAACTGGGATCTTTTTCAAGGATATTGAAAAGATTTATTGTATCTCTACTATGAATGAATGAATTTATTACGCAAACGAAGCGTGTGATAAGATAGATTGATAAAATGGAAAACATTGTTGAGATTGCAAAGACAGTATGGTATGGTTGAAACGCGGAAAGATATTACAACAAATTGGAGGCAAATCTACACGGAAGCGAAAACATAGGTAATTAGTAAAAAGTGGGGGAACCAACAAATGTGTGAGTTGTGTTCGGTTCGACTCGATATCAGCAAAAAGTGAACGATAAGAATTTCTGTGATACTGTAGCAGAAATATTCTGCAAAAATAGAACAATACAAATGTTGCACAATGGTTCACGAAGCCCGCATGATATTGCAGAAATTGCCGAAGGGTTTTTCATGTGTACTTTCACGACATGCGTGCGTTGTGAACTATTGTGCAACATTTGTATCGTTCTATCTTTGCAGAATACTTCTGCTACAGTATCACAGCAATTCGTATCGTTCACTTTTTGATGATATCGAGGTCGAACCAAACACAACTCACACATTTGTTGGTTTTCCCACCCTTTACTAATTGTCCTTTTTTTGCTAGTTGTACTCCTACAACTTCATATTTTGCCTATTCACAGAGTGGGATCGGGTGAACTCATTATATATCTATGGAAATCTCAGTTTTGTGTGTGCACGAAGCCGAATACAAACCATAAAATTGCTGGTGTTGTAATATAATGCAGATTGCTGGCCCTGTGACTATCAACAGTTGAACAAAAACGCTAAACGTTCCGATTGACATGTACACCGCTTTTGGCGGCGATAAGCGAACGGGATTGGCGCCATTGATAAATCTACAATTAGAGACACCAACTCACTTACAATATAGCCATTATTTCCAATACCACATCAAAAACCTTCATGTTGAAACTTTCTTGCTTTTCGCTCCAGCGTCAATTAGCACACGCGTCTGGCGCCAGAACGAAACGACGTTTTCTAGGTTTTTGAGCTACCAGTACACACTACATGTGTCAATTACTGAATGGAGCAATATTCAAACTATTCAATTGTCAGTTTCGTGTGTTTCTGTTTTGGCGCCATTTGGCGTCTGTTCCGAGCCGGAAGATAAAATTCAATTTTGAGTTTGTGAATCTATATTTCACATTGAAATATTCAATATCTGTTAACTTGAAACAGTTTGATTGACGATAACTGATATTTTTCCAACTTTGGCGCCAATTGGCGCAAGCGCACATTTCCAACAAAACTTTTTTGATTTTCAGATTGAGCATCTTACTTGCCATGTGATAATTATTGAGTGTACCGGATTTCAGACGATTCCATTGACGCTGTCGTGAGTTTGGATTTTAGCGCCATCTGGCGCCTGGTCCGAGCGCCAGAAGAAAAGTTTTGGAAAAAGACTTTAACAGTTTTCACCAAATTATTCAGTTTCTATTAGTGTTTAACATTTTAGTTGACGATAAATAGTGTTTTGCCGTTTTCGGCGCCTATTGGCGCTCGCGCCCGGCGCCAATGAGGAGCTATACATCTCATATCTGGCGCGACGGGCTAAATTTTGCATTAGAACTCATGTTTCAAATTTCAGCTAAATCGGTTCAATAGTTCTTCCAATAGTCGTTTTTGGCGCCTAGTGGCGCCCGCGCCCGGCGCCAAAGATCAGATATACATTTAATACTTGGCGCGACTAGCTAACTTTGGCCATAGAATAGATGTTTTAAATTTCAGCCAATTGGTTCAGTTTTTTCACTACGATGCGGACAGAATTCCGTGAGGGAGGAGGGACGAGGGACAAGGGACGAATTACGGCGGAACTTTTCAACAACGACACGAAACCATAACTCAGGCGAAAACAATCCGATTTGGCTGAAATTTTCACACAATGTTCAATCCGTGATTCTCTAACGTTCTCTTTTTTTAGTTTTCAAAAAATGATTATATTCGAAGCTTTTTGTTAATTGAAAGGTAAAAACGAGTCCACAATGGTAAAACCAAAGACAACTCACGCAGAGCGCTTCGCGCTATGCGCGATATACAGTACAAGAATGGATAATATGGCAATAGTTACATCGTAAACAGTCAGTCAATACAGTACATATGTCACAATATTATGTTATTTTCCGTTTTAGCCCAGCAACTGAAAATGGCGAAGTCTTCTTTTTACTTAGTTTCAAGTATTTTGAGCCTGCTCGCACAGAGAAAAATTGCTGACGCAACTTTGTTTTTGGTATTGAAAAGTCAGTTTTGATATTGATCTTCTAGTTCTGGAGTTTGAAAAAGTATAAAAGTTTGAAGGTTTCAAGCCTATCTGACCAGTTGAAATTTTGTGCACCATGACCAGATCAAATTTATCTCTACGACTGAGGAGAGATGTCAGGCCAAGTATTCTATTACTATTATATATTTTGTTATAGTTCATTTTATCAGAGATAGTACCAAAATAAGGTAGTTTTGTGTTACGAAAAAGTTGGGTGGCTATTTTGTTATCAGAACTGGGAGTGAAATGGAATTTGCAAAGTAAGCAGAATAACTCAAACATGTATTTTCTATCGAAGGGGAAGTCGGCGTCTATATAACGTAAATATGAAAACTGTAAACGTAAGTATCTAACTCACCTTTTAAGGAGCCCAAAGTTGAAAAACGAGAGCGGATTCATCGATTTTTCGGGTTCCATAGGAGGCATCATCATCTTCGAGGGTTCAGAGCTAGTCAAAATGTTCGGCAGTTTAGGACCAGACTTCGCCATTGTCATAGCAGGAATCGGCATTACCAAAGGTGGCTTTGGCATAGACAGCACAGACCTATAATACTACGAAATTGAGTTCCTGTGATGCTAGATAAAAAGAGTTTGGTCCCGGTTCCGGACTCCACTCACCAAATACCTATCAAAAACTCTACAAACCGAGATGAAGCCGAACCGATCAGAGTGATCAATGCTAGAATGGTTTTGTTTGGTTTTCACCCAACTAACTGGTCAGGGAAGAAATTCCACGAAGATGGCTCCAATATTCGCAAAAGTAGGGAGACTTCTTCTAATCGCCTTTCTCCGAGCTACAAACTCTCAGATTGACTGGCTGTGGCTAGGAGTCGACGCTCTACCTCAGCCGCATGCAATTTGAGCGACCTAAAAGCGCAAATGATAAAGCACACACCGCGAAGTGTCATCTTGATAGCCAAGCTAAAAAATGTATGAACAACAAATTTGTCCTATGTTTAGAATAGATAAGAATAGAATAGAATAGAATAGATTTATTCAACATGTGACTTTCCACATTTTGAACTGTGGAAAGTCACATGTTGAATAAATCTATTCTAAAAATCTAAAAAATAAATCTAAAAGTTTGTGTAGCGTTCGGGAACGGCAAGAAAACAGCTGAATAGAACTGAATATTCGTAGAAGAGAAGTCGAAAAAACTCACTACAGAGTCACTGAGCTCTGTGTGGATGTGAATCGAAGTGCCTTCTTCTCCACCTGACCAGCCTCCAATTTCTCCTGTAGAACATTCTTCTCCTCCTGAGACTCCTCCAGCGCATGTTTCAGCTCTGTTAGCTGCAGCTGCAGGGGCTCCTCGGACGGTCTAAAACGATTAATTTGAAATATTGTAACACATTGCAGTATGAATTCAGCATACGCAAAAATGTCCTACCAGCCGGAAAAGCACAAAATTGATTTTTTTCTGCAGAGTGTTTTGTGAGGTAGGCACACCTGACTTTGCCACATCATTAATGATATTCTTGACAGTCATACGAAGTTATGAACGAATTACTCACTTCATGCGCATGTGTTATGAGCAAAAAACCAATCTCTTTTGCACTGGCTTGTTTTCCTCCTCTCTGCGGTCAGGACTACGATGCACGACGTGACGGAAACTCTCCCGTTCCTCGTCTCCACGGCCGGGACTTCAGTAACGTTGGCTGGGACGAACGGGACTGAGCTGTCTAGATCCATCGTGAGACTGCCTTCCCGCCCACATACTGAAAATACACTCAAACAAGCGGTTCAATGTCCTGAAACAACGAAAACAAGGCGAAACGCAAAGCAAGCTCTGAAAAAGTACACAAAAAAGAAACCAGCTCACCTCCAATCATCGTGAGGCCTTCGGTCCCGCCCATGATAACCGTTTAAACTGACATCGTAACTCCATTCAGTAACGATTCGTGTCTTAAATTAATTACTTTACTGAGATTCAATTCCGCTACTTGTTTGTGCCGGATCTGTAGTCACAATCACAGCAGCCATAATTTCGTTGGTCGTACTTTTCGCAATCGCAGCGAAACAGGGGCATAATAATAATGTACTTTATATCTCAGTTATTCAATGAAAGATAGGAGGCTCGTTCTGCATCTGACAAATTTTCGCGAACCATAGTGTTGCACGATGCACATTTCTACCACCACTAGCACCCGTTATTACGTCGACTAAGAAATAAAACCATTCACGAAAGGCACACCGCCGCAAAACCCAAAGTTATCGTACTCTGATTAGATAACGTTTAAAATTAATTACAACAATGAAACGTGACATATCCACCTCGGAACACAGCAGAACCCACAGCTACCGTACTCCAACCAGATGACGTCATATTTGTTTGCAGACGAACCTTCGCCGCCTGTGCTCTGATATCGACTACTCCATCGGTTCTTCTTCCAATTTGCGTCGGAGCGAAAACGTTTGTTCTCGCCATTCTGATCCGACTGTTTCAAGGTACGTGTAAATTGATTTTGAACAAAAAATCTCAAACATTTTGTGAAGTTCGCGGACACAAATAAACAGTGTATACTGTTGGTCAATGGCACAGTCACATGAAACATGTTGAACACAGCATAACTCGAAAACGTGCAATGACAAAGTGCACGATACCGTATTAGGTTGCTAACGTTACGTGACTATTCATTTTACTCCTGTATATGTATGAATAGAGAAAATGGGGTCCAAACTTGAGTACTCATGTGTATTCCGGTTATTTGATCTCAACCCTGCGTCTCATCGAAACGTATGCTGTTTCTATGCTCTACAATTTCTCGGGATCCGAGTCTGACGAAATTGAAGGGCAACGCGAGAGACGCAGGGTGAAAAGGTGTAAGGATGTTCTAGAAAAAGAAGAACACAAGACTGAAGTTTCACAGAAAGTTTAGAGTTATGAGTAAAAATGCTAGAAGATCCCGGCTCCTTCATCCCATCCTGCGTCTCTCGCATTGCCTCACTATTTCTCGTCTCTCACATCACAGCGGGATGAAAGAGCGAAGAAACAGCGTATGTTTGAGGAGACGCAGAATGGGGTGAGAGGTGTAGGAATGTTCTAGCACGCGTACTCTAATAGTTCTTTCAGTTCACATAGGACACGGTTAAATATTTGGCTAAAGTAACCTTTTGACAGGATTTGCCTTGGCGGCAATTGTTCCTTATGCGTGTAAACCATCATTTTTTTCGCCATTCAGTCACAGTGCGATTTCAACTAATGTATTCGCTCATCTACAGGTAAGTAAGCCCCCTTTGTACACTTTCTATCATCGGACTAAAGTCGTGTGTAAGAACATATGACCATTATCATGCCGGATTGCACCCCGTTTCTGACGAAACAGGGAAGAAATAGCAGCACGTTTCATGTAGATTGAAGCCTTTCATTGCAAACCGAGCTTTATCACAGCAAGATTGCGGAACACACTCTGAATCGGAATGAAGGACTATGAGCATTTTACCATATCAGGAATATCTAATATTCATTGATTGAAAGATCATTCTTAATTATCGATTGATTGTAGATCGCAGCGTTCTTCACTTTCCCCATCTGCGGTCTCCTCGCCTGGTCCTCTCTCGGTTGGCACTCTGCCCATTACGGACCAGCCATCTTCACGTTCATAGTCTACGTCATATTTCTGTGTATTCACTTCGATGAGGAGTTCAAGGACAAGGCCTCCGAGTACGGTATCATGGATGTGAGTACGGTAGAGGTACGGTAGGGGTACGGTAGGGGTACGGTAGGGGTACGGTAGGGGTACGGTAGGGGTACGATATCATGGATGTGAGCAAGGTAGATCAGAGGGTTACAGCAACACAGATTATTTCATTAGATAATTTGTTTATAGAGACTTGTCAGCTCAAATTTTGGCAAATTGATTCGAAAATCGAGAGTAAAATGTATTCCAAGTGATGAAAAAGTGTTGTTACCCAATTGGAGATTGTCGTATAAGCATTAGTATGTTCGTACGTATGGGGGTGACAATTATGTGTTCACATTGATCCCAGTCCACAGATAACTCGCCGAGCTACGGAAATACAAAGAGATCAAACAGCGGAGCATCTTCGTGTTCAGAATATAGTACACTTTAGCCTCGCCTTTGGCAACGAATGTTGTCATTTTTTGTGGAATAAACTAATACTTCTTGTTGATTAATCTCATTTGCAGGCTCTGTGCAACAACGAGAGATCCCGTTCTCGACTGTTGAATCTGCATCTTCCATATCTGTCCATCTATCAGGTTTGTCTGCCAAAATTGATAAGTGAAAGGTGCATTCAATCATGAAACATGCTCATTTATTTACACGTTTCTATGGCTGATGAATTTCATACGTTTTTAGGACAAAGGATATACGCCTGTGGTGAGTTTTACGACATTTTCGAAATGCTCAAGTTGGGTTAAGTTGAGCTCGTACATGGTTCAATAATATTATCTCAAGAAAAATAGTCAATTTCCAGTACAAACACATTTCTTCATAATTCTGCTTGTTTTAGGACGTGAAAGTTTGGTCGAGTTTCCTGGGTGCGTTCGGATACTTCACAGCACTCCAACTATATCTACAGTTTGGACCGACGTTTCTGGATAATGTGGGAAGGAGGGCGTAGTTCAAACTGGGGGCCATATAAAAGATAGACTATGCAACCATTTCAGTTTTTCGTCACGTTTCAAATATACCTCGACAGAAATGAAGATCTATAAACGTAGTTAGGAAAAACATCAGAAACAAACTCGTCATGAGGAAAAAGGCTCAGGAGCTGCTCCGGCAGCACTAATTTGTCTATCATATGACTACGACCGATTCTCTACCAAAGAGCATAGAAAACTGAGAATATATGATTTTTAAAAGTAGTTCAATTAATAGAATGAAAACTTTTGCAGGTAGTTGGCCACTCGCAAGTATCCACCGGTTTCATGTTGATGATTCCGCCTTTTTGCAATCTCCTGATCAGCTTTTTGTGCTATGGACTGTTCCCAAGATTGGCGTCAGTTTCAATTTATTTGTACGTTTGGTCGCGTTTTTTCTGAATAAGTGAATATGTCTTCTTAACTTCGACAGTATATAGAAAAACTCCTACAGCTTTTTGTGTTTTTTCGTGCGACCACTACGGAATGTAACACATAGAAAAGAAAGACACAACTATTTTTTTAAATATAACTTTATAGGCAATAGGATGCAGGTATATGAAAACCATTAGTTCATCTAAGAAAGTTGAAAAAATTCTCGACATAACTATGCATTACTTTGTACATTCTTGAAGTCGAATATATTTTACTTACTTTTTGTTTCAATCTTTCAATCAAATTTTGTTGTTTTATGTTAACAACAGACAAACAACAACAGGTTCTCTGGAGATAAGATGAAAACAAATAATGTATTTGAATATAACTTTGTGGTAAATGAATTAGAGGTATATGAAAACTCAAATAATTACCATCACCTATTTTATTATTACGTGTTCTGAATCGACAAGAACACAATTTTTTATTTTACAAACTTGATTTTGGTTTTTTTAAAGAAAAACGATCATGTGGACAAATCCCGTGTCAACGGTCCTTTGAATTGCAATTGAAAAATTGTCTTGCAGTTTAGAGGACGGAACCGTTGCGATTGGACCGTCATACTCGTCCTTCAAGTAAACAAACAACAAATAAACAACAAAAACAATTCCAGGAACACGGTGGCCAACAAAATGCGTGTGCTCAATACGTTGGGGACCGTGCAACCGGGGGTCCTTCTCATGCTGATTGGACTGTTCGACGCCGACACACAACCCGCTTCGGTTACGGTACGAGTTATAGACATCCAAAATTGGATAGACAGATTTATTCAAGTATATAAAGACAATTTTGGTCCAATCACAACGCTTCAGTCCTTCGAACTGCAATACATTTCCAATTGTAGTTTGAAGGACCGTTGCACGGGATTGGTCCACATAATCGTCCTTCTTTAAACACGTGATTTTCCACATTGTTGGACGTGGCATCAGAGGTACCAAGGTACAAGACGTACAAGTACATACTACAGAAAACGTGCATCACTGCACAAAGTTATGCATCATTGGTGAGTTCGATAGTTGCCACAAAAACATTATTATTAATGATATTATTATTTCCATTAATTTTACCGTTTCATATTCTTCTATTTACGCGTACCTCAACGGCTTTTGGATGTGACACGTCAAGTAACGCTTACTATAACTTGACGCAAATTTTTCCACACCATAATCATGTGCTCTCACGTATAGTTCGTTTCACCAAACAATGTACCTTTACAAACAAAACACGTAACCAAACGATATCACGTGATTCTCTATTTCCTTCAGGTGATGTACTTGCCGAAAAAAAAATATTCTTCATTTAATTTTAATTATATAATCTACCACCCAGGCCCTCTACATCGTTCCCTACTGGGTTTCTGTTCGTGCGGCTTTTTCTTACGCGCGCTCACGTCAACTAACGTATACTTTTACAAACCGTAACGTGTTTTACACTCATTCATCACGTTTTCAACACGTGATCTAACGTGTTTTTTCAAGGCCCTCTACATAGTTGCCTCCTCCCTGCTGGGTTTCTGTTCGTGCGGCTTCTTCCGGATGGTGCAGCTCCTCTCGGGGGAGTACCACCTCTTCCTTCTGTTGAACCTCAGCCTCGTCAATATGGCATCCATGTTCCTCACGTCACTTCTCAATGTACTCATCGCCAAGAACAACGAGTACAGTATGTTTATTGATTAGCTTATAGAGTATTATCGATTATTCTATCGAAGTATTGCTTTCGCACCGGCATAGACAGGAAATAATATGGAAATAGATGCTGGTGGTTCAGTGGTCCTGTCTACACCGGGCGAGGACTATACTTGCCACTAATATTGTTTAAGAACAAATATAATATAACAAGTTTTCAACAATAGTTTACCCTTTGACTACGCACGACTTACTGTGGCGTACGTAGTTATTGAATCGTACAAAACTATACAAAACACTTTTGAATAACATGTTTCATATACAAAATAAATACACGAATACAATAATAAAACAGAAAGGTTTAATCGATAGTTTAGTTTTCTCGTTGATATGTGTTTCGCTGTATTACTCGATTCCGATTCTCGTTTCGCTCACATTTTAGGTAGCGATATAGAATGTCTACTTATATAAAAAGAACTTAAATATGTTTCGCTCATATACTCGTTCCTGTCTCGATTCGGTCATTTTAGGCCGCGATATAATAATCGACTCAGGCTCTGATTGGCAAGCTGGAGAAACCTAGCTCCGAGCCATTCTAGACGCCTGTGCATCTAACTGTACGCGGCGCGCGTTTGAATATACAGTTTCGGCGGAATATGTACTTTGTCGCCGCGACAAGCTCCCCACTGACAAGAAGAATGCTATTCCGAAACTGTTTTGCTATCGATATCATGTACTTAGTAAACTAGATATATTCCGTCTGAATCTGAGCACACTCCGGTATGGTAGTCGGACAATTCGTGTGACAGACTGTGTTTGGAATCGGTGCTAGTCTTAGATTGTTTGAAATAAACCTCGAAATGAATGTATCGATACATATAGATTAGAATGATCGATATGAATCGGTTACCGTATGAGAGAAATGGTACAGAAATTAATCTATCAACAATACGAAACTAAAACAGAAATGTAAACTAAGTAAAATAATCAATCAAGAAGAACCGACAAATAAAGGTATCCAAGCATCCAATTTGCTGACAGCTGACTTTCTTCTTTCCACCTCCAAGATTCAGTCGTGAATCATGCAGTCCATCCGAAGTTCCGTATCTGTCGTCACATCGTTTCGATTTCTCGATCTCGGTAGCATGATCGATATGACCTAAAACATTTAGGTCAAGCACCGGCATAGACAGGAAATAATATGGAAATAGATGCTGGTGGTTCAGTGGTCCTGTCTACACCGGGCGAGGACTATACTTGCCACTAATATTGTTTAAGAACAAATATAATATAACAAGTTTTCAACAATAGTTTACCCTTTGACTACGCACGACTTACTGTGGCGTACGTAGTTATTGAATCGTACAAAACTATACAAAACACTTTTGAATAACATGTTTCATATACAAAATAAATACACGAATACAATAATAAAACAGAAAGGTTTAATCGATAGTTTAGTTTTCTCGTTGATATGTGTTTCGCTGTATTACTCGATTCCGATTCTCGTTTCGCTCACATTTTAGGTAGCGATATAGAATGTCTACTTATATAAAAAGAACTTAAATATGTTTCGCTCATATACTCGTTCCTGTCTCGATTCGGTCATTTTAGGCCGCGATATAATAATCGACTCAGGCTCTGATTGGCGAGCTGGAGAAACTTAGCTCCGAGCCATTCTAGACGCCTGTGCATCTAACTGTACGCGGCGCGCGTTTGAATATACAGTTTCGGCGGAATATGTACTTTGTCGCCGCGACAAGCTCCCCACTGACAAGAAGAATGCTATTCCGAAACTGTTTTGCTATCGATATCATGTACTTAGTAAACTAGATATATTCCGTCTGAATCTGAGCACACTCCGGTATGGTAGTCGGACAATTCGTGTGACAGACTGTGTTTGGAATCGGTGCTAGTCTTAGATTGTTTGAAATAAACCTCGAAATGAATGTATCGATACATATAGATTAGAATGATCGATATGAATCGGTTATCGTATGAGAGAAATGGTACAGAAATTAATCTATCAACAATACGAAACTAAAACAGAAATGTAAACTAAGTAAAATAATCAATCAAGAAGAACCGACAAATAAAGGTATCCAAGCATCCAATTTGCTGACAGCTGACTTTCTTCTTTCCACCTCCAAGATTCAGTCGTGAATCATGCAGTCCATCCGAAGTTCCGTATCTGTCGTCACATCGTTTCGATTTCTCGATCTCGGTAGCATGATCGATATGACCTAAAACATTTAGGTCAACCTCCCCACTTTCACAAAACAAAATCGATTTCGAAGCTTTTAGGTATGATAGAGTTGATTAGTGATGACTCTTGATTCGAAAATACTAAGAACATAATGTCTTAGTATGGTTATCACTGCACTCGGTTGTAATAATTAGCAGATTGGTGGTCGCTACTGAGGCCCTTGAGACAACCTCCCAACTTTCGCATTCTCTCTCGTTGCTCTGATATAGTAGGAAATCGATGACAATATAAAACTATGTGACCTACTTCGCTACATGGGAAACATATTCTGACATGGTTGATCGGTGCAAGTATATTTCCAACATTTAAATCGCTATGTTCGAGATAAGTTGACTCGATATAGCTGGTGTGATTTTTCGAATGGTAGTCAACTGCCTGCCGCCTGCAGCGTCGCGTAGTTTGATGACACAAGTGGGCTCAGATTGAAAAAGTTTCCTGACTAACTGCTCACGGTTCCTTCTATCAAATCTGATAATCGATTTCGGAAACTTTATTTGAATTGGAGTGGGGGTTGACCGGTTGAAATTGGAATATGGTATATGGAAAACTTTCTCTAACTAGGTCACGATGACTTAAATAGTTGAATGAAACAAGATACTCACTCGTTAGACATCATAATGAAGACTCATCTAGTCGAGAATCGATGCATTCAGTATACTTATTTAATTCATCGATTGCCCTACGCCTCGCTTATAATCGATACAATCATAATGACTCAATAATAGTTTAGCTTAATCGATTGATAATTTCGATCAATAAATGATCTTGGAAATTTTCGATTTGATAATAAACTCACTTGATCTCATATAACCAGACAACAAGAGAATCTCATAAAACACTACGACTAAATTCGCTCTGATTCGATTTCGGGATATTTAGTAAAATCCCTCAATTTTGAAAATATAGTTCGATTCGGTTACGCCACCCCTGTGGGTATTATCGAGTCACCGCGAAATTTGAATTTCGATTCATAAATAAATCGTCATATTCGCTCTGATATGATCCAAATATAAAATATCGATCATCGGCTGTCAATAATTATAATCGCTCGATAACAGTAGTAGTACAAACCTAGGACACAAAGGTTCACTTGATCTCCAAAAATACTTGATGTTAGTTCTAAGAAAATAGAACCGAAAAATAGTAAGTAAAGAAGTTGTATAGAATCTAGACTGTATGGAAGCTTATTCGGTGAAACATGAGTTGCAAGTCTCAGTTTCAAGTTTCAATTCGTTGGGCAATTCGATCTTTATAACTAAATAGGGTGATTTTAGAGTCTGAAATACCTAGTCGCTAGTATTAGTGTCAAATTATCAGACCACACTATATATTCGCTAGATCGCTAGTATTGTAGTACCATACCTAATTCACTGGTAGTTCGATTATTTAGAAAAACGAAAGTCATTGATTTGATATTCACTGAAAGTCACATTCACAAAGTCACTGATAATCGCTAAATGGGAAAACCACTGGTATTAAATCGATGAAATATCAAGTCACTGGTCACTTAGAAAGGTATGAGTCGCTCGGGAATGGAAACTCGCTGAATTTGAAGTTCTGAGTGTTACTTCGTTATCGATGAAAAAACTAGATTTGGAGAGCTCGAAATGTCTCTCCGGAGTCATTGAAACATGACAGTCACTAAATGCTATGTCTCAAAAGAGTCATTATGAAAATGACAGTCACTAAATACCTTGGAGAGCTCAAAATGTCTCTCCGGAGTCATCGAAACATGACAGTCACTAAAAGCTAAGTATCTTGAATTATTCGAATTATGACAGTCACTGAATGTGAAGTCTAGGGAGTCATTAAAACAAATGACAGTCACTGAGTATGAATATGAAGTATAGGGAGTCATTGATCAAATGACAGTCACTAAAGGCTAAGTCGCTTGAATCGTTCGAATTATGACAGTCACTGAATGTGAAGTCTAGGGAGTCATTGGAACAAATGACAGTCACTGCGTATGGATATGAAGTATAGGGAGTCATTGATCAAATGACAGTCACTAAAGGCTAATTGAATCGTTCGAATTATGACAGTCACTGAATGTGAAGTCTAGGGAGTCATTGGAGTCATTGGAACAAATGACAGTCACTGAGTATGAAGTAAAGGGGGTCATTGAAACAAAATGACCGTCACTGAATATTGAGTAATTGTTGTTCGATATTCGATAAAAATGCAAGTAACCGAGGAAAATGTATTCTAATTCTCTGAAGTGACTGATAACCGTTGATAGTCGCTATTGTAAGATTATCACTAGAGAATAAGTGAATGAATTCAATGATAAATTTCCAATTTCTAGTCGCCTATGTGGACAGTCAGTGAAATCATTGTTTCGAAAGTGTATCTGCATCATGATTTGAAGTCGTCAATAAACTTGATAGTTACTAGAGAGGATGATATCTTATACATTTGCAATAATTAAGAGCTAAATCAAAATTACTGATGAATTAGATGAATTCGCTAGATATTCGTTGATTTGAAATGGTATTCGTAACAGGCTATTCGATTACATCAACTTTGAGTCAATTTCCAGACTCGTGCTAGTATGACCCTTGCAAAAGTACATATAGCGTAAATTAATGTAACCAATTATTTGAGAAAAAAAACTGAACTCTTTTTCTCGATAGTGATATATAGGTTTAGTTATGCTGCGCTACTCGGTGAACATTTTTACACCCTCGATCCCCTTCTGAATTGAATTGGGGTTTGATTCGAAATTTGATACATTAAATATTAGGTATATTCAGCAATTTGTTAGAGATACTGGTCATCATGAATTCGATACAATTGATATTATAAAAGTTGCGCAAAAGAGGAAACTACTGAGCGAAACTCAAGCTTTAGCACAAATTACCATACTAAAAAGGGAATACTTATTTGGTGTCCTAGGTATAGAGTGAATACTTTAATAACAAAGATAACAAGACTAATTTGAAGCCTAGGGAAGACAGTAATCTGCCACATAAACTGTTAACCTGGCTTACAAAATTAGCTTGCTCTAAGTGCTACAAAATATATTGGGGTATACTACTATTATCGATACATTCGTTAACTTCTCGGGTAACTCGCTCTCAGTCCAAATATCGGTGAAACTATCATGAATGAATCAATTGTACAAAGAAAATCGCTTCACCAATAGCTACTTAGATAAACATGACACAAAATAATATCAAAACAAGTAAAAACCAACCTGCGTCCAGATGAGTGTTCCTCTGTTCCTCCTTCCATTGAACTGTTCCGTCATCTCCGTTCACAATATGTGTGAAGTGTCATCTAATAGGTAGAACGACTGGTCGAATCTTCCATCCATGAGTGGCGATCCCACTTGATCACTGAAAGTGTTTCGATTCGTTTCCATTTGAGTCGTTTTCGCTCTCGTTTTTGACTATCTAGAAACTCTTCAACTTGATTTTTCTATCGATATCGAATAACAAATTGGTATGAATCGAGTTTTCTTACCTCGAAAATTGTATTCCATTATTCTAGAATCGATTCAATGAAGTCGCTGACTCGATGAATCGATCTGACCTGCAATAATAATTTAATAATAACTTTCAAGTTACAAACAGAAGTTTGTGTAATAAGAATATCGATGATAGAAATAGCAGTAATTAGTGGAAAGCCACTAAAATAGTTAACACGAAAACGCTTTTTGTAGAGACTTTATTAATATAAAATATAAGATGCGCGATTTACTTTACAAAAAGAAAGAAGAGAAAACTAAACAGAGAGAACAACAACTGAAAATAAACCAGCTAGCCCAATTATGATGCAATATATTAAAGGACTGCGATGGGCGCGGCGGGACCCATATTTGTAAACACAGTACAACGTAATGGTGGAAATAATAACAGATAGTATCACAATACGTAACATCCCGGGGGTCGGGAGAAGCGTCGACCCGACGCTGCTAGACATGAAATAATAGAACAACATGGGTCGATGAAAGAGCACATACTATCAACAATATCTTCTCTGCCTGTTCCAATAGGACATTCTTCTCGGATGGTATTCTTGCACGGGGTTCTCATTCTGGACAAATCTTGCTGACTGGGATCTGAAGGTGATCCCAGCGTTAGGATCTTCTTTCTTCAGGTCTTCTCTGAACTCTCGGACAATTCTAGACGCGAAACTTTCTTTCTTCGGATCTTCTCTCCCCACGAACGAACTTCGGACATGCATACCAGGCGGACCAGGTTTCGGGACATCACCAGCATTGCAATTCTGAGCAATGTGTCCAAGGCCATTGCACTTGAAACACCTTCTCTCCTCCCTCTGTGCTGATCTCACATCATCACTTGCTTTGAAAGCCGTACCAACTATCTTGTCGGTAGACGCGTCATTACGGTAAAACCTTTTGTCAGGCAATGAATTCCTATTCCTATCCAGACGTAATGCGAGTCGCTTCACTTCCTCATATGCTTGACTCTCTTCTGAATCCTCCAATGCATTCACCAAATGTACCGCTTCCTGCCAGTGTCGCAATTGCTGGTACAGTATATCAGCTCGTGTCATTGAAAGAGCTTCATCTGACAGCTGCGGGTAAGCCTTTCCAGTTAGCAATTCCAGTCTTACACAGAATTTTGCCACAGACTCATCCCTTGACTTGTACAGGCTTCTCACACTTGACATTGCCTTCACCGTTTCAATCCTTCCTGCCTCGTTCATTCTCAACTTCATGGCCCACACTAGCCGGTCAAACGATCCATCACGGTCTTCCCTTCTCAGAATCTTGAAATGATCTCTTGCCGATCCAGTCAGTTTCTCCACTAGCATATCTCTCAGATGATCGTCTCTCCACACTTCCTTAGGATACCTGATCAGAAAAGATTTCACATATGCTGACCATGGCTGAGAGCCATCCCCACTGAAATTACCAATGGGCGGTGCAGCTTGTGACCTCATGAACTCATACATCATTGACTGATGTGAATCGCCCTCGCGTGTCTGCACCAGATTACGCCCCAGAGGTTGATCACCTTGTCCGACATATGTTCCGCCATGATTACTCCTCTGATCGCCGAACCAATGAAAATCCTGTGGTGACAAATTGTATCCACCACAACTATCTCCTTCTCTCACTTGATTGTCCCTCCAAGTGTTCACCTTGTCCCTGCTTTCTCGTACAACGGACCCAGTCGTCAATACTGATCCCACTGTACTTCCACTGTTAGGCCTCACATAGCCATCTATCGATCTTCCTTGTTTCACTCTATTGAATCGCTGTATAAGCTCATCAAAGTCCTCATCCTTCACACTTGCCTTCTTGTTTTCTCCACCTGTCACATCAACAAACGAGTTCCTTTCGATGCTTTCCAATTGCTTCTTCTCAAGCTCTTCACATCTCATGACTCTGTTGACACACTTCTCAGCAACCACACTTTGATCACAGTCCAAAGTAGTGCACACACTATTCAACACAGCTTCCTTGACACTCACTGTATCAACCACATCCGCTTCACTACATCCCAATACTTGGCAAATCTCTTGAACAATTGCTCCACTATCAGTTGCCAAAGTCAACAGGTCCTTGACGTCTCTTGCTGTTCTGATGTTTGCACGTTTCAAAGTGTCGTGAAATTCTTCATCCAACACACTTGTCTCGTTCCGCTTGACTCCATTCACCACTTTAACCAACTTATCCAATGCCTCTGCTTCCCTGCGAATATCCCTCATTGCATCTTCCCTTTGTGTTCCCAATCTTGTATGCTTGCTTATCTCCTTCTCAGCATAAATCACCAATCGCGTCACTGATTTCAATATCACTGCTTCCATTCCCGTTGGTTGAACCTCAGCCTCATGTACACTGTCTGCCTCTCTGGGCTCCCTAGGCGCACTTCTTTCCACTGTTCCATTCCTTCCTGATAATCCTGACACACTGTTCCCACTCTCCATTGCAGTGTGTAAATCGTTCTTGTTTCCTTGTCCCTGTCCATTCATGTTTGCGTTGTTGCTCACTGTACCCATTGACTTTCAATACCAAATTGAAAAATTGGGCAGCGATTTCACCGTACTCCACCAAAGAAATGTCTGAAAATGAAAAATCGGACAGCAATTCCCCTTGGAAAAATGCTATTTTATACCGAGAATTCACTCAGATGCCACTTCGGCGGGGTCGGTGACGATACGTGCAGTCTACTTCGACCTGGTATCTCACAACAAACAATAAAAACTGATTCCCGCTTTCTTCACAGGTCACAGTGTTACCACGTCTTGATTACTTCACAAGACGCAGCCAAAACAAACAGGAGTGTGCCGATCTCTATTACTTCAAGAGACTTTGTAGACGGCAATTAAAAATAAACAGGACAAGAAAATTTGAAAATGCACAAATATAATAAATTAATAGGCCCTTACCTCAAAAAGAAATTTCGCGCACTAGCTATCTATCGATCGAGCGGTTCGGCCCCCAAGTTACAAACAGAAGTTTGTGTAATAAGAATATCGATGATAGAAATAGCAGTAATTAGTGGAAAGCCACTAAAATAGTTAACACGAAAACGCTTTTTGTAGAGACTTTATTAATATAAAATATAAGATGCGCGATTTACTTTACAAAAAGAAAGAAGAGAAAACTAAACAGAGAGAACAACAACTGAAAATAAACCAGCTAGCCCAATTATGATGCAATATATTAAAGGACTGCGATGGGCGCGGCGGGACCCATATTTGTAAACACAGTACAACGTAATGGTGGAAATAATAACAGATAGTATCACAATACGTAACATTCATCAATTTGTAAATTGGAAATGTTCGAGAAATATTCGATAATCAAACAATATAGAATGAACTAGTAGAGATAGAATGATCGATTAGGTACATGAACAACTTCAAGTCGATAAACAACTGTCGAGAAATGTTTCCATTGCGGTGCTTAAGTAAAATCGATTAGCCAAAATCGTCTTGGGTGGCAAGCCCAAAATAGACGATTTCTCGATTCCCAGTAAACAGAGCTAAGAAAACTACTCGAAATGTGTTCAAATTCAAGCAGTATGTTGTGGACATAGTCTTACACTATTGTTGAAAGTTTCGTTGAGTTATATTAACGTAAAGATCAGTTAAATAGATGTATAAACTTTCGAAACTAATTGAAATAAATGGATCGCTATTCGATTGCGGCGGCGGCGCCTTTGATTTCGATGGGATGGTTGTCGTTTTCGCGCCCTTTTCTGTCTGCGGCTTAACATGTAAACAACCGTGGGAATTCGACTTTTCCTCAAGATTTCGATGGTCAATTCGATTCATAGCAAAGGGAAACTATTTCGAATGTTGGATAATGTTAAATAAACTCGATATCGGTCAATTAGTTAACAATAATATAATAATCGGACCTTTTCCCGGCCGATGCACCATTTCGCACCGGCATAGACAGGAAATAATATGGAAATAGATGCTGGTGGTTCAGTGGTCCTGTCTACACCGGGCGAGGACTATACTTGCCACTAATATTGTTTAAGAACAAATATAATATAACAAGTTTTCAACAATAGTTTACCCTTTGACTACGCACGACTTACTGTGGCGTACGTAGTTATTGAATCGTACAAAACTATACAAAACACTTTTGAATAACATGTTTCATATACAAAATAAATACACGAATACAATAATAAAACAGAAAGGTTTAATCGATAGTTTAGTTTTCTCGTTGATATGTGTTTCGCTGTATTACTCGATTCCGATTCTCGTTTCGCTCACATTTTAGGTAGCGATATAGAATGTCTACTTATATAAAAAGAACTTAAATATGTTTCGCTCATATACTCGTTCCTGTCTCGATTCGGTCATTTTAGGCCGCGATATAATAATCGACTCAGGCTCTGATTGGCGAGCTGGAGAAACTTAGCTCCGAGCCATTCTAGACGCCTGTGCATCTAACTGTACGCGGCGCGCGTTTGAATATACAGTTTCGGCGGAATATGTACTTTGTCGCCGCGACAATTGCTACTAGCGTACTACGCAGAAATAATTATCTTCATTCAGAATATAATAGAATAAAATAGATTCATTCGCAATTCAACACGTGAATTTCCTCATAGTAGGAAGTGGCACTCAAATTGGAGAAATGAAAAAATGAAAAGCGAACCCCTAATATGACCTGAGAATCCGGAGTAAACTGCGTTGAAGTGAATTCCCTCTGATATTACATTAGTTTCCGAAAGTACACAAGGTTGAATTCACGTAAATTCACGTGACACCAAGGTTCATTCACGTTCAAAATGACCATAATATCGATTCTCACTAAAACTATTCCTATCTTCTCTCTTTTCCTAGAAAAGAAATAAACCTTGAAACTGATTTTTCAATATGAAACTGCAACTGCAAAAATTCGTGAAACTGAAAATTTGCAGCGTTGTGGTCCGTGCTCTTCCTGGTGCACGGTGGTACTCTGATAGTGACTAATAACATTTCCTGTCTCTTCACTTCTTCTGACCAGGCGCATTGGGCAAAAGAGGGCTACAAGGACACTTCCATTCGACCATATAGATCCGATCCCCTCCCGCAACGTCCCCTTTAAGAGAATGGGGCGGGGCCTATCTTTCATTTTTGTCATCATTCATCGATTCATTACAACTACTCCGGCAAAACTCAAAGTGTTCTTGTTTGTTTCACACTGTGATGCTTGAAATTAAAGTAACTCAGTAATCATTCGTGTACGTCCTTTTCCATAGCTGCGACAGCCAGAAGTTTGGGGGGCGTGGCTTAATTTAACTTCAATTTGTTTGTAGATAACCTAAATGTATATGATTTGTCGTATTTCATCATTCTAGATGAGCAGTTCCAGCGTTTCCGTTCCTCGTAGTGAGATTAGTAAAATCGTGATCGTTTTCATTCACTGTCTTATTTTTCGTGTTGAGTTTTCTGGTCAATTCACTGTGATAAGATGTGTGTTTGTGACTAATTTAAGTGTTCAAGTGTTAAATAAATATATACAAACAGTTCATGCTAATATTAGTGTTTAGAATGTTTCATGAATTTCTGAGTACCACTCAATTGAAGTAAAACGCAACCAATTCCAAAAAATCTTCTGTCGAAAATAGTAGAGAACTTATGTCGGACAAGAGAAAACTGCTATGGGGCGATTCGAACGAAATCACCCAGGGTTATACAGACTGTCACACACTTCATCGTGTGTTTTACATTACTTGTGCGTAGAATTGGCCATTCTTCTCGCGATTAGCTTAAATTACTAAATATGTGGTTATTTCGATCGAAACTTAATTTTTAGAATTTTGAGGCTTGTAAAATACAACCACTTGTGTTGGCCTCTTATTTCAGTGTGCATTGAACGACCTAAATGCAGTCAAAGGTCAACTTTCGACTACTTCTTCGAACAAGAAGAACAAAGATGTCAAGCTTCTGAACTGAAATATAATTCCGTTATACATAGTTTGAGATCGACTCTTAAATTGTTCTTCATTTGGAGACAATCGTTTTATAATAGTTCTATGATTGCTGCAGATTTTTATAGTTTTGATAGTTTTTCAACCCTCAATCTTGTTTTTGGACTTTCGATTGAAAACCTATAACTGCGCGTTCTCTACTTTGCATTTACGTTTTAGACCATGTGGTTTTCTCAATAGTTGTGTAGTTGACAGAACCTGAGCGGGGAACATTGACTTTTTACCCCCCACCTTCCTGAAATTGCATTGCGTTTGGGGAATTGTAGTTTGACTCCCCCCCCCCACCGGGGAGTGATAATTCAATTTATCACTTGCAATCCAAATTTTGAGGGTGGGGGTGAAAAGTAAA
The DNA here is from genome assembly GCA_964036275.1 of Litoditis marina. NCBI lineage: Eukaryota > Metazoa > Nematoda > Chromadorea > Rhabditida > Rhabditidae > Litoditis > Litoditis marina. The sequence continues at coordinate 20,218,855 of OZ038437.1, forward strand.
CATTTCCGGTATTAAAGTTCAAACCTCCACTCGTTGAAGTTTGACCCCCCACCATTGAAGTTCTACCCCCGCCGACCCAGGTGGGGGGTAAATAGTAAATGTGGAAGTTGACATTTGACCCCGCCCCCCCCCCCCTCTCCTAGATTTTCAGGTTTTAGCTTGGGTGGGGAATTGAAGTGATACGGGAGGGGGGGGGGACCCTACTAAAGTAGGGGGCGATACTTCAATTTCCCCCCTGAGCGTTTCGTTAAATCATTCTCTATTTCTATTTGTTCACAATTTAATCTCAATCTTTTACTTTCACAGTTCCAGTTTTGAATAAAAATCCATGTTATGCACGTGATAACGTAACTTCCAACTTCGATTTGAGAAACGTTCATTTCTTTGTATTTGCATACCACAATATGAACATTCCTCCCGAGAATATGTAATATAAAATTGAAATCGAATGGGTCTGCTGCTACATGTTCGGCCCCTAGATGGCTCGCTCGCGAACATGTCGCCTAACTCTCTCTTAATTGCGAACATAACGCGGTCAGAGAGAACATAACGCGGTTAGAGAGAACATAACGCGGTTAGAGAGAACACTACGCGAAAGTTTATAATAGTTTAGAACACAGGGCGGTAGAGTTTCATACATTATGAGAGAATTTACTCAGTTGACATATCTAATGCCATTTATGGTGTCAGGTTGGATTTATGTTTGGATACAAGTTCACAAAAAATGGTAACTATTAGAATCATATAATATAAAACACAGTCGGATGTCGGTAATCTAAATTTCTCCCTCAAACTTTCGCCTCAAACTGCAACGAGCCAGTAACCTGAGGCGCAACGAGCCAGTGACTTAAGGTTCAACGAACTATTCTAGGAACCATGGCTTACCTAAGCCTAAGCCTTTTCATTAGTCGAACTAAAGTAAATGTGACAAATAGTTAATTCAAACAGCATATCTGGTTTTCTTCCCTTACAGTTTGCACTGATCTGGGCAGGTTGAAATATTTCCCATAACTCCACTGATAACCAAGCCTAAAAACTGTTAGCAATACCGCGTTATGTCTTCTAGTACCGCGTTATGTTTCCAAGTTGAGCTTTATGTTCGCTGTTCAGGCTCGCTCTCCTATAATTGCTTTTACGATGGTTGTCTCGCTAATTGCGAACATAAAGCTGATCTCCCAAATCGAATGAATCATTCAATTATAAGAAAAACTTGGAGATTGAAACTACTATACAAAACCAAGTTGCTTGTATAAACAAGCTAAATTATCAGTTAATATCGGGCTACTTCAATGGTTTATAAAGGAAAAAAGTCCAAAGGAAAGAGAAATGAAAAGAGGGAGAGTGAGAGATAACTTTATTTGCACTGTGCAAATTCCTAGATTGCCTATTACATGATGGAGAAGTTTTCCACTGCCTGTGACAAAGTTGGTCTGAAAATAAATCCGAAGAAGTCAGAATACATGAACAACCAGAACGAAGCCACTCCATTGAAGTTCCAAGGTTGTGAAATCCCGCCAAAATCAGATGTAAAGTATCTCGGTGCAAACATATCCATCGGAGGAGACTGGACAAAAGAAATCAACCGAAGAATTTCCTCCGCGTGGGCAGGGTTCAATACCTACCGAAATATCCTGAAGGCAAAATCGTTCCCGATGAGCATGAAGCGGAAGTTGTTCAACACTACCATTCTACCACGTTTGATCTACGGCTGTGAATCCTGGTCTTTGTCGAAGTCGTCTATGGAAAGACTCCGCGTAGTTCAAAGAAAGATGGAACGTGCCATGCTGAATGTCCATGCCCAGGACCACCGCCCAAGTACCGTTACCCGCGGAATTACTCGGTTGTCGGATGTAGCTCAGGAAGCTACAAAACATAAATTCAATTTTGCTTCCAGGCTTGCCCATATGTCGAAGAGTCGTTGGTCCCTGATCGTTTCCGAGTGGCGCCCGTTTGATCGAGAGCGGGTGCGTGGCCGTCCAATGGTCCGTTGGCGTGATGAACTTGTCGAGGCAGTTCGGAGTTATAACCGAACCGTGAGAAGAGGCCGAGTCCGGCCACCCAATATCCGTGGCGAAGAGATATTCCGAGTATGCAGAGATAAAGATATCTGGAGGGCAGTCAAGGAACACCATTTCGCAACGATTTGAAGTGATCTAATAAATCTTGAAAATCTTGAAATCTTGAAACATTAGTTACCTTGACATTTCGGGCAATTACCGATCCATATGTCAAACAGGATGCCCTCATCAGTAGATGACCTGTTATAGTTAACCTAGTGAGATTATTTAAAGAAATTTATTTAGAAGATGGTTACAAGAGTCCATTTACGCAAGAGATAATGATGACCAGTAAGTCAGCTGAGTGCAAGAGGGGGGTCAGAGAATAGACAGACAATTATTGATCGAACTGTGCGCCGGATCAAAAGTTCACGTCACTGTATCTAGAATTCTAGTAAACAATTGCAAATCAATTGCGTACTTACTTGTGATAAATGGTTTATCAGCAATTACTTTATAGAAACGTCTAAGAATCAAAATTTTAGGCCAGCCATTTTTAAAATAAAAACCAGCAAGTTGTTTTGCTCTTACTAAGAAATCCTCATAATCTGAACAAGCACGTGTTATTCGTATGATTTCACCAGTTATTGTATTCAAACCAATTCTACTATCGATATTCGAAAAGTAGTTCGGATATCTTATAACATCAAACTTAAAGAGATCAGTTTTATTAAATAAAGATACTTTAATCTGGGGAATTGTCAGAGTAATATCCAAATCTAGAAATTCGCAACTTGTTTCCAAATCTGCTGTTGCTTCTAAACTCAATGAAGAGTCATAGATTTGAGGTAAATCTGCTTTGAAATTATCGGATACATCGGAAATATGTAACAGATCATCGATATATCGATATGTATAATTGTACTTTCGTGCGAAATGTTGCCCTCGTGTTTCTAAAACTGATTTGATAAACTTGTACTCCATGTAGCTAAGAGTCAGGTCGGCTATTTGTGGTGAGCAGCTGGCACCTTGTGGAATACCACATATTTGTCTATAAACCTTGTTACCGTATACAGCAACACTATTTTCTAGAAGTGACTCAAGTAAATAACAAACTTCTTGAAAAGTGAAAAATGAACCAGTACCATTATTAGATACGTTGTAACTACAATGGTTACCTTGTACACGTATATAGTTTTGATTTTTGAAACAAACACCTAGGAGCTGGAACATATTCAGCTTAATCACGCTATGTGGTAAATTAGTAAATAAACTAGCGAAATCAGCAGAATAAATACGTGTACTATTACTGGTACGCAAGGGAGTCACGTCATCCACCACTCGTGAACTGTTGTTTACAGCCCAGTAGTGACGAACCCCGGTTCTCTCGTGTATAACATTGCAATAGTTAATAAAATGTTTCTGTACATGCGCTAAGATTACTTGCAGATTGGTGCAAAGAGGTTTCAACGGACTAGTTTTTGCACCAGTAATGAAACGAAACTTCATGATAGTTTTATGCATTTTAGGTATACCATACATCTTAGGAATTGAAGGGTCTTGCACTTTTTTGAAGTTCAAGCCTTCAATAAACTTAGAATGTTTAATGATTACATCATCAACAGTATGGTTGGAAACTTCATAAGTGGAAAATTGCGAAACACTGCTTCTTTCAATTTCTGCATTCATCATACGTACGTATAACTTTTTACAAGTGAATGCATAGTTAGTCGCTGCTTTATCGACACAAGTTATAATAAAGTTTTCTTGTAACTTTGTGATATCATTCAAATCGCGAGTATTCAAAATATAAGAATTGTCCAAACTAGTTGTCGATTGCGGATCAATAAAACCCTTTCGTTTAGTTGTTCTTATCAGTTTTCAGTTACTATCAGCTTCGCCCTCGTCTTTCATAACTCAATCGACTTCGAATGCATCGATTTGCTCTCAATTTTTACAAAATAAAGGGAAAAACCAATGTATTCATTACAAGTTTTCTCATTTGCTGAAAACAGCATCACTTTTTGAGCAGCGTACTAAGCCGAGCGAATTTCACATCTAACCCGCTTTTTTTGTGTCATCACATTTTTTGTCCGTTCCCATGGTTGACAACCGAGACAATGTCCAGAAAAAAACCGGCTACTCTTTAATTTCTCCGGTTGTTGTTTTTTTAGTGTTAATTTGATACTAACAGAATTTTAGTTTTAGGTTGGGTTCAGGTCAGTTGCTACACCTTTCTGACGAATTTGTTTGTATATGATTTGGGTGTTCTTTACTTGGTTCCAGTGGTCCGTTCGCACGGTCGAACCTGAATTCAGAGATCTTCTGACCTAAAATAACCATGACTTCCATTGGCATAACAATTCACCCTATCTGTCTAATTGTTTTTTGAACTAGTAAATATATTTTCAGGTTTATATATCTTCAGGTGAAAATTCGCTCAAAATGGCTGAGCTCAATCGAAATGAATGCGATCATTTGATGAAAATTTGGAACATTTGTGTAAAATGCGAAACCGCCATCTCAGGAACAAATTGTGAGTATTGATTCGAACAGCAATTTTTCATTTTCTCAAAATGAGAAACACAACATTCTTTCAAATTTGTTTTTTCTGGGCACTGGCACACTTTGTGGAAGAAAACTTATAATTATTTCAGTTTGAATGATAAAAACAAAAAACTTACAGAACATTACCGGAACGAAAAACTTCTTTCCAGTCAAACATTGCTTTTTTCGAACAAAATTTCATGACCTAACTTGTCCAAACATGAATGAAATTTGAATTTAGAGATTTCAAAAACATTGTTGATTGCGCTTTTTGAATTAAAATACTGAAAAAATAACGAAATCATGATCAACATCATAATAAGTACGTCACTACAAAAACAGGTACAATCATCGTTCAATCGTACTACACTGCAAATTGCATCCATCTATAACTACAAGCGCGTAACAGGGATACCATTCTTCCATCTATTTTTTCCTTCTTTTATCCAACAATTGGAGTGCCACATTTCAAAATGTGGAAAGTCACATGTTGAATAAATCTATTCTATTCTATTCTATTCTATTCTAACAGTTCGTGAGTATCAGCCATAAAAAAACTTTGTTGGACGAAAATTAATTTCGCAACTCGAACGACATTAATTACAAATTATGAGTTTCTACACGAACATTTCTCAGTCGTTCAAGTTAATTCATTGGAAAAGGTCCTCATGTTTGAATCTGCATAATAATGTCATTGTCACAGGGGGGTATATCTATGGCTGCAAGTGTCTCTCCCATTACAAGTGTACCGTCCCTGATGTACGGGAACACCACTCTTGCTCTCTGGAATTGAGTGAGTGATTCAGTTTAATAACTATTATGCGAATTAAAGTGAGACTAGAATTAGCTATAAGTCAGAGAAAATAAGAAAATACCACATAGAAACGATAATGGAGGTCCCTTTTTGTGGAAATTTAATAGCAAACAGCCTTTTTCAATTGCTTGGAGAAGCTCTAAAAACAATGTATTTTTACTATAAAACTGGGTGTTAACTAACTAGTTTATTCAATATGCATATGCGAAACCACGATGATTTCACTAATTCAAGCATAAACTTAAATGTTACTTTTCTAACTTATATAAAACTTTTTTTCAGAGCAACAATTGATAACCAACTATGTGAAGAAGAAATTTTTTACTGGTGGGTGACAACCATTCTTACTGTCTAAACCAAAGTTTATCAAATACATTTATGTAGGTGTGCTTGGTATCTTTTTACTATATCTCAAAGTTTTTGAGTGAATATAGACAATCATAACTTGTTTACAAAATTTTCATTAGTTTTCAGACGACGTTAGAGGAGCGTATAGAAAATACATGGAAAACAATTATCTCAGTCTCATAAATCAAGTAAGTTTCTGTTCTGTTGATTGTTATATTTGTTTTCAACTTGTTTGTACTTTGGATGGATAATGAATTCAAATGTAGCTTGTTTAATCAACTCAAACATCATTTCTATAACACTAATAAGAATAGTTTCTCGCCCACAAAAAGCGAACATAATAGCTTTAATTCACTAAACATTTCGATAAAACTATGCTGTATAGAATGACAAACTTTCGTTCAGTTGGTCTCAGTTGTTTGGTGACCTTTTTCGAGGTTACGTTGTAAAGTAACCCGGGAGTAACCCGGAAGTAACCTGAAACTAAAATCTGGTTACCGTTCGAACTAACGGTCAAGACCACATTTTGCGTTAAAAAATACAGGTAACCGGTTTTTCATCAGGTTATCAACCGGTACGTACTGAGGTAACCTGGAAATAAGGTCACTAAAAAAGGGTTAAGTTATCTGGAAACCCAGTATACAAAGATGGTTGGAAGTTGCTTTATTGCGAATTTGCAGTACAAAAAATTTTGTGGTCACTGGTCAATTTTCCCTTTTTTCAAGAGCGGAAAATCAGCTCGAATGTTTTTCAAATGGTCACGTCTCATACTTTCTATCAATGAAAAATACACACAAAACACCGGAGAAAAAAAGTTGAACTGGAAAATAAAGTTATATCTAGCATATTCATTTGGTTTCTTCAGATGAACTCATCGAATCTCACAAAAGAAGAATGCAATCTGTTGATGTGGTGTTGGAGAATATGCTGTGAATGTGAAACGAAAGTAGAGGGAGAAA
>OZ038437.1:20225719-20268196 GCA_964036275.1 Litoditis marina
TTTGCGAATTGAAACTAATTGATTCAAGAAAGCAGTTTAGATGAGTAGATAGATGTCGGTCCTTTAAAATGGAGGTTGAACAGAAAGTTAAAACTCCTAATGTAAAAGTGAAGGATCAGGTATAATGCAGGAGAAGTAGACATACACTTTAAACCGATTAAGTGTGAGATTGTTGATGTTTCCACTCGTTTCACTTGGATGTTTCACTCAATCCTAGTATGCAACTACATTTGGGGTTTGGCGCGAGTTACGCTGCTTATAGTCGATATGGTTTCTACATCAGCATTGCATGGGTGGGCTTAGCTTTCTGAGGACCTTAATGGCTTAATTATGCAGAAATATTTACTAATTTAAACATGTAGTACTAACTTGAGGATAGCGAGCCGACACTGTAAGCATTCACGTTAAAGGGAAAGGTATATAGCTTCTTCCACCCACTTCAAACCCTCTACAGTAATCTGCTCGAACGTCCAGGTCAAAGTTTGTCATATTGGCGTTTACTTTCGGTAGTTTTCTGCACTTTCACTACTACAAACTCTGAAAGTGTGGAATCAAAATACTAAGTTATCCAGATTACTGTAGAAGGGCATCGAATGGTGAAACGGAGTATAAGGAAAGTACATAGGGTAATGATTGATATAATAGATACCGTATTTATTTGGCGGCGACTATGAAATAAGAATAGTGTGATTTGTGTTTCACTTACTTAGATGAAACTATTTTTCAGGATTTCTTGAGTTCTACATTCAGAATTGAACATTTTCTCAGAACTCACACAGTATACGCCAGTTTTTTTGAGAATCTTTTCACAATTGACTGGTTTTCGATAATCAATAATAGTATAATGTTCATCGAGCTATCTTCACCTTAAATCATCTTGTACAAAACTTTTCTTTGAATCACACCATCTCTCGAAGAGCTCACATGAAATTATAAATTATTTCGGAACATGTATGTTTGTTTTGACAATTTTTTGATGTTTGAATCGATCAGTATATGATTCATATGACTAAGATCGTTTCACGTAGCTATGTCAATATTATGTGCTACACCCACAAAATAAACCATTGGACCGATACCTTCTATATATGAGTTTCTCAGGAGAAACTAAAGTGAATCTGTACTCTGAACCGTTGTGTTTGTAGTTTGATACCGTGATTCGAAAATTGCGCTGTGCACGCAGATCAAACTTAGTTTCAAATCTTGTCACTCACTATAGTCCACATTTCACCACATTTCATCACTACCCGCGAGTAACAAGCTGGATCCAACATGACTCGAGGCTTCATAATTATCCCTGTCTACCGGAAACTCTAGTAAAATAATTCTCTTCGGCGTTAGCATCAATGTTTTCATTAAAATTGATTGGTTTTTTTTGTTTATACCAAAGCAGTTTTCAATAAATTAGCTATTGTAAATTGTAGCACAACTAGATATGTGAAAAATCTCATAGTCATATACCTCACAACTCACAACTTGATGAATGAAGTTTGAACAGTGAAATCTGAGAAGTGATTGAAGCAAGTATGTGAAATATAAAGATTCGTGTATACTGTTAGTCAATTGTAGAGTCACGTGAACCATGTTGAACACAGCGAAACTCAGAAACGTGCAATGACAAAGGGCACGATGCCTCATTAGAATACCAACTTTACATGCCTACTGCCTATTCAATTGACTTCCAGTATACTAAATATGTCAGATGGGGGGCAAATTTCTTCTCGAAACGACTCTTCCCGAGCCAAAACTGAACCCATTCTTCCCGAACCGTTTGCGCAAACCGACATGAAACCGAACCAAATCCTGATAAACTTTACGCAGTCGACCAATTTCAGCACTAACTACATGAATTGGTTCGATTCCAACTTTGTTGGCCTAAATTTGGTTCGGTTCTAGAACGAACCAGCTGGTTCGGGAAGAATCGGTTCGGTTTTGGTTCGGGAAGAATCGGTTCGGGAAGGAACTCCCCCAGATGGGGTGACCACCTCCCAACCAACCAAATTCATTGGTTGCGAAATTTCCTGTCTCCACGCAACTGATAACACAGTGAATAGTCAACACTCTTATCTTGATAACTGTGGGAGTAGATTTCTATCCTACAGTCCTAAATGAATATTCTTTCATCGTAGTTTCTTGTGTTTTTTTATAAAAAATTCTACTTTCTCAAATAAATGAAAGTTCTATTAAAATGATGTAATTAGATGTATATAAATGAAAAAAGTGGTAGGTTCAGTTTTCAAAATTTGGCAAACAGTCATCCATGCAAACTGCTTATGTTGATATCGGCTATTTAAACTAGCCAGTTATAAATATTTATTTTGAATTCTCAAACACAAAATGCTCGATTTTGGAAATCCTGCGCGCAACAAACTGAATGCGAATCCAATTTTCTGAAATTTCGAGCTCTTTTACATTTCGTTCGTTCGCGAGCTGATCTTTTTTTTAATCAAACTCGTTTCTCGATTACAACTATTTTTCATTTTTCAGCCCAGCGTTCATTTATTACCCTCTCTAAGATATTACATCAGACTGAGGACATCATTATGGTTACCTACACAGAAAAGATGAAGATCGACTCTGAAACCTCAAATTCAATGGCCACATTTTGTACACGAAAGTGAGTGTTATAGGGTTCGCTCTTTCTAAAGCCAGGCGGCTTGGCGAACCGTCCAATCTCATGAGAAACTCAGATGAGTTTCTAACGAGAATCTCATGAGCTACTTGTGAGCTTCTAATGTTGAAGAATAACAACTCAAAGGATCTCATGAGAAGTTTGTGAGATAGTGCTCATAGGTTTTTTGAGGGATTTCTATCGCGCCAGTCTACATGGTGTGTGTTACTGTATCTGTGCTTGTAGTTCAATGCCGCACTTCTCGGTTGAAATGTTAATAGTAGTGTGCTCGAACAACAGCGAATTTTTCTTTTTGATCACTTCGTATAAAAGATTCCTTTCCATCAACAGTCGTATGTTGAGCACAGTATCTGCGAGATATGTCCTGTATTTCGAGGTGAATAAGATAATGTCATAAGATATTGGAAGAGGGGTATAGTCGTCGCCGACGGAAAGGCGGAAGGGTACTGTATATATCCGTTTTCGCTGTGTACAGACACATGTGTTCTATTCTGATAGCTTATCACACGTGTACTCTTGAGTGCAGTGGTTAGCGCCCTACTACGAACCTTTTGCTCGCAGGTTCGATTCCGGCGAGAGACAAGAATGTATAAATTCGGCAACCTCTATAAGGGGCCAGGTTTATAGGGACCCCCATGCTGATCGAAGGCCTATTTCACGAGAATGGTGCCTCCTAGTGATCTCTTATCTGCTTGTTTCACTTCTATTTTAGAAGTGGACCGGATTACCAATGTCTCGTTTCACTCTGTCCCGACAACCTTTACGAGATACCACTGGATTACGGTATTGTAATCTGTTCTCATGAAGGTATTTTCTCCATTTTTTGAGTGGGTGACGATTAGGCTTAAACACATTGAGCGGCTGTCTCCTATCAAAAACTGTATGGATGAGTTTTCCCTAAGTTTGCACAACCACAGTCTGTGTATATGGACTATCTATCGTGATTACTTTTAACTTCACGATCAGTTTCTAGCTTCAGTTATCGGCTGTAGCTTAATGCGATTCAGCTTAATCGTCATACACTCATTTGGTGGAGAAGTTTTCAAGCATAAAGCCAAAACTTTTTCAATCTTAAAGTGAAAAGGTTTGAGAAGTGAAATCGTAATTCAGAACCCGGACAAAGAGCGCACGCATGTCACTAATATCATTTTCATATAGATAGAACTTGACTGGGGTGGTAGCTAAATTAGTTATGTACAACGAACGGAATAATATGAACGTGTGAAACCCTTAATAACATATATGATACTCCTACAACCGTGATGTGCTCTATAGTTTAGTGCGTTTTCAATAGGTGTTGCTTCAAACAAATGAATCTGAGTTTTAGAGAAATGACAAGGTAATTTGCGTTTGTCTGGCCGCTGAGAACTGGGTATTGCAGATAATTGATTTGTATTTCTCATAAATAAAATGCTTAGTTACCCGTATATAGGCTCACTGAAACTTCACGGGAAAAGTGGACGGTCGTATGAATATGAGGACATCCTTGATTGTAGGAGCAACAACGAATTCAGGCACGGAGAAAAAGTGGCGAATGGTGTTGTGAAGCTCAAGAAGTTAGTTAGTCAATGTTACTTGGACAGCAATAGCTCTAGCTATACCAACTTTAACTCGATAAACTACGGTTAATGTGTCAAACGTGTCAAGATGTTTCCAATGGAGAGGAAGCAGCTTTTTCACAAAGTGGACTACTTGCTGTAACAATCCATTTACAGCGAATTCTCAATTTTGAAAAATGAGACCGTTTTCAAGAAATGAGACCGTTTTCAGAAAGGGTTTTGTTCTTGTAACTGTTATTTTCGGTAGAATCGACTGAGACGTGCGAATCTAAATATAGCTACAAATATGTCTCGGTAAAAACCTCTTTTCTTTAAACATTTGTTGTAACAGGCCTGAATATAAAACTTAGGGAAAATGGAGCTCATATTGAAACAATTGCAGAATCTCGAAGACGAGAAAGTTCTTCCGCTGCGATGGAAGCATCACGCTTTTAACTGAAGATCCATGGAACACCGAAGTGAATGAACAAGCTTTTCACTTCAATTAAGAATGCTCAATAGGTGTTGTGTTAATGGAAAATTAAAAAGTCTAATGCTGTTGTAGTTTACTTATTTTACTTTTAGACACTATAGTCGTCGCCAACGGAAAGACGAGAAGTTACTGTATATCTCACTTTCCGCTGTGTACGCACACATGTGTCTCCGATTCTAAAGCTTGCCGGTCATGTGCATTAATAGCGCAGTGGTTGCTCCCTGCTCCGAATATTTTGCTCGCAGGTTCGATTCCGGCGAGAGACAAAAGTTTATAAATTTGGCACCCACATGCGTAAGTGGAACCTTGCGACCGGTAGCGCTTAGAGATAGAATTGCATCCTTTGTTCGAGATTTAATCACGAAACTGAAGTAATAATACACACCTCGAAACGAATCTACACAGTATCATGAAGAGCAAGCCGTTGACAAACAGTTGTTTCGAGACCTAGAATATGCTATGTAAGTTTGATACGAAATGTGATAGTATAGTGAGTGCCAAATTCATTAATCTCTGTCTCTCACCGGAATCGAACCTGCAAGCAAAAGATTCGTAACAGGGCGCTGAGCACTGCGCTTTTAGAGCACATTACCGACAAGCTTTCGAATCGAAGACATGTGTGCGTACACAACGGAGAGTGAGATATACAGTACCCTCCCGCCTTTCCGTTAACGACAACTGTATATGATGCTTAAATTTACTGAACCTGTATCGAATGGCTGAGCGTGCATGTATTTCTCATAGTTCCATCTTTCAGCTCCCAGTTTATTATTCAAGTCAACTCGAACTTGGTAGATTTATTGGTTCTGGTATCCACGGAACGGTACATTTATTATCTGGCTCACGAAGGTACGTTTTAGTCGAAACATAATAATCTTACAGCAAATCACCATAACTATAGTGGCTGCCAAATTTATAAATTTTTGTTATTCGCTGGAATCGAACCTGCGAGTAAAAGATTGGTAGCAGGGCGCTAGGCACTGCGCTATTAGAGCACACAACAGGCAAGTTTTGGAATGGAAGACATGTGTGCGCACACAGCGGAAAGTGAGATATACAGTATCCTGTCGCCTTTTCGTGGGCGACGACTATATTTTCTATGAAAACTGCCTTCAACACGCAAAACTGATACAATAAGCCAGCTACAAAAGTGAGAGAGCGTGGAGGTCAATGGGGCGGTAGACAGGAAAAGACTGGTCTTCGGCATCTCCCTGACCTGCACACTCTCTAGTCGAGGCCGATAATCCTAATCCTAAACCAATAAAGCTTTATCTGAGTACGTATACTAGAAAATCCCAACACCTTCATCCCATCCTGCGTCTCCTCAAACACACGCTCTTTCTCTGCTCTCACATCCCGCCGGGAAACGAGTAGAGTGAGAGACGCAGGATGGGATGAAGTGGCCGGGATCTTCTAGCATACGTACTCTGCATTCTCGATACGTTCAGACTCTTGATAGACGTCCTGTACTTGATGAGAAAGTTCCCTCAGCAGAATCCCTCAGTTTATGGCTGACCTAGTTGAGTTTGCTACAATAAGAAGAACAGTACAAGCATGAAATTAAAGGCTATCAGAGTCATCCCTCTCTCACAAATACGTCTACTATTCAAATTGTAGTCGTGAGTTGCCTTAGTTGAGTTCTTTAAAGGAATGTCGCAGTGAGGAAGTTCAGTTCTGATGTGGCTCGTTACAAACACGGGGGAATCGAAAAACTGATAAGGAAAAGAGCGGTAAGGGAATATTAAAATGTTGAAACCTACATTTCTGTAGGATTTAGTCGCTTTTTTTTGAACAAAAGTATTGCAATTTTACTGGCAGATTTGTTTTTGTTACAATGAACACACATCACTACTGTGACGAGAGGTTTCAGAAAAGTTGATAGAAGTAAATTATGTACAGGTATTGCTGTGCAAATTCGTTAAAGAGTGAAAGGCAATTGTGTATGAATTAGGCAAATTTACATTTTCAACAATCCTCAACATCTTCCTCTACCTGAAGAATGAACAAAAACATTTATAATCTTCGGAAATTACAGGATATAGTTCACCCGAATTTGGTTCCGATTCTGGGAATTTGTTTCGCTTCCCCGGAATACAAAACCTATCCATTGGGCTATGTGATGGAGTTTATGCCCGGAGGAAGTCTTTCAGATGGTAACTGGTTTGAACGTACTTTCACCGTTCAGTTCTTAGAAAAAAAGGCAAACCTATCATTTAATTATCTAATTTAGAGATTTCAAAGGCACATCATACTGATTGATGACTATGGCCAGGCTTACAGTGCGTGCCAAATTTATAAAATTTCCGCCTGTGTGAGACTCGAACCACGCCCAAAATAATCCCATCACAGACATATCATCACATTTCATACAACGATAACTATATTCTAGTTCAGTCGGGTAGGGTCGTCCATGACGAAATATAGGGAATCACAAGATCTGAGTTAGAGTTTGTTCTTCATGCACACCACAGTTGTAGAATCATGACTAAAATTTGGGGGATCAAACTACAAACACAGCGGTTCTGACCGGAATGTAGTGTATTGATTCGGTCTCCACTAAGAGAACCCTCTTTGAGGAATGCTAAGTAGTTTGAAGTCTCTACACGCCCTAATGCACGATTTTTCACGGAAAGGCAGCGGGATCAAACAACCAACACACAATGATAGCAAGATACACCGTATAGACTCACTCTCTCGGAACGCGCTCCGTTAATTACATATTCGCGTTTGGTCGAAACTGTATTGCAACAAACCTAGAGATAGAGTGTGCCCTGAAGAAACGTCAGACGACGAGAGGGAAAATCAATATATATGTCATCCACGCAGTGCAGTCTTCCATTCTAGTACTGATTTGAACAATACTCTATTCTGTTCGATAAATGTTCTATTACAGAATCTTTCCAGTTATTCACGGCAGAACAGAACCGCCGGATTCGGAATACGACTATAGGAATGTACTGGATTGGACGAGACAAGCCGCGGCTGGCCTTCATTTTCTACACGAGAACAAGATGACCCATCGAAATATCAAACCAGCCAAGTACTTTATTTATTATTTTTACTGACACCATACGTAGTAATCTCTCAAAAACATGTGACCAAGATTCTCCCAAAAATCGTTGTTTACTCACGATTAGCTCATGACGTTTGCTCAACAGATGTCTGGAGGTCAGTAAACCGCCAAAAGCAAGCACTGAAAATATACATGAGTGTGTAACTAACCATTGGTATCGCTAAAGTAATGTGAATATTGATTTAGACATCCTCTGATAGGTATTAGTGAAGTTCTAGACTTCAGATGTTCTTGAAAACTATTCCAAGAGTTGAACTTCAAACATCTTGAGGTGGTTGTTTTCTGGTAATTTTGTTTAATTGTGAAAAATAACTGTTCGAATATGATGCATTTCAGTATGCTGCTGTCATCGAATCGTGGGGTACTGAAAATTGGGGATTTAAAACTCTTCCATCCCGTCTGTCCTATGACGTGAGTTCTGTACATAACTTCTTCGATTGACTTGAAACAAGAGCAATCACGAAGTTGGATTGTGTTAAAATATCAATATTGAGAAGCCCTAGAACAATAAAAGGCGTTACAACTTGAAAGTATCTGACTTTTCAAGCCAGTATTCATAGTTGGCGACGTTGAGAGAAATAACACTCCGTTTATGATGATTTGTAGACTATGAACCAAAGGCAGTTATTTCGTGGATTTTACTTTGATTTTATAATGTTAGATTGCACAGTCACGTGAAACCTGTTATACACAGAAGAACGCAGGTACGTGCAATAACAAAATGCACGATGCCTCCTCAGAATGCTAAGTTTACGTGACTTTTCAGTTTTCTAGTTTGCATGTTCGGTATATTTGCAGCAGAGCAAATGTAGTGTACGCGGCTCCAGAACAGATGGATGCTCCTGCAACAACGTTACACTATGAAAAATGCGATGTCTACAGTCTGGCAGTTTCCGTATGGGAAATGTACCATCGACAGTCAGTTGAATTTCGAATTTATGCAATAATAATGTGAAGTTTACTGCACATAGATTCCATAACTACAGTAGAAAGAACGAACTAATTAAGTTGTTACAAGATTCTTTGGCAAAACGAATCCCAAGGGGTTGTTCCACTACTATTGCCTTTGTTGTGTAAAGCAACTCGAATGTTGTATGAAATCCTAGATATTCTGAGCAGAAATATAACCTCTTATCTCTCTCCCATACTTCTCAGATCTGAGTAGCCAAGCAAGTTCAACGACATTTGTTGCACAACTCAAGCCCTGGACAAGTACCCACCTAGCTCTAGGTTTACTAAACACAAACATGAATAGATTGAGAGCGAATTCTTCATAGTATTATTGTGTTTCGAGCTCACGTTGATGTCTGCACGCTCAGAGCTCAAACAGCTCCGCAAAACCTGTTGAGCCACTTGTAGGTGGAGTGGAAATGTTTTTTCAAAGCAAATCGGTATACTGTTAGTCAACTGCACAGTCACGTGAAACATGCTAAACACAGCAGAACTAAGAAGCGTGCAATCACAAAATGCACAATGCCTCATTAGAATGCTAACTGTACGTGACTATTCAATTTATTTATAGTATAAATCAGTGTTCAAAAGCAAGCCTCAGCTAGATTTGGTAACTGAAAACTGTGAAACCAACTCGTTATTCGCAGTTAAAGTACTCTGAAATTCATTAAAACTTTCAATGTTAATACTTTAGACAGCCATTTTCTGATGTGGGCTCCAATTTGTTGTTGGTGTCACATAAGATTATCGATGGGGAACGACCCCTCATATGGAGCGAGTGCGACTCCGAACTGAGAGACATTATTGAGAGGTAAAACAAGAGAGATAGAGAGAGATAGAGAGAGGGAGAGGGAGAGAGAGAGAGAAAGAGAGAGAGAGAAAGAGAGAGAGAGAGTAAGAGAGTGAGAGAGAGAAAGAGAGAGAGGAATAGGCAGAGAGCGAAATAGGGAGAGAGAGAGAGAGAGGGAGAGAAAGAGATAAAGAGAGAGAGGGAGAGAGAGAGAGAGAGAGAGAGGGAGAGAGAGAGAGAAAGAGAGAGAGAAAGAGAGAGAGAGGAAGAGAGAGTAAGAGAGTGAGAGAGAGAAAGAGAGAGAGGAATAGGCAGAGAGCGAAATAGGGAGAGAGAGAGAGAGAGGGAGAGAAAGAGATAAAGAGAGAGAGGGAGAGAGAGAGAGAGAGAGAGAGAGAGAGAGAGAGAGGGAGAGAGAGAGAAAGAGAGAGAGAAAGAGAGAGAGAGAGGAAGAGAGAGTAAGAGAGTGAGAGAGAGAAAGAGAGAGAGGAATAGGCAGAGAGCGAAATAGGGAGAGAGAGAGAGAGAGGGAGAGAAAGAGATAAAGAGAGAGAGGGAGAGAGAGAGAGAGAGAGAAAGAGAGAGAGAAAGCGCGGAAAGAAAGGTAAAGTGCGATACAGAGGAAAAGAGAAGTTCAAGATGAGTTTAACCAGAAATCATTAAAATTCTTTTTTCTTTAATTTTTCATGATCTCTACCTGCTGATCCACAGTACAAAAATATATCCATAAATGATATATAAACAAAAATGACTTCGGTTTAATTCCAAAATCAGATCTTTTTACTTTCCAGAAGTTGGTCTGGAGACGTGGAAAACCGCCCCTCAATGCAACACATTCACGAATTCACAATCGCAAGACTGAAGCGAATTCAACTTACTTTGTCAAAGTTGTAAACCTGGTAGAAGTGATAAGATAGTGGTATTGACTGTTCGTGAATTTATTTTCCTACGTGTTCATGTAAACTGTTTTCATACCAGAAACGTTACTTTTTCATTCTTATTGTTTATTTCCGTTCATTTCATCATCTATCTTGACCGATTCAATACGAAAATCTCAATGAAAACAATTACCTTGTTCCATGAACGAAAAACGGAGAAAATTTTGAGAAAATGAAAATGAAAAGAGGAGAATCACGTGAAATTGATTCCTGAACTTCTCAGCTTAGAACTCGGCTGCGCGTACAGCCTAGTTTTCAATTGCATTCTCTAGTCTGAGTGGCGCAGTGGATACAATTTCTGTTCTAGTGAAAACGGATTGAAGGATCCATTCCGCTATAATTTGAGTTTCACGAAAAATTTAAAAAGCTCAGAAAAGTTTCTCAATGGCTTCCAATAGACCATGAAAAAACTTTCTAATTGAAAATTTGTAAAATTTGCATAATATCAAACAATCAAGAAGGGGACATGAACATTTGCACTGTGACGCAACTTGACTTGGTTCATTTACATGTCATTACGGAAGCCGTTTTTCTGAGAAAACGAAGCAAGATTAGTAAAAAGTGGGGGAACCAACAAATGTGTGAGTTGTGTTTGGTTCGACCTCGATATCAGCAAAAAGTGAACGATACGAATTGCTGTGATACTGTAGCAGAAGTATTCTGCAAAAATAGAACAATACAAATGTTGCACAATGGTTCACGAAGCCCGCATGATATTTCAGAAATTGCCGAAGGGTATTTCATGTGTGCTTTGACGACATGCGTGCGTTGTGAACCATTGTGCAACATTTGTATTGTTCTATTTTTGCAGAATACTTCTGCTACAGTATCACAGCAATTCGTATCGTTCACTTTTTGCTGATATCGAGGTCGAACCAAACACAACTCACACATTTGTTGGTTCCCCCACTTTTTACTAATTGTCCTTTTTTTGCTAGTTGTACTCCTACAACTTCATATATTGCCTATTCACAGAGTGAATCTTGTGAACTTATTATATTATTATGGAAATCTCAGTTTTGTGTGTGCACGAAGCCGAATGCAAACCATAAACTTGCTGATGTTGTAATATAACGCAGGTTACTGGCTCTGTGACTATCAACAACTGAACAAAAACGCTAAACGTTCCGATTGACATGTACACCGCTTTTAGCGGCGAAGCGATGGGGATTGGCGCCATTGACAAATCTACAATTAGAGACACCAACTCACTTACAATATAGCCATTATTTCTAATACCACATCAAAAACCTTCGTTGAAACTTTTTTCATTCCTGCGTCAATTGACACACGCGTCTGGCGCCAGAACGAAACGAAATTTTCTAGGTTTTTGAGCTACCAGTACACACTACATGTGTCAATTACTGATTGGAGCAATATTCAAACTATTCAATTGTCAGTTTCGTGTGTTTTTGTTTTGGCGCCATTTGGCGTCTGTTCCGAGCCAGACGATAAAATTCGATTTTGAATTTGTGGATCTTTATTTCACATCGGAATATTCAATATCTGTTAACTTGAAACAGTTTGATTGACGATAACTGATATTTTTCCAACTTTGGCGCCAATTGGCGCCAGCGCACAATGCCAACAGAACTTTTTTTTGATTTTCAGATTGAGCATCTTACTTCCCATGTGATAGTTATTTAGTGTACCGAATTTCAGACGATTCCATTGACGCTGTCGTGAGTTTGGGTTTTGGCGCCATCTGGCGCCTGGTTCGAGCGCCAGAAGGAAAATTTCAGTTTTGGAAAAAGATTTTCACACTTTCCACCAAATTATTCAATTTCTATTAGTGTTCAACATTTTAGTTGATGATAAATAGTGTTTTGCCGTTTTTGGCGCCTATTGGCGCCAGCGCCGGGCGCCAATGGTGATGTATTCATCTCATATTTGGCGCGACGGGCTAACTTTTGCATTATAACTCATGTTTCAAATTTCAGCTAAATCGGTTCGGTAGTTTTTCCAATAGTGGTTTTTGGCGCCTATTGGCGCCCGCGCCCGGCGCCAATGAGGAGCTATACATCTCATATTTGGCGCGTCATGCTAAATTTTGCATTAGAACTCATGTTTCAAATTTCAGCTAAATCGGTTCGATAGTTTTTCCAATAGTCCTTTTTGGCGCCTATTGGCGCCCGCGCCCGGCGCCAGAGATTAGATATAAATTTCATACTTGGCGCGACGAGCTAACTTTTGCCATAGAATAGATGTTTCAAATTTCAGCCAAATTGATTCAGTAGTTTTTCCACTACGATGCGGACAGAATTCCGTGAGGGACGAGGGAGGAGGGAGGAGGGAGGAGGGAGGAGGGACGAATTACGGCGGAACTTTTCAACAACGACACGAAACCATAACTCAGGCGAAAATAATCCGATTTGGCTGAAATTTTCACACAATGTTCAATTCGTGATTCTCTAACGTTCTCTCCTTTTAGTTTTCGGAAAAAGGATATGTTTGAAGATTTTTGTTAATTAAAAGGAAAAAACGAGTCCGCAATGGCCAAACCAAAGACAACTCACGCAGAGCGCTTCGCGCTCCGCGCGATAAGGATATAAAAGTATATAGAGAGAGACGGATTCTTTAAGGTTCGACTCCCGCCTCGAGCGGAAACATTTGCGAAAATCTGCTAGTGAAATTTTGAGTTATCCAAATGCTCAATGCTGTGTCAAACTTGATCAAAACTGACGATCAATATTTTCACATCAATTAGTATAAAAAAACGAGTGTCAAGAAAGTAAAGATTAGTTTTAGAGATCACATAAACGAAAAATATAAAACAGGTCCAATAAACAGACATTAAAAGAGAGAAGCTAATCTCGCTTGGTTGAAAATTACCCAAAGTATCACAAATATTACTCGAACTCGAAACTCGACTCGACTTGAAAAAACTCGAAAATTTTCGAGTTAAGTCGAACTCGAAACTCGAAAATTCTTAAAACTCGAAAACTCGAAAACTCGAAATTTTCCAAAAACGCGAAAACTCGAAAACTCGAAAACTCGAAATTTTCCGAAATTCGAAAACTCGAAAACTCGAAATTTCCCAAAACTCGAAAACTCGAAATTTCCCAAAACTCGAAAACTCGAAAACTCGAAATTTTGAACGCGAAAACTCGAAAATCAAAATTTCGGACTCGAAAAATGTCTCTTTTGGGTCCAAAAACACTCAAAACTCGACTCGACTCGAAAAACTCGAAAATTTTCGAGTTGAGTCGAACTCGAAACTCGAAAACTCGAAATTTCCCAAAACTCGAAAACTCGAAAACTCGAAAACTCGAAATTTTTCAAAACTCGAAAACTCGATAACTCGAAAACTCGAAATTTCCCAAAACTCGAAAACTCGTAAACTCGAAAACTCGAAATTTCCCAAAACTCGAAAACTCGTAAACTCGAAAACTCGAAATTTCCCAAAACTCGAAAACTCGAAAACTCGAAAACTCGAAATTTTGAACTCGATTGACAACCCTACTCAGTATGATGAAACATCTGAATACAGTACACGAAAATCCAGCTAGATTTTTGCCCTATTTCAAACAAGCGAGCCTGGCCTTTCTCTCTTGATATCCGTTCATTGGACCTGTTTTATATGTTTCGTTTATGTGATCTCTGAAACTAATCTTTACTTTCTTGACACTCGTTTTTATACTATTAGATGTATGCCCTATAATTGCTCACGGCAATTTTCTCGAAAAATGGTTCACAAATAAGGACGAAACGGGCAAAAAACTTTTTAAAACGTCTGCATAGTTGAGAAGCACAATAGAATGACGGACTCTCGTGGAGTTGTTGTCAGTTGTAACAACCTATTGAGAATAAAGATTCCCTTTCCTATGACTGTGTTCTGAGAGTTATTATAAGAACTGACGCTAGCCTACATATAAAAAAGCAGGTTTGAACCCTGCGTGGAGCAGTTTTTTCAGAATAGAAAACCGGTTAAAAAATGAATATTAGGATTTTTACCAGTTTTTTTTCCTCAGAACTTTCAATACAAAAATGTGTGTGGTGAATTTACGTTCTGTTTACCTTCTGTTCCATAGCTAGCTATACATACCAAAACAAGCGTTTCCCAAAGTGCACCATGTACGACGTCATTCTCTATTACCAGCTGATTTTATATTGACCTCTGCCGAGCGCCAACTATGACAGGGGAGGTGCCCATGCTGCCCCTCCTTCACATTAATATCGATTTTTGGCGTCCCCCCTTTATATTAGCTTTGTATTGGCTGTTTACCACTTTTGTACTTTTTTAACCAATTGTCATATACACTGCAGCTACGAGATTTGTTTCTCTCTCCTAATATTGTAACCTTGTGTGTTATCAGTATTAACATATAACTTCATTCCATTCTGTCATCAACAAACAATTTACACACGAGAACTGACCATCATTTTTCAACCATTTTCATGATTTTTCACCGTAAACGAAAAAAAGAAATAGTGAAAAACGCCAACTTGTTTCCATTGTTTTAACAGAAATTAAGCGAAGCACCAGATTTAAAAATCAAATCCTCTCTTGTGATATTCACTGCTTATTATTAAATACACAAAAACTATAAATACATCCGAGAAATTGGTCGTGTATTCGAGAGAAAAGAAGAAATGTCTGACAATTCTAATAATTGTAGCAATATACGAGCCATCTCGCTCATTCCAACTTGTTTTCTACTTCTAAAGTTCTCTAGTCTTTAGTAAAGGACATTATCAAAGAACACCTTCAATACGTCAGTTCTAGTTAGGTTTAGGCAATTTGTGAGTTGAGCAAAGTTTGTCGCATCTTCGGTGAAGATCAGTTCGTAGACAAATATCAATAGCTACTGAAAAAACGCACCCGTCTCGTTTCTGAGATACTTTATGCAGTTTCTAGACGAAACATAATTTCATATGAAGTCGATTTGGAGGTGGAGAACCAAAAGTCATCTGGAAGTACTCGGTTATTAAATTAACAAAACGGGTTGGATCAGAGTTTAGATGTCAAGATGACCACTTATTACCACCTTTGAGAACTGTCATGACAATTAATACCAGCACACGAACGAGAACTGTTCAAAGTACAGCACGGAAAATGTCCTATAAATTTGAAAGAGAATGTTTCAATGTCGATGGGGGCTCATTAAAATTTCCCGTTCAGTTTCTTGTATCACTTCCAAGTTACTATCAGCATCGCTCTTTCATACCCCAAGCGACACCCACTGCATCACTTTTTCTCCAATTTTCAGAAAATTAAGAATTGAAAACCACTGTAATGATTCCGAGCTTTCTTAATTGCTGGAAACAGAGTCACTTGGGTAGCGTAAGAGGCTGTGTAAACTTTACATCTAACCCGATTTTTTTGTGTCATCGCAGTTTTTTTTTTCGTGAACTTGCTTTCAGACTTCAGGTTTGGCGATGTGTTTTACAAAACTCACAAACCATTATCACAGTTTTTGTTATCGTTTGAGCCCTTTTAGAGACAAACTGAAACAAAGAGAAGCTTGCATTAGGTTTCTTTGCTTTGAAAAAGTTATTCGTTAGACTAACAAGAAAGGATCCATTTATAACTATTCAGGTGAAAAGTCGACCAAAATGGCTGACCTAAACATGGATGAATGCGATCATTTGATGGGAATTTGGAGAATATGTGTGCTGTGTGAGACCACAATCGGAAGAGAGAGTGAGTGTCGATTCAAACTGCACTTTATTGGTGCCTAAATAAATCAAAAAGCAAATAGACTTTTTTTTAATGTTTTTTTCCACTGTTTCGAGTTACTGTCACTTTCAAAAACAAAAAAAAACGAAATTTTTAATGGTCTGCTATTAGACGGCGACAAAAAACTGCGTGAAATTTATAGCGGCGACTCAAAGATTTCGCGTCGATTTCTAGCGCGCTACTGAACATTATACGCTGCACGGTTTTTACGTGAATCGTAATCTGGGAGCGGCGTACTTCGTATTATGCAATTGCTCGCATATTTTTCTCTCTCTCTATTTTTAATTTTTTTTCTTTTTTTATTGTTATTTTGTTGTTGTTCATTCTTTTCCATGTTCAGCTTCTGAACGTTATTTCAGACACTCAGAACTGATGTTCTTCTCCCTTCGCCCGAAAAAGAATTGACCCTTATTCGTGAGAAACGTCGAAGTCGAATTTTTAGGTATGTTCACAAAAAATTGCAGAAGTTTGATCAGAAATATGGCAGTTTTGCCCATTCATGAACCTTATTCTGCCTGCAATTGGAGAATGATTAAGGAGTACCGATTCCAAAGATGCTGTGTATTTGACAAGGCTCAAAAAACGATTGTTAATAGTTATAAAGTGGAAATTAGTGAAGAAAGTTCGTTTTACTCATCCTGAACAATTATTAAAGTTTCTCTCTCTCTGGTTTCGGAAACGTTCACTCAATGGCTTTTTCTTTTTAACTGGATTTTTACTTCGAATCGCCTTATATTCTGTCACAAATCGAAACTTCCTATTTTGTGCCAAACCGGAGAGGGATATAGAATATAAACGGATGTCATTCAGAGTTTTAGGAGAATTGATAGGTGTATTTGTAGATTTTTCGATAATTTCGTTACAAATATCCATGTTTTACATTATATTTTGAATTTTAACTCAGTCGCAGAAGCGACAGATAAGTCAATGCGGGGAGTTCAGTGATATCGATCTTTTTTGATATTCTCATACAACATTCTTTTAACATACCAGTTAATGCTCACTTAGAACTTAAGGCTTAGGCTCAGGAAAACGACCACTTTCGAATAGACGACGAGTAAGGTCCGACTGTGCGATAAAAAAAAGTCCGTTTCCATTCAAATAGCAAGTAATATTGATGATTTTGCAGCGAAATGACAAATTGTCCGGTTTTTGGGTAGAAGTAGCCCGTTTTTCGATTTTTTCCGGCCGCTCAGACCACTTCGCTGGACTATGGGGGGGGGGGGGGGGTCAGCCCTGCCCTAATCTAGATTGAGGAATACGATGTTGACCAATAACAGTTTCTTAGTAAAACGTTAATCATACTTTTACAGTGCTCTATCGGCTCCTAAATGCGGTTGTCTTGATGATCGACAGGTACGACGAGAATAAACGTACCGGTACCGGAATCTTCACGGAAGAACATCTTTTCACTTAGAGCAGGTTGGTTTGGCTTCTATTGAACATTATTGTTGAAGGACAGGTCTTGTGTAAACCCCAACTTTTTCGTTAAACCTTCTCAGAACTAACTGTGAAAACCAAATGATGTGTGTGACATGTGAAAAGGGGGCCAGTTACACATGCAACCAATGTGCCAATGCAGCATTTAAAGACAGTTCGGTTGTTTTCCAAATGCAACCAAAGCAACCAAATTGCATTAAAAACCTGAAAATGTCCAACAATTGTGTTTGGTTGCACTTGAAAATCAACCGAAAGCAACCGAATTTTCCTTACACATGCAACCCGGTTGCATTTTGGTCAAACACTAGTAAGGTCTGACTAAGCGACAAAAATTAGTTCGTTTTCATGTAAACAAGTGAAAATTCATGGTTTTTCATCAAAAGTAAACCGATTGTCTTCTTTTCGGCAAAAATTTAGTCCGTTTTTAGATTTTTTTCTGACCGGACAACCTTACTGGGGTATGATTTTGGTTGCACGCAACCAAAACACCAAGGGGGCAGGTTTTCGTTTGGAGATAGTTTCAGGTTCACCAAAAATCTGTTTAGTAGTTAGGTAGATGAAGAATTCGCTCGCCGTTAATTTTCACACAACTGAGATGTTTTTTTCCTATTTGGATGGTTATAAACGTCAATATTTGTCACCAAAGATCTGAAAACTTCGGAACCGGAAGTTAAACAGGCAGTATAATAACGGAATCGTTATGGTGCTACCCTTGCCGGCGGTCTATGTTCAATGACTACGTGCAAACTAGATTCAATGATGAAATACGTTCCGTTATTATATACTGGCTGTTTAACTTCCGGTTCCAAACTTTTCAGATCTTTTAGACTACTGTTGTATGGAAACCATTGAATATGAACTCACGAGCCCCGGACGGTGTATGGGTTTTATATAATAGTTTTTCAGTGGTTCCTACAACGTTTCAAACTGATTTTCGTGCTAATGCAAACTGATCCGGGTTTCGCACGTAATATATGCTCGTTTGTTTGTTGAAATGTCGTTTAGTTGAGCGACAGTAGTTCGAATTCGTCCTATACTTTTTGAAAAATTGCATAGTTTCAGCTTGCGATGGTCGATATGGTCCAAAAGCTCTACAATCAAGCAAATCGATTAGATTCTGAAGACACCCGAAGACAGCCGAGTAGAAGATGAAGAACACTATAATCTCCATTCTGTGTGCGATTTCTATATTAAATAATGATATGTTCCTTTTGTTCATGTTTGACTGATTTATATTGTATTTCTGTGATATTTAATTGAATAAAATTGCAGTATTCAACCATTGTTTTCATTCAAACAGGAATTGAAATGTGAAAAGAGAAAATACGGTTTTTTTTCCTGCCCCAACCGGCGTTCTGTTCATTCTGGCGATTAAACGATTTGTAGCAAGCCATTGAAATGTTTAACCGCGGGCGACTTGGCGATTTGTAGCGCGCGAATTAGGCATTTGTCGCCTGCAAGCAATTCGCAACATATATGCTAATTCGCGCGCTACAAATCTTTAAGTCGCTCGCTAATGATCGTCACTTGGCTGAGTTTTTCAAAACAATACATTTTCAGTGAGACGTTGCTTATTTCGAAAACACAGGTCATGAAAATTTATCATGAATCGTTCAATCATGAATGACGTGTATCTATTTAAAACTTCTCGAAATGAAAGCTCTGGATAATCTCTGGACTATTGAGATCCAGCCAACATGAATGTTGTTTTTGTGTTAGAAACAATTTCGGTAAGCAATAATAAAAAAAGCATTAATTATTTTTATTGTATGCCAGAGAAAACTTATTCATGCTCTGCAATTTGAAAGACATTGTTTGTAAATTATGAGTCTCTTCACAAATATGTTTTTGTCCTCCGAGGTGATTCATTAAAAAAGATCTTCTTGTTCGAATCTGCATAATAATGTCATTATCACAGATGGGATTATCTCTGGCTGCAACTGTCTCTACCATAACTCCAATTGTCCCGTCCTTCAAGTACGGTATAACCACTCTTGCTCTCTGAAATTCAGTGAGTCATGCAATCAAACGAATATCATGCAAATTGAAACGAGACCGGACATTTTCTATAATTCGAAACAATGGAATGAATAAAATGTAAAAACGAGAACGGAGGTACCACTTTATGGAGATTAAGTACCAAATAAATGGTTTTCTTCTGCTAAAACGTCTTTTGATTATTCAGTGGAGCTCTGCGAACAATGTACTTTCCACTATACAACTGGGTGTCAACGAACTAGTTTATTTCATATTCATATGCAAACCACAGTATTTTTTTTACTCATCTATTTCTTATGAACCAGTTTTTTTTCAGAGCAACGAGTGACAAAAAATTATGTGAAGAAGACATTTTCTACTGGTGGGTGACAATAATTTTAACTTTTTCAACCAAAGTTCATCAAATGCTGTTTTGTAGGGGGTTCTTTGTATGTTTCAATTGTATCCCAAAGTTTCTGAGTTACATAAAGAAAAATGGAATCGGTTTACCAATTTCTGTAATTTTCAGACAACGTAAGAGGCGCGTATAGGAATCACATGGAAAATAATTTTCTCAGGTTTATGAATGGAGTAAGTTTCTCTCACTTCGATTCTTATATTTGTTCTCAAATTTATGCTCCTTCAAATAGCAATGAATTTTAATGTAGCTTATATGATCAACCCAAACTTATTTGCTATAGGGTGGAAATCTCTACTGGTGAAAAATTGAAAAGATCAATATAAATAGGTGAAATAGTGAAAAGATGAGAACGTGAACTTGGAAAGATGAACACGTGAACTAAAAAATGTGAAAAGTTGAAAAGGTGAAAAGGTGAAAACTTGGAAAGTTAAAAAGGTGAATAGGTTAACTATAAGAGGTGAGAAGGTGAATGGAAGGATAATGACGGGTTAAAGATAGGGGTATGGTTCAATTAGAGATTATAACCCCCCCCCCCCCCCCCCCCCCGCCCACCGGAGGCGGATGGGGGGAACTTACAAAAATTTCCAATACCATGCACGCGACGCGACGAGTTTGGGCCAAAAACAGACTCTGGCGTTGAAGGAAACGGAGAGTTCAAGAGTCAAAGGTCATATTGAGATCAGGGGCATTAACGATCGTGGCTTCTCGTTAAACGTCGCTCTCGGAAAACTTGTGTCACAGAAAAAAAAAACCCTACTCAAACCCCTAGCCAATCCCAGTGATCCCCGTGGCCACCACAGGCCGTCAGACTGGTCCACACCCATAATCCGATCCCCGTACCTGGTTTCCTATTACCAACAAGTTTCAGCCATTTTGAAAATGTTGACCTTTCAACTCTCTGTTTCCTCTAACGCCATAGTTATATCCGTGATCCCCATACTTGATTACAGCACCCCTGAAATTCTCAGGTCAATTGGACAATTTATATATTTTGACAATTTAGGCGTCGCGTGCGCGTCTTAAAAAGTTGCTACACCATTAGATCCCGTTTGAGTGGGGGGTCTTTTAGGGTAACCATTTTTCAGGTTACCTTAGTAGCTAACCTGCAAGTCACCTAAAACCCCAATTCGGTAACCACTCAAACTAACGGTAAAGACGACATTTTGCGTTAAGTAACCTGAGAAAGAGTACCAAAAAAGGGATAGGTTATCTAAAAACCCGGTTTTTTTTAAGAATTCTCAATTCAAAAATGTATTAGTATAAAAAACGGGTATTAAGAGAGTAAAGTATAGTTTTGGATGAAAAGTGTGCAAGAATAATGAAAGAAGTCCAATGAAAATATTTTGAGTTAAAGGCTAATCTCGCTTTTGTTGAAAAAAAAACAGAGTGTAAGCTAAATTACTGTGAATCGCAGTATGAAGTTTTCTTTTCGATAACAAAAAACCCGGTATCCATTTTTTCTGAAATTTTAAACCGAGCGAGATCAGCCTTTTCCTCGAAATATATTTATTGGACTTCTTTCATATTTCTTGCACACTTTTCATCCAAAACTAATCTTTACTCTCTTAACACCCGTTTTTTATAATAATTGAACTATTTTTTTATTGTTACGAAGTAACGGTCATTTTTGATAAAAATGATATTTTTACACAATAAGCTAAACAAAAAATGTTATGAGGTTCTATTGAAGTTTTTAACGGCGCCGTAGTTCAGAACAACTGGCGTAGTTATAACCTTGTTCAAGTGAGAGAAACTTTTGTGCTCCAGGCAGGAATCGAACCTTCGTTTGCCGTGTGTGAATAGAGCTTTCATCCAATCCGCCATTCAGACTTGTGAATAGGAGTGAAAACCAAGCTGTGCCCGCCTGTCATGAGTACTTCATTAGAAAACGTCTTCCTACTACACGTTAAACTCTTCTTTCGGTTTTGTTTTCACGATACCGGTCTATCCATGATTTTTTGCGAGACCATTGTCGGCCCTCTCACACGTAATATTCAAATTTCAGACATACCTGAAAAATACGTATACCTCAACTTTTTTATAGCTTTTTAACAATGTAAGAATTTTCGAAATAAGTTAATTTTGAGCGAAACTATGCCGAGATTTGAGGAGGCGGACACTTTTGTCGCCGCCACCGCCGAGCACGGAAGCCATTTCTGCGAGACGTTAGGCCCTCTCACTCTTCTTAACTAATTTAACTTGGAACGTGAACTTAGTGTCTTGTAGACGTGTTGCCCTTCAGTGATTCATGCGAATATAAAAAAAAAATGGTCGACGTACTTGCAAAAAAATGTAATAAACTGTTTTGCAATGTCTGCAGACCTCTGAACAAAAATTAATCTGCGCAGCGCTCCGCGCTGCGCCCGATATGGTCTACAGTCTTCCCCTTTTTTCATCTTCTATACTGAAGCCGAAAATGATTTCCACTCGTATGTTTTTAAAAGGTTCACGTATTATATTTTCTATCAAAAAAACAACGTAAAACAAAAACCGGACAACGAAGTTCTACTGAAAAATAAAGTTGTTTTTATTTTCAGAAAAACGCGTCGAACTTCACAAAAGAAGAATGTAATCTGTTGATGATGTGTTGGAGAATATGTTATTATTGTGAAACGAAAGTGGAGGGAGAAATGAAACGATCAAATACCCAAAGTGCCTATTTAATATAACATTTCTCTCTCTCTCTCACTCTCACTCTCTATCTCTCTCTTTATCCGCCCCCCCCCCTTTCTCGCTCTCTCTCGCTCTTCTCCTCTCCCTCTCCCTTCTGCCTCCCTCTATTCCCCTTTTCATCTTCCTCTCTCTTTTCTCTCCCTCTCCCTCTCTTCCTCTTTCTCTCTCCCCTCTCTCTCTTTCTCTCTCTCTCTCTCTCTCCCTGTTCATCTACTATATTATATTGATTATCATGTTTTCTCCTTCTCTCTGTTTCCATTATAATGTTCTTTTCACAGTTGGGGGAATCAAGCGCTGTCAGTGTCTCCGCCATTACAACAGTTGTTCCGTTTTTCCTGTACGGAAAGACCATTCTCTTTCTGCCTGTTCTCTCCAATTCCGTGAGTCATTCGATTGAACAGATTCCAATGTAATTCATTGTTTCTACTGAATATATCTGAATGTTTTGGATCAGTGGATTCTGAAGTCTTCACTTTTTTGCTTGAGGCCGCCCGTGACATCATATTTTCAACGAGAATAACTCGAGCAGATTTTTTGAATCGTCCTTATTTTTGCAATGGCAATGGCACTCAAAAAGTGATTCTAAGAAAACAAACGTGCGAATTTCAAAGATTCCAGAGCTTGTCCAAAAAGTAGATTTTTCTTTGCAAAATGTGCCTGGTAATATCATTCAAGATTTCAAGATTTATTCATTCACTTCATATTGTTACAATATGGTGTTCCTTTATGGCCATCCAAGTATCTCGGTCTCTGCAAATTCTCAATATCTCTTCGCCTCGGACATTGGGCGGACGGACACGACCTCTTCTCATTGCACGGTTGAAACCTTGTACGGCCAGCACCAATTCATCTCTCCATCGAACCACGGGACGCCCACTGCTTCGGATTCTATCAAATGGGCGCCATTCTGTCACAATCAACGACCATCGATCTCGATTCATCTGGGAGATTCTGGAACAAAAAGAGAATTTGAGTTTTGTGGCCTCAAGGACTACATCCTTTAACCCAGTGATTCCACGCAAGGTGGCACAAGGAAGGCGATCTTGCAATTTCACGTTTAACATGGCACGTTCCATCTTGCGCTGCACGACACGGAGACGATCTTTGTTCCCATTCGATAATGCCCAGGACTCGGCACCATACAGGAGACGCGGCATGATAACAGCATGGAAGATTTTCCTTTTCATACTCATCGGAAAACTGGGAGTCTTCAAAATTGTTCGATATTCGTTGAATCCAAACCAAGCGGACGATATTCTTCGGCTTATCTCTGGATCCCAGTTACCGGATATATTCACGGTAACTCCAAGATATTTCACACTTTGCTTCGGAGGAAGAGCGACATCAGCAAATTGTAGAGGGGATACATCATTCTGGTTCGTCATGTATTCTGACTTGGCCATGTTGATTTCGAGACCGACTCTTCCGCAAGCAGCCATGAACTCCTTGATCATTCTCTTCAGCGTGTCTTTATCCGGTGCAAAAAGCAGGCAATCGTCGGCAAATAGCAAATGGCTTAAAGACTTCCCGTTGACAGGAATTCCCAGCTCAGACCAATTCAGTTCTCTCAAAGCAACATCGAACACTGTGGTGAACAGGCGTGGTGAGATGACATCTCCTTGGCGGACACCTCTTCGGATTTCGATCGATACATCTTGTCCATTAACATCGATGGAGCATTTTGAAGCAAGATACACGCTTCGAAGGACGTCAACGAGTGGCTGTTGTATTCCAAGTGTAGTCAGGGTGTTCCATATTGCTTGATGATGGACACGGTCGAATGCTTTGGACAAATCAACAAAGCATAGAAAGAGTGGCATTCTGTATTCACGGGCCCTCTCAATGACTTGACGCAAAATGTGGATGTTGTCCGATGTACCATACTTTCTCCGGAAACCGCACTGCTCTTCAGACATTTGTTCATCGAGGAGTGGTTCAATTCGGTTGAGAACACATCTTGACAGAAGCTTGTAAAAAGTGTTCAGAAGCGTGATTGGTCGATAGTTGGCGATTTTGGACACTTCTCCCTTTTTGAACAAGAGGCGAGTTCTGGACATCATCAGGCTAGCCGGTATGTCGTCTCCAGCAAGTATTTGGTTGGACATTCTTGTAATATCTTTGAGCACGACTGAGCCAGACCACTTTATTGCCTCGGCGGGAATCCTATCCAAACCAGGAGATTTTCCGGAACGAAGGGAATCGATTGCGCTGCGGATCTCTTTCTCCAAAAATGGCGGTGTGCTGTCCTCCATCCAACTCGGAACTGGATTCATTTGCGAGTCATCTTCGTAGAGCTTATTGTAGAAACGCTTGGCTATAGATGAAAGCTGATCCGGATGATACTGCACGACACCGTTTTCGTCCTTCAGTCCGATTATTTCGTTCCGGCGGTTGGATCCTTCCTGCATGACCTTTCGAAGACCACCACCGCGAGATAGGGCATTGCGGAAAGCGGCATCACGTCTTCGGCGAACGTCCTCTTTTCTGCTGAATCTTGCGAGTTTGCTGATCTGAGTGAACTCCAGACGTCCCCGGATAGTTCGGCAGTTTTGGAGAGAGCGTCTTCTTTTCGAAAGATCAATGGTGGCATCTGACATGAAGGGATTCAACGGTCGTTCACACTTTGCCACTTCATATGCGGTCCGAATCCGGAAGTCCACCACTGCATTGTACACTTCTTCTACAGAACCATCTTCATCCACGGGGTCTCCAGATGTGAGAATGCCATGATCGAACATAGCCCGGTTGACATATTTCTCGGTCTTTTTCTTGTCTATTATTCTGTGTTTCCGTTGTAAACCGATCACGATTCTCAAACATCGATTATCATTGGTACACTAAAACATCTGACTTCACCTGGCTTTACCCTTTACCTTCACAATTTTCCATGTAGTTTCGAGTTTCGAAATTAGAATCTAATTGTATCAAAATAACTTTATTTTCAGAAACGGAAATAGTGACCAATTATGTGAGAAAAACATATCAAACTGGTGAGTTAAATTTTCATGCTAACAACTTTTCGACCACAAGAAATAAGAACTCAAGTCGATGCGTATTTTTATATTTTCGCATCTTTTGTTGCTGATTCTGAAATTTTTTGGCAAATACTCTAAACTGCGGCAAAAATTCATGGTCAAATCAAACAAGGAAGCACAGAATTATTCGTATGCAGTTATGAAATTCTAGAAAAGATCATCCTCCTCATTACACGTTTTCGGGTGCTTTGAGATGACATTGAGTTGAAACGAACAAAAGTAATTTGGTCATCTCAGATCAGTTAAAAGGTAATGTTATGTGTTGAGTATCATATTTATTACTCCAGATAATGTGCGGACAGCTTTCAAGACGTACATGGAGGAGAACCTCCCGTGTCTGGTTGCTGAGGTTTGTTACCAATAATTTTTTTTTCGTGAAAATGTAATTGGATGAACTTGAACATCACGTTTGTTGAAGTTGAAATCTGTTAAGTTCTGGTCCTGTTTTTGATTCAAAAAGTTTACCACTTCATCACGTTCTTATTACAATGTCTATAGAGTTCAACTTTCTCGAGGGTCAATTTGAGCGAAATTGAGGAAGAAATCCATGTTGTTGCATTAAATTGACGTTTTTCTCTTATTTATGATTTTTGATCAGCAGAGTATATAAAAGGTGGCGGTGCGACAGAATAAGGTCGTTGAATTCTAACAACTACCTCAGGGAGAACCAGATGAAAAAACTGTTCGAATCGCCGAACTTGAGAAGGAAAATAAGAAAAATCTGAAGAAATTGACAGAAGCGAGACAAATGTGCGAAGAACTCACGAAAAAGGTAATGCAAAGTTGTAATTTATTTATCACTTTAAACAGTGTGAATAGTCATTTTTGCAACAAAAACTACCTAAAAAATGTTCACCATAATATTTTACTGAGGGTTGACTCAGCTAGGTAAACTTGTTGAACTTCTGTTTTATACCCTGAAACCAATGTTGAAGATATTGCTTCCCCAGCTTTCTACACCTTTATTCGGTGATATATTTCTGCAAAAAAAAAACGAATCTCCCTTGAAAAGATTGACTGTATTGTGATTTCTCCAGAATTCCGAACTAGAAACTGAAAATGAACGACTGAAGGATGAGAAAAAACAAGAAATAGAGCGGATTGGACAGGTGAGTTTCAAAATTGGGAAAAAACTTTCAGATCTGTGTTTACGAAATTATTCGGAGATCCTCTATTCTTTATACCAATTTTATTTCAAGCATATGAATATTTCATGTCAGCTCACCGGCTAATTTAACGTAGTATAACTTTTTGGATAATTTTCCGTTTCAATTCGGAATTTTTTTTACTTCTTTCAAGGTGGAGAACGAGAAACAAGATTTGATCCAAGAACAGAACAAAACGAAAGAAGAATTGAAGAAAACTATTGGGAAATTAGCCAAACTCAGCTACGAAATCAGAGAAATGAAGAAGAAATGGGCGGAGATTCGGGGAGAAAATTGTGCGGATTTCAAAGAGGAGGTAAAAAGAGAAAATAGTGAAATTGTATTTTTATTATTGATAGTTACAAATACAACTGGGGGGCAGTCAAGGAACGATATAAAAAGCAATTATCGGGCGCAGCGCGAAGCGCTGCGCAGATTAGTTTTTGTTCAGAGGTCTGCAGACATTCCAAAACAGTTTGTTACTTTGAACTCCATGGGACAGAGACCTCGTAGCACTAACGCGAAAAACCTTTAGATTCAGCATGGTCACAGACCATATATGGGTAAAATCGACTGTGGTAACAGACGTCGTCGTACTCCCAATGATAGCTGGATCGTCACTCTTGAAGTAATCAGTGGTCCGGCCAGAATTAGATACGTACGTGATAGAGGTGCCACTCTGCGCCACTCAGCCATACCCTAAAAGATACAGACTACAAATCAAGTCTTGTGCTTATGGGATGAATTCGAAAGGAAAGCTGTGAGGCGGTAGGAACTTTACCGTGATTCTGCTGTGTCTTAAATCCTTATGACCCGATGACCGAACCCGTGACCCACGAGGGGAGAAAGGGGGGATTTCAACCCTGCTCCGGCAGGTGCCCCTCGTCTGGGACGCGTAAATAGGGAGTGGCTTACCATCGAGAGCTACGATGTCTCTCACCCCAGAGGTTCAGAGTATCATTTTCTTCAAAGTACGTCGACCATTTTCCTAGATCTTTGCATGAATCACTGAAGGGCAACACGTCTACAAGACACTAAGTTCACGTTCCAAGTAAAATAAGTTGAGAGGAGTGAGAGGGCCAAACGTCTCGCAAAAATGGCTTCCGTGCTAGAAGGCGGCGGCGGCGGCGACAAAAGTGTCCGCCTCCTCAAATCTCGGCATAGTTTCGCTCAAAATTAACTCATTCCGAAAATTCTTACATTGTTGAAAAGCTATAAAAAAGTTGAGGTATACGTATTTCTCAGGTATGTCTGAAGTTTGAATATTACGTGTGAGAAGGCCAAGAATGGTCTCGCAAAAAATTATGGATCGACAGGTTTCGTAAAAATAAAAATTAAAGAAGAGTTTAACGTGTAGTAGAAAGACGTTTTCCAATGAAGACCTCATGACAGTCTAGTACAGCTTGGTTTTCACTCCTATTCACATGTCTGAATGGAGACTTGGATAAAAGCTCTATTCACGCACGGCAAACGAAGGTTCGATTCCTGCCTAAAGCACAAAAGTTTCTCTCACTTGAACAACTACGCCAATCGCTCTGAACTACGGCGTCGTTAAAAGCTCCAATAGAACCTCATAACATTCCTCGTTTAGCTCATTGTTCATAGAATATCATTTTTATTATAAGTGACCGTTACTTCGTAACTATAGAAAAAGAGTTCAATTAGAATAAAAAACGGATGTAAAGAAAGTTAAGAATAGTTTTGGATGAAAAGTGTGCAAGAAATATGAAAAAAACCAATAAAAATTATTTGAGGAAAAGGTTAATCTCGCTTTAGTTGAAAAAAACAGAGTGTAAGCTAGATCATTGTAAGTCGCAGTCAGAAGTTGTCTTTTCGGTAACAAAAAACTAGGTATCCGTTTTTTTCTGAAACTTTAAACCGATCGAGATTAGCCTTTTCCTCAAATGATTTTTATTGGACTTCTTTCATATTTCTTGCACATTTTTCATCCAAAACTAATCTTAACTTTCTTTACATCCGTTTTCTATTCTAATAAAATCTTGAGTCTTGGAATGGAATGTGCTTTTTTGACACAGTCTTTATGTCTATGACATAGTGAAATGTTTTCTATACAATCAAATAAATGGTAGTATAATTGTTTATAAAGTTAGTACTCAACATAATTCGTGGCAACTCCATTGGAAAATAATTGCCTCAGAAAGGTCGAATCATTTCGATTTGTCGAAAATGAGAAAAAGAGAAATGTCGAGTTTTAGAATCAGAGAGAATTTTTCAATTTTCAGGAATTGGATAAAGAGATTCTCGAAGAAAGTGACGAACGCATGTTCGACTATGAATGGGACAATTTCAAACAACACTTCAAAGAATTGGAAGAGGTAACTAATTTGTTCGTTTGAAATTTCCGTCTATGTCTGTGTTAGCAAGCCTCGATTATTTTTTATATTTCTCATTCAACGCCTCGTTTGAATGTAGCCAAAAAAGTCGTTTGAGAATATAGCTGAAAAACATCTTACCAAATAATACTTTTTGTGTTAATTCAAGCTACCCACAATTGTAACTATTGAGACTAAACTATCCATATTTGATAACCAGACATTTTGACTTTGAATTTACCAACTTTTTCAGAAAATTTCTGATCTTGGGCAGAGAAGTTTTGCCTCGCGCAACAGCAAATTTATTGGGGCAATCAGTCAGAAAATTACACCCACACTTCAAATTTCGTCGAGGGTGAAAGAAGAAGTGATAGAATTATTGAAGAAAGGAGGATCTGAGTTGAAGGTGTGTTGAAAAACAGGAAGACACAAAAAAGGAAAAAGGAAAGAGAAAAAAGAGAGAGCGAAAGAAAGCAAATCAGGACTCGTAATGGCTTGAAAGTGAAAGAACTTTACGCAAAACAATAAGATAGTGCGATATTGGACGACTAACGAATGATTTTTAGCGATATGTTGTGTTACATTTTTCTAAAAGATTTGTTTGCACTTAAAAGAAATAGTCAGTACTCAGTAAATTTCCAAAATTGTGTATTTCTCTTCTTCTCACTACCCGTTAGAGAATCCGTCCCGCTCCAATTCTGACGTTTGAGTTAACAATCTGACCCTATGGCAAATGAGAAACATATATCAAAAACAAAAAAAATCTTGCTTTGTTTTCTCAGAAAAGCGGCTTACGTAATGACACCGATAGGGGGGGGGGGAGGGGGGGTCGCGTACGGGGTATGCTCAAAAAAGCCTATAGAAGTGCAAAAATGGTTCTCAAACACTCCATCACATACGAATACACAATTAAAGACTGAAAAATAAATCTGGATGTAAATGAACCAAGTCAAGTTGCGTCACAGTGAAAATGTTCATGCCCCCTTTTTTATCGCTTGATGTTATGCAAATTTTACAAATTTTGAATCAGAAAGTTTTCTCATGGTCTATGGGAAGACATTTAAAACTTTTTGAGCTTTTTGAATTTATCGAGAAACTCAAATTTAGCGGAACGGTTTCTTCAACCTATCAATAGCAGTAATAGTTTTGAAAGTTTTTACCTTCTCTTCATCTGTTTTTCAGGTTGCTTTGGATGACTTACTCCCTCTTCAATCCCAATTTCCCACTTCATCATCGAATAAGAAAAAAGAACACCCCGATGTTAAACTTCTCGAGTAGACAAATTCTACATTCAGTCGAAAACATTTAACTCTCTCTTTTTTATGTTCAAGCTTCCAGATTCATGGAAAATTTTTATTGTTATTAGGCATTTACTAAATTTCTATTCCATTCTATTAATTTTTTTCGTTCGATAAATGTTTTCGTTTAAATATAACTACCATTTTCTCCGTTCTCTTTCATTTAAACAGTTTAGAGTTTTGTGAGAAATGTCCATAGAGCACATCAGTATTGTTCCGAAAAATGCTTACACTTATATTTCTCGCTGTTTGTATTTCATCTTTTTATATCTCTTGTTATCCGATTTTAAGGCAATCCTTTCAGTTCGATAAATTGTTATACTCAGTTCTCGGCCGAAATACTACAAAAATCGAAAAACGACGAAAAATATTTATTACCAAACAATGGTCAGAAAACAGAAAACTATGCGGCAGTGGCCGTAGAAGGTGGTTAGTCGAAATATGTACATGGGCACAACGAATGATAGAATTTTAAAGTTATAGACATTGCAACTCTAATATATCTTCACGTCTCTCATATGAGACTGCTATTGCTACTTTCAAGTCGAAGATAATTTCCAGACCTCCATCTCACATATTCAAACAAATTCGACCTCCTTGAATCTGCTTTGGTCAAACAAACAATCATTGGATACTATGTCTAGGGTTGTTATGGTTCGTTTCAACCATCGATAGAAGCCAGTTACAGTAAATTTTAGTGGGCGGAGTCAGCTGTGTTGGAATTTTTCCAACAGCGATCAGCCTAATCAAAATTGTTGCACTAGCTGGGTGTCAAACTCAGCTGTGTTGGGTGGCGCACCGCCCACGAGCAGCCGGCCATCTGAACATGTCGGCTAAACTTGAAATCAGTTATACCCAACCATCTTTTCTGGCCGTTTCTCGAAGACAATTTTATTGCACGAAAAACTCCCCGATTACGTGATAACCATTTGAGCGCAAAATATGTGCAAAGATCTCAAAAAAAACCTTCTGAATTTGTATTTGTATTTAAAAAATACTGGCAAGCTGCCAGATCCGTCGCCTGCAGTGCTCAGACAACCTCTCTCGATATAGCCAACCATTTTTGTAGCGGCCTCGGCAAGAGAGTGTGCAGGTCGGAGAGACGCAGGCGGTCTCATCCTGTCTGCCGCCTCAGTGACCTGCGTTCTCTCTCGCTTTTGTAGCCTGCTAATGTTTCGCCGGCACCAAGCTCTGAGTTACCTGTAACGGTACCCACTGCAGCAACCAACATCTTTACTGCCACACATCGTGAAAATAATAATACAGTATTGTATTCTGCTAACTAATCAGAGCACATAGTTTTGTAATTCGCGGAATGCTCACTCTTCGCTGACTCTATGTTAAATAGGTATATTTATTGTCTATTATATTTTGCAAAACTTGAAAACGATACGCTTATAATTATTTCAAGCGAGAGTTATCGGTAACCTGCCACAAAACTGTCCGGAATGCCCCTTTTCAACCGACAGATACGAACTCAATAGAATGGGTGAATTCTATATGTAACCGGGTTTTTTTTGGTAACCTTACCCATTTTTTCGGTTACCTCGATAGGTAACCAACCGGTCAGTTACCGAAAATGAAAAACCGGTTACCTGTTTTTCCATCGCAAAATGTGGTTTTTATCGTCAACTGTACGGTAACCGGATTTCAGTCTTAGGTTACCTACCGGTTACCTGTGAGGTAACCTAAGAAAATAGGTTACAAAAAACCGGTTAGGTTACCTGAAAACCCGGTTAGTTGTAGAATTGGCTTATATAATGCCATTGAATGAGATCCGTTTGATGTAGCGCCATTTAGAAAGTTTAACGCAAACATTTATTAACTGTTGAGTGGTTCTGCCATACTATAGTTGTTGCTTAAAGAACGGCGGGGGTGTACTGTGTATCTCACTTTTTGCTGTGTAAAAACACACATTATACGATTCGTCCACGACGTTGCTATAAATCCCGTTCGTAAAGTGGTTAGCGTCCGCGTCACCCGAAATATTGTGCTCGGTTCTTGCACATGAGAAGAATTTTTTTCACATGAGGAGATTTTTTCATATTTTGCACGCAGTATATAATCGATTTCGTGTCAACGCGTCCTCAGACTTACTTTCTATACAATATCATAGTGTGGAATATCTTTTAGTTATATCATTCTTGCTTGAAGTCTCTGGACCACTTTTACCCCATAACCACTCAAAGTTGTTCACTCAAAGTTTCAGGATCGGGGTAAGTACATTACGTGAAGAAGACAGCTAATGACGAACTATGCTGAAAATGGCTCGCGGGTAACTCAGTATGAAGTGATGTTACCAATGAGATACAGCCAAAAATAACTCAAAAAGTCTTTATTTTGAAATTTGCTATAACTTCAAACATTAATTTTATCAAGTTATGTGTGCTGTTTACACGTTGCTTTTTCAGAATGTTGGCGCCAATGATTCTGCGTGGTCGGGTGCGCTCGGCCAGCATGGCTGAATACTATTTTTGGGTAAAACGAACAATAATCGAATTCAGAATTTCGAGTTTTCGCGTTTCGAGTTTGATTCGACTCGAAAAGTGTCGAGTTTTTTCGAGTCGATT
Source organism: Litoditis marina (assembly GCA_964036275.1). Taxonomy (NCBI): domain Eukaryota; kingdom Metazoa; phylum Nematoda; class Chromadorea; order Rhabditida; family Rhabditidae; genus Litoditis; species Litoditis marina. The sequence continues at coordinate 20,258,707 of OZ038437.1, forward strand.
CGAGTTTCATATTAACAATTCTTTATTGGGTACCACCGCGACTTTCCTCAATGGCGTCCATGCAAAAGCAGTTCAAATTTGGAAATGGATCACTGGAACTTATATGAACAAATAAACACAGAATGACAGTGAAAACGAAAGCGCGTGGAAGACAGTGAAAATCCGAATAAAACTAAATGAAAATAGTGCGCATCTCGAAACATGAGGTGTGTAGTTTGTAGTTTCTTGAAAATAATCTAATACAAAATGTTGAGCTAAGAGCTATGAAAGGTATGCATATTAGATGAACTATGGTCGGTAATGATGAGTAGTTCAGAGAAATAATATGTGCATCTTGAAAAAAAACAGCGAAATCATGGAAAAGATGCAGATGTGATATCCACCGGTCGATCGTACGTGCCACCGACAATTTGTGCTAGAACACCCACTTCTGGACCTTCTCTATTGACTTTCAGTACCGCAGCCAAATAATCGAGTAGTTTCTCTATTTTCAAGAGATTCTCAAGCGATATTCAAGAGATATTCTCAAGCGATCGGGTCTCTATCCGAGCTGAATACCTCAAAACACACTAGGTTGCGCAACAGTATTATTCGGGTACGAGGCTAATCGACATATCGTCCGAACATGGGCCACAGCTTCTTTCTGCAACAACGTACTCCATGGTTTATTTTACTTTACTATACTTTAAGTTCATAAATTATGAAACCAGCGAGCAGAACGTGCGAGCCTACAATTTTTTTCTAAATTCGCCCGGCGCTAAAACACTTAATTATTGCTTTCACAAGTTAGACCTACCACTAAACACAAAACTATCCAGGACACCTCACAACAAGAGAAAACTATCGACAAACGTCGATACGAATAAGAGATATAAAGCATTGTTCACTTACTTCGTTCCTACCATTCGGACTCCGTCGAAGTGAAGGAGAAATTGTGCAGGGCAGCTCGTCGTTACGTCTTTGAGCTGAGCAAACGATTGAAACCAGTTGGAGTCAGATAACGAATTAGAAGATATTCCCTAACTAGCTTGAATTGACATTGAATTGAACTCAGCGCAACCGCAACACCGTAACTAGCAGCTTACCAACTTCTGGTATCAACCCTTCAATATTTGTAAACGTAAAAAGGTTCTCTGGAACGAAACTGGCACGTTTAGATAAAAAAAACGTTTATCTCTGTTAGTAGATGTCAATAATCACGTCACCTATTGTATTATTTGGCTGGACACCACGAGAAGGTTATACACTTATGTAGCACTTCAATTCAATGAAATGTTTGACGGCATACTCTAAAGGATTATATATGGGTTTTTCTAGTTTATACCGTCCGTTCTCAGAAAACTCATATCACACCTGGTAGTTGTGCGTATTATCGATCCGATCTCACCTTGATTGAAATTTTGGAGGCAGGTGGACAGGGCAGAAGCGAACTCGTTTCCGTTGGGAAAAAAACAAATAAGTTGCAACAAAGTATGTTCTGTCCGAAAGTTGAAATACGTTTTTCCAACCCGAAGAAGTTAAAAGTTGTGCTTAATGTTGATGCGGAGATTATGCGGAGACAAGTGTTGCACACATGAAACTGCGAGCAACGATGCTCAATCACGAGAAATACAAAAGAATATCACAAAATGTGCTGAAGTTCACAAGCAGAATAATTTTTTCTGACATGTTTCATTGATGTTTCATTGATGGTGTGGAAGAAAAATTCTTTTATACCCCGATTTCACATAGTTTTTATGATTTCTCTGATGTTTTCAACAATCGTAGTGGGTCGATTTCGCAGAATTCGTCGCAAATCATTTTTCATCCACAGTTGTTGCGTTTAGTGCTTAGCAGGTGCGACAAGCGATTGAAGAACTTGAGGGTGGCGAAGTTCAGTTCGAATCACACAGCAAGAATGATCCATAACGAGAAGCCCATTGTCCGGCAGAGTGTAACGAAGAATGATTTGTAGACTAAATGAACCCGGAGGACGATAGAGAAACAGTTAGGACAATATGCGAGACAAATATCGAACAGATATAGCAAAATGTCTTGGGTGCACGTCAGTCAGGAATATATTTATTCAGGGTTCATGCACACGAATTTGGTGAAGATTTGTGGTGCTCTGTTCGAGTCTAAGATAGAGAACAGGCCCGCGATAGGTCATGGAGTAAATGCCTCGGACAACCTTTTTGATGGTACGTGATTCAATGCGAGAAATCATGAAAACGTCACGGCAAGGGAAATATTGTCATGTTGAACAAGAGTTTGAGATTCTATGCAGAATCACACGTATAACATCAAAGTGGGACATAATGAGATTCTATTGTTTTTTGCACACTCATTCAAACCTTGTATTGTTCACTTTTTGAAACCGAACCGAACTCACACCATTCCTGGTCCCCCACTTTCTCTAATCGTAATTGATTTACAAAATTCCTCGATTCATTTTCAGACGACGTACTCAGCGCGCATAAAAATCACATGGAAAATAATTCTCTCATCCCAATTTTCCTATAGGTTCCGGAATACACTTTAGATTACGGTAAATTGTCAGTTATGCTGTGTCAAATGTCAAACTATGTTCTGTTCTGTTCTGTTCTGTTTCTCCTGTGTTTCTGCCAGTGCTGTCTTCAAATTGTTGATGTTTTCCTTCTAGTTACCACTCGCTTTTCCACGGAATGAAGTATTCATCTAAATTTTGTTGCGGCTGGGGCAACTGCGATTTTTTTCATTATTTTCTTTTAGGGTTGTTAAGATCAAAATCGAGAACCAATTACAGTCGAGAAAAGTCGATTTAAAATCGAAATAATCGAAATTTCGCCAAAATCGGAAAATTCGATACTCGAAAAACAGAAATTTGACCAAATGTGTTGAAAATCGGAAATCGAAAAAATCGTAATTTTTCAGAATCGCATTTTCGAATATTTTCTATTTTCGATTCTAGTTTAAAAAAACTGGTCAGATTTTGACTAAGAAGCATCATACGATGGCTCTGATTATGAGTAGAGTGTGACATTACATGATATATATCTAGCCTGGAGTGAGCTTTTCATTATTTCAAAAAAAAACGGAGGGCCCTTTAAAGGGACCGTTCCTCTTTCATTTGGGGGTTGGAGCTGATTATTCAATATTGTTAACATTAAAAAACCACAATCCATCATCTAGGTCTCAACGTCCTATTTTGCTCCGTGTTCTCGTACATACACCGCCGAGTTCACCTACGTACAAAATTTTCAAAATGCCTATAAAAATCATATTCAAAACATAGCCAAAATTACCACGATCAAAGCGGTGAAAGAAGATTTGTAGATATCATGAAAACAACAAAACAGTAAGAGATCAAGGATTGCTGCACTACAGTAACCCAAATTCTGTTTGCTTCAAATTTGCTCCGAAATAATGTGGTTCTCTGCACTCTCTGTATGTAACGTGTAAAACTTTCATCTCAAAACAGAATAAATGACTTTTTTGCTTTTTCAAAATCTACTTACATTGCACATTATAGAGGTACGGTCCCTTTAAGAACAACGTGAGAAATTGTTTGTGAACACGTTGTGCAGCTGGTTTTTGCGTACGTCTACCCTTTTCTGCCGCAGGGCGCGGAAAAGTCTACTGTTCTGTCGAAAGAAGCATGTACTGTCATGTAGTAGTGAATGAGTTATCTACTTCTCTCCGAAAATTTCTACCCAGTTTTAGTAGTACTCAGTCTGCTCTGCAGTGTTGTGATTGGTAGAAAATGTTGAAGTTTCACATTCATTGATATTATTAATGCGGTATTCATAATTTCTCATAGTTGGTAACTTGAATAATTTATTGAGAGCACTGTTTCGACCTTCATGAGCTTGTTTTGTTGAAAAAATTTTCCGGGAAAGGTCAAAATTTCGATTTTCGACTTTTTGATTTTTGATCGAAAATCGAAAATCTGGGAGATGGCGGAAGTCGGAACTCAAAATATTCGATTTTCCAGGAGAATTCTTTGTTTAACCCGGTATTTCGTTAACCCTAGCCGTTAGCCATCAACCGGGTTTCCTGGTTAACCCTTTTCTTAACCACTTGTTAACCCTTAATTTGCCCCAAAAGACAAAGGAGGGTTAACAAGTGGTTAACAAAAGGGTTAACCAGGTAACCTGGTTAAGGTTACCTGGTAGGTTAACAAAATACCGGGTTCCTTGTGGAATTGGCCGGTTTTCCTCATACTGATCTCATGTTTAGACCTAATTATTCCTTTAACAACCTATTTTCTTTCTTCTCTCATTTTGATTCTCTTGTTTTCTCCTATTCTGATTTTTATACTTGTTTTAGGAAATTCTACTTCAAACAGCAAGTGAATTTCAATGTAGCTTCTGTGATCAACCAAAACCCCTATTTACTATACACTAACAATAACGATTTCTCGCCCACAATAAGCAAATGAAACAGCTTCAGCTCACTAAAGATTTCGATAAAACTGTGCTGTCTAGAATGGCTGACTCTCGTGGAGTTGTTGTCAGTTGTAACAGCCTATTAAGAGTAAAGAATCCTTCTCCTATGACTGTAGTCGCAATTTTATTGTGTTCTGAGACTAATTATAGTAACTGACGCTAGCCAACATATACGAAACAGGTTCGATCTCGGCGTGGAGCAGTTATTTCGGAATAGATTGGTTGAAAAGGGAATATTAGGATTTTTTACCAATTTTTTTCTCAGAATTTTCAATACAAAAATGTGTGTGGTGGATAGATTTACCTCGTGTTGCTAGCCATCTAGCTATACACACCAAAACAAGCGTTTTTCAAATTGTATCATGTATGACGTCCTTCTCTATTGCCAGCTGATTTTGTATTGACCTCTGCCGAGCGCTGACCGAGGGAGGGAGGCGGGGGATGGCGTCCCACCATCCTGCCCCTCGTTTATATTAATATCGATTGGCGCCCCCCCCCCTTTATATTAGCGTTGTATCGGCTGTTTACCACCTTTGTACTATTTTCAACCAATTGTTATACACACTACAGGTACCCTATTTGTTTCTCTCTTAATATTGTGACCTTGTGTGTCATTATTTACATACATCTATATTGCATTTTGTCATACAACTTACACACGAGAACTGACCATCATTTTTCAACTTCAACCACAACAAAAATCTTATTTTCCACTAAACTCGATAGTTAACTTGACCATTTCCATAATTTGCTACCGTAAGCGAAAAACGGGAAAGTGAAAAACGCCAACTTGTTTCCACTGTTTTAACAGAAATTAAGCGAATCACCAGATTTCAAAATCGAATCATCTCTTGTGAAGTTCACTGCTTATTATTAAATACACAAAAACTAGAAATACATCCGAGAAATTGGTCATTGTGCGTGTACAAAATACGACACACCGAATTTGCGCCTTCATTCAAAAAAATTGGAGCGCTCGAATACATTAATTCAAAAATTTTAATAACGGTATCTAAGAACATTCCATTAATATGCCGTTTTCACTTGTTTTCTGAAAATTTAAATAGAGGGTTGGTGATAGAACTTTCATTTTCTAATGATATAATTGTTTGGTGAGGCTAATAACGAAATCACCCCAGGCATACCGCAAAGTGTGGTTTAACGAACGAAGCGTTTTACTTATTGCCAAGTACACTTATAACAAAGCTGTATAGTGACTTTCATTATTCTTGTACACGTACGCTATCAATGTATGAATATTTTTGTTTGGACAATAGCCTTCAGCTCCAGGTTGTGTAGTTAGGAGGCTACTGGGGTTATTGAAGAGTTCATCTAATTTCCAACCACACGTGTTTATAACAAGTAGTATGTAGTTCATAGGTGCGATGTCAAGGTCCGCTGACCGGGGTACGCTTAATTTTGTAACAAACTGAACGAGAGGGGACCTATAACTATCAAACGAATTATCCCTTTTCATCATTGTGGCGCCACTATGTTGGAGAAGGACCTATAACTTTTCGTATTTTTTCGCGGGAGGGATCGTTAACTCTACAAACCCCTAACCAGGCCTATCCTACCTATGATCTAGTACCTCGTCTACTGTCAAACATTTCAAAGTTCAATTGATATACCTTCTGTCAACTGTGGCAAAAGAATCCACACGCACAATCAGTTCCGTCACCTAAACTCGTCATTGTCACTGTTTACATACAACGAAAACCCTGCTCACTTATTAAATATAGTTCATACCCGTCTTCCGATCAATGAAAAGCTTTTTGAATATTCGCCGTTATTAAGGCAAATATGGTTGAGTCCAAACATTTTCGAGTCAATAATTATACGAGACAACAACGGATGAACACTAGAGTGAACGTGAGTGTAAACATTTCAACTGAACATTGTTGGGTAAACGAAACTCTTTCTGCTTAGAACGCTTGATAAATTTGCGAAAAGGACTGGCTCTGTAGTTCCCAGTACAGAAGGGGAGATAGATGCTAAAGGAAAGTGCTATACTTAATTTTTTAATACATCAAACCGATTTAATTCGTTTCGAGGTGGTGTTTAAAGGGGGGCAGAAAGGAAAGTTAATATAAAAGAGCTTTTCAAAAGAAATCGATAAGTATAAATTTCAATTCAAACTAACGAACCTAATTTGCATACGGTTGACACGTGGTTGCCTGTTTTGGCGCGCCCAACGTTATATTTAGGTACCCCGGGGTACCTAAACTAGCTTTCCTTTCTGCCCCCTTTAACGCAGTTTTTCGATTATTCGCTGATTTTTGCAGCTCCAAGAAACTCCAAATTCACTCTTAAAGAATCCGTCCCGCTTTAATTTTGACTTTTGAGTTGACAATCTGAGCCTATGGCAAATTAAAAGCCATTATCAAAATATATACTTTTATATCCCTATCTTGCTTCGTTTTCTCAGAAAAGCGGCTTACGTAATGACACCGATAGGGGGGTTGCGTACGGGGTATGCTCAAAATAGCCTATAGAAGTGCAGAAATGATTTTAAAACACTCTATCGCATACGAATGCACAATTAAAGACTAAAAAATGAAAATAAATCAGGCAGTAAATGAACCAAGTCAAATTGCGTCACAGTGAAAATGTTCATGTCCCCTTCTTTATTGCTTGACGTTATGCAAATTTCACAAATTTTCAATCAGAAAGTTTTTTCATGGTCTATGGGAAGACATTAAGAAACATTTTTGAGCTTTTTAAATTTTTCGTGAAACTCAAATTATAGCGGAACGGTTTCTTTAAATGCAACCAGCCGAAAAATATATTGAGAGTAATCGAATATTGGTGACGAAACAGCTGTGCGAGGCTTTCCAATCTAGTTACCCAATAGTGAACTGTGAGTTCATCAATGATCCCATCGTTTCTTATTCGTATGAAAACGATTGATTTTTCTAAGTATATCCATTAAAGAATCATTACGAAATCCATGGACATCATTCAAAAATTGGTGAAACCAGCGAAAAGATCCCAAAAAACAACATGTTCTCAGATACCGTAGTTAAAAATTTGAATAACGGTGTTTTCGCGCCCAAATATTTTTGATTGAAGGCGCGAATTTAGTGTGGTCGTATTTTGTACACGCACAGGTCATGTATTCGAGAGAAAAAACAAGAAATGTCTGACAATTCAAATAATTGTAGCAATACACGATCCATCTTGCAAGAATATTATCAAAGAACTCCCTCAATACGTCAGTTCTAATTAGAGTAAGGCTATTTGTGAGCTAAGCAAAGTTTGTCGCATCTTCGGGGAAAAGTGGTTCGTAGACAAAAAACAATAGCTACTGAAAAAGACGCACCCGTCTTCTTTCTGAGGTACTTTATACAGTTTCTACACGAAACATAACTTTATATGAAGCCCATTTGGAGGTGGAGAACCAAAAGTCATCTGGAAGTACTCGGTTATTAAATTAACAAAACGGGTTAAATCAGATTTTGGATGTCAAGATGACCGCCTATTACCACATTTGAGAACTGTCATGGCAGTAATACCAGCACACGAACGATAAATGTTCAAAGTACAGCACGAGAATTGTCCTATAAGTTTGAAAGAGAGTGTTTCAATGTCGACAGGGGCTCATAAAAACTTCCCGTTCAGTTTCTTATATCACGTCCAAGTTACTATCAGCATCGCTCTTTCATATCCCAAGCGACATTCAATGCATCACCCTTTCTCCGGTTCTCAGAGAATGAAAAAAAACCACTGTAATGATTCCGAGCTTTCTCATTTGCTGAAAACAGCATCACTTGGCCAGCGTTATAGGCTGTGTGAATTTTACATCTAACCCAATTTTCGGGTGTCATCACAGTTTTTTCTCGTTAATTTGCCTCCAGACTTCAGGTTTGGCGATGTGTTTTACAAAAATCACAAACCATTATCACAGTTTATCGTTTGAGCCCTTTTGTAGACAAACTAGAACAAAGAGAGGCTTGCTTTAGCCGAACCAAAGACAAATGACGCACAGCGCTTTGCTCGATTTCAATTTTAAATTAAGTTCAGGTTGGTTGCACCAACTGCTTGACGGATGTCTCTGTAGTTTGATCCTTTGGTTGTTCTTTAATTATTTCAAATGGTTCATTTTTGCGGTCAAACTCGAATCAAGAGGTCGTCTGACCTCCGAAAATTGTGACTGTAATTCGCATCTACTCTTCCATCCGAAACTTACTACCCATGTTTCTCTGCTTTTAAATAATTATTCGTTAGACTAACAAAAAAGGATCCATTTATAACTCTTAAGGTAAATATTCGCTTAACATGGTCAACCTCAATATGGAGGAATGCGATCATTTGATGGGAATTTGGAAGATTTGTGGGAAATGCGAAACCACCATCTCAGGAACACATGGTGAGTTTTGATTCAATTCGAAGTTTGCCGATGCCTAAAGAAATCAGGAAGCAAATAAACTTACTTTTTTAATGTTTTTTTTCTCACACTTTTTTTAGTGAAACGTTGCTTATTTCAAAAACACAGGTCATGAAGACAAAAACACAGGCCATGTTCTTCGATTTGAAAGACATTGTTTGTAAATTATGAGTCTCAATATGTTTCTGTCCTCCGAGGTGATTCATTAGAAAATATCCTCGTGTTCGAATCTGCATAATAACGTCATTGTCACAGTTACGGAAATCTTCGGCTGCTCATGTCTCTCCCATTACGATTGTCCCGTCCCTCGTGTACGGGAATACCACTCTTGCTCTTTGGAATTCAGTGAGTCATTCAATAGAACGAACATCATGCAAACTGAAATGGTGACCGGCAATTTCCTAAAGTCAAAATAATGAAATAAATACAATATAAAAAGAAAAATGTAAGTTCTTCTTTATGGTTTAGTTGGAAAGAACACTCAAATTGCTATTACTGAGACACGTAATTTTTAAAACAATGTGCTCCGTGTCATATAATTGAATGTTCACAAACCAGTTCTTTTCATATCTTTTGCAAACAGTGTAAGTTACTTGTCTAGAAATAAACTCGATTATTTCTTTCCGAATCTCAATTGGAAAATATTTTTCAGAGCAACAATTGATAACCAACTATGTGAAGAAGACATTTTCTACTG